>CM049374.1:35160647-35180647 GCA_026937815.1 Etheostoma perlongum | reverse complement strand
ATTGAGTTGTTGTTTTTCTGCATTGTTGTCATTTAGTTTTGCATATTCATCTGGAAGTTATTTGCATTATTTCCTTTTCAACAACAAATAAAGAAATAGCAATTTAATCAGCGTTGAAGCCGATCACACGGCCCAGAAAACTTCTCTCCCAATGATGAGAAGCTGCGTCTGGCCTGCAGGAACATCTGTGCATTCTCATTTTAATTATGAATGACTGAGCCTCGACTCATGATAGTAGATCTTAATTAAGAAGATTATTAACCCTTGATGATGACATCATTGATAAATGGTGCATTGATTGTTAATTAAACTTTAATTAACCGTTGTGTCCTCTTCCTGTCGACCTGCAACGCCGTTTTTCTGGGTTGAAATTTCAACATTTTGTACTTTTTCTACATTTTACTAGATGTCAATTTTATTTAAATTTTTATCACTTTGACACAGGGTTGTAGGACTCGAGTCCGGGCTTGAACTCTTGTCCGGACTCCAGAACGTTTTTCTATGGTCTCGGACTTGTCTCGGACTCGCTAGTATTTGGTCTCGGGCTCGCTAGTATTTGGTCTCGGACTCGCTAGTATTTGGTCTCGGGCTCGCTAGTTTTTGGTCTCGGGCTCGCTAGTATTTGGTCTCGGACTCGCTAGTATTTGGTCTCGGGCTCGCTAGTTTTTGGTCTCGGGCTCGCTAGTATTTGGTCTCGGACTCGCTAGTATTTGGTCTCGGACTCGCTAGTATTTGGTCTCGGACTCGCTAGTATTTGGTCTCGGACTCGCTAGTTTTTGGACTCAGATTTGTCTCGGACTCTCTGGTATTTGGACTCGGACTTGCGTCGGACTCTCTGGTATTTTGAACTCAGACTTGTCTGGGACTCGCTAGTATTTGGTCTCGGACTTGTCTCGGACTTGTCTCGGTCTCGGCCGCTGGTCTTGCCCAATATGGCTTTTGGTCTGGACCGAGTTCAGGTGTCTTTATTATGTTGATAATAATATTGGAGGGAAACCCAAAATGATTGGCTTGATACTGTCATGCATAAGACCTTTTTTCAGTCCTGGACTCGGTCTTGACACGGACTCGACTAGTCCTGGTCTTGGACTCAGCTTTGTCTTGGACTCGAACCTCTTTGGACTCGGCCTTTACTCAGACTCGACTAGTCCTGGTCTTGGACTTGGCCTTCTCTTGGACTCTAACCTCTTTGGACTCGGCCTTTACTCGGACTCGACTAGTCCTGGTCTTGGACTCGGCCTTGTCTTGGACTCGAACCTCTTTGGACTCGGTCTTGACTTGGACTCGACTACAGCCGTGCTTTGAGGTTTTTTTAATTAAGTTTTAGTCAATTTTTTAACCATTTTTCTTCCGATGTTTTTGATTGTTTTTGTTGATTTTTTTCCAACATTTTTAACTTTTTTCAACGTTCTGTTGTCATAGTTCTGATTTAGAGAGTATTTGTAAGGGAGGACAACCGAAGGGGTAAAGAGTAACTACCGTTACCTGGACACTGGACCCTGTGGTCCTGGAACCTGGACCCTGGACCTTGTGGTCCTGGACTCTGTGGTCCTGGACCCTGTGGTTTTGTGACTGATGGAACAACAACATTAACATGGTCCAGTATTAAGAGCTCTCTGCAGTCTCTCTGTCTGGGGGGGTCTGCTCTGTGTTTTCTCTGCAGAAGAGGCGGGACCAACAGGTATAGTTCAAATGACTCTCTACGCAACTGGACAGTTTTACAGCGTCTGTCCGTCTCGCTGTAATCCTCTTTCACACATCAACCTCCTCCTCCCCCCCCACATTCAAACTGGCCTCCCTCGCTAACACAGGGTCTTTGATCCAGGAATCTCCAGTATGTGGTTTACAGTTTTTTTGTTGCTATGTGTGTGTGTGTGTGTGTGTGTGTGTGTGTTTGTGTGTCTGTGTGTGTGTGTGTGTGTGTCTGTGTGTATTTGTGTCTGTATGTGTTTGTGTCTGTGCATGTGTGCGTAACGGGGACGGCTGTGGCTCAGTGGTAGAGCGGTTGCCTGCCAATTGGAAGGTTGGTGGTTCAATCCCTGGCCCTGCAGTCCAATGTCGAAGTGTCCTTGGGCAAGACACTGAACCCCAAGTTGCCCCCGATGCTGCGCATCGGAGTGTGAATGTGTCTGAGTGTGTATCTGATGAGCAGGTGTGTAGATGTGTGTGAGTGTTTATCTGATGAGCAGGTGTGTAGATGTGTGTGAGTGTGTATCTGATGAGCAGGTGTGTAGATGTGTGTGAGTGTGTATCTGATGAGCAGGTGTGTAGATGTGTGTGAGTGTGTATCTGATGAGCAGGTGTGTAGATGTGTGTGAGTGTGTATCTGATGAGCAGGTGTGTAGATGTGTGTGTGAGTGTGTATCTGATGAGCAGGTGTGTAGATGTGTGTGAGTGTGTATCTGATGAGCAGGTGTGTAGATGTGTGTGAGTGTGTATCTGATGAGCAGGTGTGTAGATGTGTGTAGATGTGTGTGTGTGTATCTGATGAGCAGGTGTGTAGATGTGTGTGAGTGTGTATCTGATGAGCAGGTGTGTAGATGTGTGTGAGTGTGTATCTGATGAGCAGGTGTGTAGATGTGTGTGAGTGTGTATCTGATGAGCAGCCTGATGACGCCACAGTGTATGAATGTGTGTGAATGGTGAATGTTTCCTGTATGATGTAAAAGCGCTTTGAGTAGTCGTTCAGACTAGAAAAGCGCTATATATTTACATCTGTGTGTGTGTGTGTCCGTATGTGTCTGTGTGTATTTGTGTCTGTATGTGTTTGTGTCTGTGCATGTGTGCGTATCTGTGTGTGTGTCTGTCTGTGTGTTGTTGGAGCTAAATCCTGCTCCATTCTCAGGCTTCATTTAATTAGTAGTCATAATCTAAGATGTTGATGTGAGAGTCCATTTTATTACATAGGACATCGTGAGACAAATACAGAGTCAACCTAACACGGCTCTCCCCCAAATTTGTCTGACTCTCTGGCTCTTGCATCCCTCATCTTATCTCACAAAGGGGGGGGGTCTTGTGCTTATTCGTTATCTCTCAGTTGGAACGTGACTGAGAGTTTATGACCCTCAGAGACTTGCAAAGCAACAGAGCAGTTGGGCCATAAAGGGGGACTGCAACCAGAGACAGGATGTCTCTAACATCATCAATTCAACTTCTGACACATTTGTAGAGCTGGGTTATAACAAAATGTACCAGAACATCTTATATTATAAAACAGAAGTGTTGCAAAACAACTTAATGTAACAAACAACAAACTATGTATTTATAACAACAAAATATATACTTATGACAACCAAACTTAATACATGAGCAACATGTCTTCATTTATGTTGAAATAATGCTTTTACCTTTTGGCTTAAATGTATAATGCAAATCACACACAATGTTTAAGCACATATAACATTTTAAATTCCAACAACTCCCTCTTTTGATCTCACCTTCGTGAGATCATCACCTAAATGTTTACTCACCCTGTGAACAGATCATAATGTCATCTACATATTAAAACACAGTACTTTGCAATACCTGATCTATCCCTACCAAATCATCTTTTAACACTTTATTGAAAATGTGAGGACTATGTTTAACCCATCTGTATTAACATAGTTGCCTGAAACTATAACAGAGAATTGAATGCAAATGTTAAAAAAATCTTAAGACCCTAAAAAATGTAATTTTCCATACCGAATTGCTTATATCTTTGAGGCATGTCTTAACCCTTCATACATGTTTGTTTACATTAACTGTACCTTTTTTTGTAGAGTAAGAGTAAGTAATTCTAAAATATTAGTGTTTCCCAGTATTGTATGTGTGTTTTCAGAATGTGAGTCTGTAAGTACAAACTTCCCTCCACGTGCGTCTGAAGTACCAGAACCAGGACGGTCTCTCGCTCCCCCCCTTCTCCTTCTCAGTCCATCTGCTGATCGTTGGTCTGTACCTCAGTGTCTTTGTTTATGGTGAAGAAGGCCTCAGGGTCACATGGTTGACCCCTGCAGAGCCCTCTCACCTCAGCATCAGCAAGGCCCCGTCCAGGGCATGTGGACCCCACTGCTTGATCTGCGGTCCAGCACAGCACACTTACAGATGTTAAAATCAGTATCAAACGTTAAGCCCTGGTCCACTTTCCAGTCACTTTGGGCCAAGAATCGCAGCCAGACCATGAACCTTTATGGTCTCTAGCTGTTCTGTGGTCTGAGGTGCTGTGATGGTTGCTGTCATTCTTCTGGTACAGATTGTCCCTGGTCCTGTAGCTGGAGGAGCGAGATGGACCGGATTCTGACACAATGAGGCACTGTGTGGCTCAAAACAGAACTCCAAAAAGCATTATCTTTTCTTTTATCAATACTCTTTTAGTGTATGTCACTCTTTATTATAAAAAAGCATTTCTTTCCCTCTTGCTGGTTTAACTCTATAAAATCCATACAAACATTCTAAAGAGAAACACTGGTTTTGGAACTTCTCTCTTTTAAGCCTCGGTTGTCTTCGCCAGCACGGTCCCGCTGACGGAACGTTTTCAACATTTTAGGAGAAAACGTTTTCTTCACTCATAAATTGCAAGCATTAAATCTTCATAAAGACGCTCATGCAGCACCTCATTAGAAAGCTTAAAGTCTCATGATTCCATAAAGCCCACACACAACGCATAAGGTGACTCACAGCGGTTATAATCATCGTATGAAGTAAAGAAACACAGAAAGATTCTGCACCGTTTCTGTCTAAAGTCGAGCCTGCATCCCTACCTGTTTCCTCGTGTCTTTCTTCACAGCGGTGAAAGATCGTCATAAACTTTTTTTTCCTACATCGCCAACAGTTCAAAGAATAAGTACATACAATCCTTTTAATCCAAAACTTTTTTATCAACAGCTTTTATCAGCCAATCCATCTACTGTAACCTGAGTTATCCCTTATGGAAGCCAATCAAGTGGCAGGGTTTACAGAGGAAGGACTTGGGAAAGATTGACAGCAATTCCATCCAATTACAACTAAATGTTATGAAACCAGCTCCCTGTGTAGCCAATAAGAATGTATGCATGTAGTTATTTCAGGTATGTGTGTCAGTGATGTGGATGTGTTTTTTTATTTCAGACGTTTTGTATTTTGCACTTTTTTGGCTTTTTTAGAAATAAGAAATAAGAAAAACGCACAGACATATCTTTATATAAATAAATTCATATAAAATCCATTTTATAAGTCATTTTTTAATGGATTCTTTTCTGTATTAAGTTGAGACATGTGGCTAGGGTACTAGTTTTGTATATAGCCCATGTAATATGCTTACAGTAGTGTTTTTCAATCATTTTACAGATGATTTACTTGGACGGAAATAGAAATTCTCTATTGTAACCTCTGTAGCTCTGTGTCAGTAAGGCCTAGAGTCACACTGACACTAGAAACTAAACATGGAGAGTGTTAACTTCCCAATGACCTCAGGGTCATCCCAGAGGGCCAAAAGATGGGGGAGCTGCATCACTTGTTTTGGGGTAAAAATTTAGGCGAGAAAAGCATGTATTTTCAAGTGTTTTAAGGGTTATGTTTCTGCACGAATTAAAACAAAATTGTAGAGTAGTTTTAATATCCTTAATGCTGTGGACACTGTATTATTGCTACTGTATCCCTCTTTTTGAGTTATGTCTCCTAAAGCATACCTATTCATAATTATGTAGTAGTTTCAGCCATTAGCACAATGTCTTGCGTTACAAGCTTACTCTTAATCCTAAAGGCAACAAAACAAAAAGTTCAAAAAAAGAAAAAGAAAAGAATCACCGAAATAAAATATTTCCACATCAACTTAATAGTTTAAACAATTTGTTATATAAAAACTCAAAATACAAACAAAATCCACAATTAAGCTTCACTTAAAAGCTCATTTGAGCACCACATCTCATATCAGCTTGGATTGGTTTCAATCTCGTCTCAACCAATAAACTTAGATGAATTTTAATTTTTATTCATTTTTCAGACTACCTTCATTTCTATTATCTAATTTAGAATTTACTCTTTGTGTTACTCAAACACTACACCTTCATGTATCTCCTGTTTGAAATATACTACCTTTCATCTGATTCACCAGACTACCTTCATTTCTACGGTCCAATTTAGAAATTACTCTTCACGTCTCCGGATGCTACGCCTTCATGTATTTCTTTTTAAATACATTACCTTTCATCTGGTTTACTAACTACTACTCTTCCCATTACTAATTTTCCAATTTAGCGGTGCCCTTCTTGCTCACTTTATGGAAAAATATCTAGCGTGCAGGTGATATCCTCCTGTAAGCACTACATCTTCGTACTTATTTTTATCAAGTACTACGTTTTCAAACTTTAACTATATGTTACACATTACAATTTAAAACTTTTTCACACATCAACATCTTATCAAATTTGTCAATTTTAGCAACTAGGATACAGGCCCGTTCCACATTCAGATTTTGTACATGTCCAATGCTGCAGATTTGATATTAACAGGTTCTGCTTTATCTTTCCTTAGTGCCCGGGCTGAATGTGGAGACGCATCTCGTCCTAGTTGTTCACTTACTCAAGGATGGGTCCGTGTCTTCCTCATGTTGGGCGCCAAATTGTTGGAGCTAAATCCTGCTCCATTCTCAGGGTTCATTTAATTAGTAGTCATAATCTCAGATGTTGATGTGTGAATTACATAGGATATCCTGAGGGAGTTACATGGATCAAGCTCACAGCTCTCCCCTTCCTCTGTCTGGCTCTCTATTATTTTATTTATTTCTATTATTTTATTATTATTGGATGATTTTTTAGATTATGTCTCTCACAGTGGACATGCACCTACGAGGACAATTTCAGACCCCTCCATGATTTCTAATTGGGAGAACTTGCAAAATAGCAGCGTGTTCAAATACTTATTTTCCTCACTGTATGTCAACTTTATGATGTAGAAACGTTTTGAAAATGGGTCAAATTTGATCCAAAGACACCAGGCGGGTGACACTGTTTGTGCAGCAGGAAGTTATCGGGAACTAACACTGTGATTGGCTCTTAAGCAGGAAATAAACATTTTAATAGTTGTAGTCCTTATATCTTCCGTAAAGCGAGCGTGATGTACACGTAGAGTAGGAAGTCAGCGGCCAGGTTACATCAGGGAGAGCAGGTTGATGTCGTAGCGTCCATCCACCTGGAGCAACACACACACACACACACACACACACACACACACACACACACACACAAGATCAATGCTACTTTACCAATAGCCAAAATAGCTTATAACTCTTTACAAAACCGGCTCCGTGTGAGGGAATATTTGGATGTGCTCGAGGCCGAAGGTGAGCCAGGCGGACGACGGCTGTCTCAGGATCAGTCTCACAGAGGACACATGATCCGCCTCCACCTGCATCTACACACACACACACACACACACACACACACACACGCAGGCCCACACACATGCATACATACATACATACATATATATATATATATATATATATATATATACATACACACATACATATACACACACATACATACATACATACATACATATATATATATATATATATATATATATATACACACACACACACACACACACACATACATACATACATACATATATATATACATATATATATATATATATACACACACACACACACACACATATATATATATATATACACACACACACACACACACACACACATACACACACACACCATTTCCTGTACTTTTACATGTAATAATTGCTTATTGTAGATCAATAAATGATAGAATTAACATGTTTAAACTAATTTAAACTGGTAGAACAACAGGGAAAGTTTTCATTTTAAATGGAGCTGTTCTGTATAATATTATACAATCTATTCATAATGTGCTGTGTTTTTAGGTTTTAATAATCAAGTTATAAAAATAATATACATTCAAAAAAGTAGATCTGGAACACACACAGAGGCAGATCACATGTGTGTGTGTGTGTGTGTGTGTACGTGTGTGTGTGTGTATATATATATATGTGTCTGTGCGGCGAACATGTGTGTGTGTGTCTGTGTGTGTCTGTGTAGGTGAGTGTGTGTTGTTGTCCTTCATGCTGCAGCAGCTTTGAGCCAATGAGGAGTCACTCTCAATTAAAAGAGATTTTTAATTAGGACTAAATGCTCAAAAGTAGGTCAACACCCGACATGTGTGAAGTCTCTCTCAAGGCACAATACAGGGTGTGTGTGTGTATCTCTGTGTGTATATATGTGTGTGTGCGTGTGTGTCTGCGTGTGTATATGTGTATGTGTGTGTATATATGTGCCTGTGTATTTGTGTGTGTACATTTATGTGTGTATATATGTGTGTGTGTGTGTATATATATGTGTGTGTGTGTATATATATGTGTGTGTGTGTGTGTGTGTGTGTGTATTAGAGTGCGGATCGGGCCGGATTTTTCTGTCCGAGCCCGGCCCGCGTCCGACAGAGCAGTAACCGAACCCGACCCGAGCCCGACAGTTAAAATCTCATTTGTTTCTCATACTAATGACACATGTACGTTTGTTTGTGTGAAAGCTTTTATTAAGCAGTTGTAGGAAGGCATTGGGAAATGTCAACAGATGAGCGCATCAATGCACAGCTGACTTTCCTTCGTTTTCAATAGTTTAAAATCTCCTGCGGCCAACTTCTTTTTAACATCTTCCATCGTTGCGCTGCCACATGGAGCTTAATACGCACGTCTCTCGTTGTCACAGCACACAGGAAGACGGATGTTAGGGTAATATTTGACATTTATTTTAACCCGAGCATCCTTTCTAAAAATCTGTCCGAACCCGGCCCGACCCGGGTATCCATCCTCTAGTGTGTATATGTGTGTATGTGTGTATGTGTGTGTATATGAGTGAGAGAGTGTCTGTGTATATGTGTGTGTGTGTGTGTGTGTGTGTGTGTGTGTGTGTGTGTATATATGTGTGTGTGAGTGTGTATATGTGTGTGTGTATATGAGTGAGAGTGTGTGTGGATATATATGTGTGTGTGTGTGTGTGTTTTCACCTTTATTTATTTTTACAGGCAAGATTAACAAGTTCTTATTTACAATGGAGGCCTGACAAGGGAAGGATAATAAAAACATTAGAAATACATACAGTCGAAAAATTAAATAAATACTACTTAAAAATACCACACAGAAGTGTGTGTGTGTGTGTGTGTGTGTGTGTGTGTGTGTGTGTGTGTGTGTGTGTCTAACGTTAGCTCGACAGCAGGCGTTGGTTGCATGAGGGGTTAGATTGAGTTCCAGTGAAATGTGATCAGTCATCATCAGCGTCTCTTTTCCTGTTTTTACCAACCAGGACTTCTTTATCTCCTCCTGAGAGGAAACATCTGGCCCTCTGGATTCAGTTTCATGTTTCCCAATTAACTACTGCTCTATTTCTAGATCATCATTACAAACAGGCAAGATCACACCAAACCAATTAAATTGATTTCAGTCCTCACACGTGATAGTTGCTCTTGGTGTGCTCTTGATTGCATACATGCAACCACACTATCCCTCTGTAGATTAGATACCTGCTTCATATTATGTATATGTCAAAAGTGGACCAACTGCCACGGAGGACGGTGGAAGCCGGTGGGACAAGTCGTCCGAAGTGCGGGTGAACTCGTGGTGGTGCAGACCGGATTACGTCCTTAGAGCCCGAAGCAACAGGGGGACTGCAGCCACCCAAATGAGGAGTTCAACGCAGGAACGCAGATAAGTGAAGGACAGTCTTCCAGCTGTCCTCTGGGGGAGTGTGTGGAAGAGAACTGGTTTTGGATCTTTGACTGAGAGTCCCTTTGTTGTCCCTCAGCGTCGGCCGGGTGGAACACGGGACGAGGACAGGTGAAAGGAAGGAAGAACCCAGGCTTCCCTGGGTGGAACCGGCCGTTCTTCAGACCAACATAACTCCAGACTGTAAGGAACACTGGGGACTAGAGACCAACATAACTCCAGACTGTAAGGACCACTGGGGACTAGAGACCAACATAACTCCAGACTGTAAGGACCACTGGGGACTAGAGACCAACATAACTCCAGACTGTAAGGAACACCGGGGACTAGAGACCAACATAACTCCAGACTGTAAGGAACACTGGGGACTAGAGACCAACATAACTCCAGACTGTAAGGAACACTGGGGACTAGAGACCAACATAACTCCAGACTGTAAGGAACACTGGGGACTAGAGACCAACATAACTCCAGACTGTAAGGAACACTGGGGACTAGAGACCAACATAACTCCAGACTGTAAGGAACACCGGGGACTAGAGACCAACATAACTCCAGACTGTAAGGAACACCGGGGACTAGAGACCAACATAACTCCAGACTGTAAGGAACACTGGGGACTAGAGACCAACATAACTCCAGACTGTAAGGAACACCGGGGACTAGAGACCAACATAACTCCAGACTGTAAGGACCACTGGGGACTAGAGACCAACATAACTCCAGACTGTAAGGAACACCGGGGACTAGAGACCAACATAACTCCAGACTGTAAGGAACACTGGGGACTAGAGACCAACATAACTCCAGACTGTAAGGAACACTGGGGACTAGAGACCAACATAACTCCAGACTGTAAGGAACACTGGGGACTAGAGACCAACATAACTCCAGACTGTAAGGAACACCGGGGACTAGAGACCAACATAACTCCAGACTGTAAGGAACACTGGGGACTAGAGACCAACATAACTCCAGACTGTAAGGAACACTGGGGACTAGAGACCAACATAACTCCAGACTGTAAGGAACACCGGGGACTAGAGACCAACATAACTCCAGACTGTAAGGAACACCGGGGACTAGAGACCAACATAACTCCAGACTGTAAGGAACACCGGGGACTAGAGACCAACATAACTCCAGACTGTAAGGACCACTGGGGACTAGAGACCAACATAACTCCAGACTGTAAGGAACACCGGGACTAGAGACCAACATAACTCCAGACTGTAAGGAACACTGGGGACTAGAGACCAACATAACTCCAGACTGTAAGGAACACTGGGGACTAGAGACCAACATAACTCCAGACTGTAAGGAACACTGGGGACTAGAGACCAACATAACTCCAGACTGTAAGGAACACCGGGGACTAGAGACCAACATAACTCCAGACTGTAAGGAACACTGGGGACTAGAGACCAACATAACTCCAGACTGTAAGGAACACTGGGGACTAGAGACCAACATAACTCCAGACTGTAAGGAACACCGGGGACTAGAGACCAACATAACTCCAGACTGTAAGGAACACCGGGGACTAGAGACCAACATAACTCCAGACTGTAAGGAACACCGGGGACTAGCGGCAAGGAGATCGCTCTCAATACTTAACTTTTTAAACTTTTATTACTTGTGTCTTTTTAGCTGTTTTACAACTTTTAACCTGTTTTAGAATAAAGTGTTACATTTTGCGAACTGCTTGGTCTGGGTCCATGTCGTATTTGTCAGTGGAAGGATTATTGCTGGTGGTTTGAGTTTTGGTTTTTAAACGGACACCCCAGCATTCTCGCCGGGGTTGGGGTGTGACATATACTGCATGTGCATGTTTTTTTTTTTTTAATTAATACTGCTACATGCAGATGTGCACTGTGATACTCTCTGCAGCTCATATCTGTGTGACCGCAGAAGAAGAGGAAGACTGACTAGTTTATAATCCGTCAGACTTCTATCAAGTGAATTCTTGACCATGACTTTGCACATTAACAGCCGTGAGTGTATTTTACAGCCAGCTTATGCCGAGGCCAGGCTAAAGCTACATCAAGCTGAGTATACAGCCGACCTGACAGACACCGAAGATGGCTTGATAAAGAGAAAGTAGGTGTTTGTGGGGGAATACAGGTTAAAAGTCATTTCCATAATATAGAGGCAGTAGGTATGTTTTTACCTTATATATCTTCATATTAACCTCTCTAGGGTAAGGTCAAAACTCTTCCAGAGTCAAATCAAGCAACTAGAATCAAGTGAGCATTCTGATTCAGAGGATGAACTTCTACCCACTCCCCCAGAAAAACACCTTTGGCCAGCAGCAAATAAAATGACCAGCAGATGGCCATCTCCACTGCCCAGCAACTCGCTAGTTCCACTGTCCAGCAGATCGCCATCTCCACTGCCCAGCGAGTTGCCAGTTCCACTGTTCAGCAGATCGCCATCCCCACTGTCCAGAGGTTTGCAAGCTCCAGTTGTGAAGCCATGTTCTCTAAACTTCTTACACTTGTAGAAGAAATTAAGGAGACCCAGAAGGTCCATTGGTAAGATGCTAAATGCCTTGCTGAAGAAGCAAGATACATTAATGATGGAGGTTCCTGATGGTGTGGTCTTCCCACTACAAACTCAAGCAGATGTTGAGGCGCTTGAGAAGCTACTGGGGGACCGCAGTCTAATGTCTGCTGTTGTAAGTATATAATTTTTTAATTTTCTTTCCTTATGGTCTTGGCAGTTACTTTAAGCCTTTTTTCTCCTTTTGGTTCTCATTCCTAGGTTGCCATGTTGGCAGATATAGGAGGAACAACTGTAGATGACGCAACGAGACACACACACACACACACACCCCGTGGTTGTAGACTGGTATTAAGGATGTTGATCTCTGGGTAGAGAGCTGATGATGCAGCGTTTCCTCTCAGGAGGAGATAAAGAAGTCATGGTTGGTAAAAACAGGAAAAGAGATGCTGATGATGCAGAGTTTCCTCTCAGGAGGAGAAAAAGAAGTCAGGGTTCGTAAAAACAGGAAAAGAGACGCTGATGATGACTGATCACATTTCACTGGAACTCAATCTAACCCCTCATGCAACCAACACCTGCTGTCGAGCTAACGTTAGACACACACACACACACACACACACACCCCACACACACACAGAGCTGATGCTGCAAAGTTAAGTTTCTCCGATGATGAGGTAAAGAAGTCGGAAAAAGTGCTGGGGGGGGTGTAGAGTGTATATGAGCTGCGTGACTGACAGCGGTGTCAGTGGTTGTGGACCTCGGAGCAGAATGGCTGCAGTCTCAGAGCTCTCCTTCCTGCTGGTCGCTCTCATCAGCAGCATCCATGCAGGAGAACACCTCATCATCAGAGAGGAATGGTCCTCTTACACCTTCACCCCCCCCAAGGACACCTCCTGCCTGATCTCCAGGTCTGTTGGTGGGGAGAACCTGGTCCTGTGGAACACCTCTGACCTCTGGTCCAACCAGTCCTCAGTACCTGGACCCCTGAAACAACGACTGGTCAGCGATGTGGAGACTTCTTCTTACAGGATCCTCAACCTGACCCAGTCAGACTCTGGCCCGTACCGAGAGGAGTGCTGGACCGAGGACACCATAACCCACGACAACAACATCACTATCACGGTTTGTTCTTCAATAGATCAGGATCATATCACAGCGAGACCCGGAGACACAGTGGACCTGCCATGTGGGGGACCAGCTGGTCATCAGGACGTCCTGTTGTTCAAACTGGACTCTGGATATGAGCAGGAGACATGGAGCAGAGTTTTTGTGGACAAGACGACATCAGAGATGGACGATGTTAGAGGAAGATACCAAGTGATGGACGATGAGAGGAAGATACCAACAAACTCATCAGGTCTTCGTGTTTCCAACGCCACGGCAACAGACTTTACACGGTTCAGATGTCTGGTGATGGACCAGCAGCGGTGTGTCAGGGGTCGGGATGTAGAGTTGATCCCATCGTCTGAGAGAATCTACGGCTCAGTGGGGGAGACCGCCGTGTTGCCGTGCACCATCACTGACTCCACCGATGAACAGCCCCCCCCGCTGGTCTACTCTGTTCTCCCCTGACCCAGGACTACTGAACCAGACTGATCCTTCAGTAGACCAGAACTACTCGCTGGTGTTTTCATCTCTAATGTTAAATCACTCAGGTGTGTACTCCTGTGAAGTCTCTAGGAGAGAGCAACGGTATCATCTGGTGGTGTGTCCCACATTTGGCCCCCCCGCTGTAGAGCACTTCTCAGAGGGAGATGATGTCACTCTCAGGTGTCCAGGTAGGAGAGTGGGTGGGGGGCATGCTTGGTTCATCAAGACAGAGAGAACAGAGGGAAGAGTCTTTAGTGTAGGGTCTGATCGGAGCATGAGCAGAGTTAGGGAGGACTATGAAAACGGGACCCTGGTAATCTCTAATGTCTCAGTGGGGGACGCGGGGGAGTACTGGTGTGCAGTTATTGATTATAAAGATTTCCAGTGCAGGTCCACAAAGAGGACGACGCTGGTCTACATGGAGCCCTTGGGATCTACTCCACCTTCTTCAAAGTGAGATGCTCAGTGCTCAGCGTCCTGCTGCTGATGCTCTGTGCTGCTGTAGTCGCTGTGAGGAGATACACACACACACACACACACACACACACACACACACACACACACACACACACACACACACACACTTAATATGATCACACACACACACACACACAGACACACACACTTAATATGCACATGGTCATTTCATCATTGGCTTTAATACAGCCTGCTACACACTGGCTACACAAACAAGGGACGGGAGAGAGAGAGAGAGAGAGACAGTTGTGAATGTTAGAAGGTAACCTTATAATGATTATTATTATTATTATTATATCATAATAATATTTAATAGTCTTCTATTATGTTAGAAGGTAACCTTCTCCTCTGGATTATTATGTTGTGTGGATGTGTTGATGATATTATATTGTATATATATTGAGTTAGTCTTGATGTTGTTGTGGATGTGTGTGATTATAGTGGGGCTCTGTTAGGGGACATTGGGTTAATAGTTTAACATGTTGGGAATTCACTTTTTAATATTACTGTCACCTTACAGATTATTATTTTACCTTCATGAGTGTGTGTATGTGTGTGTGTGTGTCTGTGTCTATATGTGTGTGTGTCTGTGTCTATATGTGTGTCTGTGTGTGTTCCAGATGTAATTTTGTTGTATATTATCTATGAAGGACTATTAATTGTCTTTAATGCATTCATTATAGTTGTATCTTGCAGCGTTGTCAGTGTTATTAACGTGTTAACGTGTTATTAACATGTTATTAACGTGTTATTATATCTTGCTCTATATCTATAACCTATCGTCTGGATAATAAAGATCATTAATAAACAATAAAACTTGTTTTGATTTTACAATAAAAAGCCTTTATTGTCATTATACACCTGTGTAGTACCTGTCCAACGAGACTGAATTAACACCTGTACAGTGTCAACATGAAATATAAAAAAATAAGAATATAAAATAATATAAGAATATAAAATATTAAAATATAGAATATAAAACATAAGAATATAAAATATTAAAATATAGAATATAAAACATAAGAATATTAAATATAAGAATATTAAATATAAAATATAAGAATTTAAGAATATAAGAATATAAAATATAAGAATATTAAATATAAAGTGTAGGGAGGTAGTGCAGAGAGTAGAGAGTGGAGTCCTGAGAGCAACTATATAAAAAACTTTGTGTAATTTCTGATTATTCAGAATAAACCTCAAGCAATAATTCCTAAAATAACCAGAAACAGACCATAATAAGTTCATTGTCATGTGCATTTAAAAGTACAAAATATAGAAAGAATGTAATGAAATGTGCTTTACCCTGGTCCCCTCTTCTTATAATCACTATCACTATAATCTGAATAAAATATAATAAAAGGTAAGCAGTGAAGGATAATATATTCTGCTGTTGATATTGTACTGTATGCAGCTGCAGCATGTTGATTGACATGTTTTAGTCACAGTACCTTTATTAGTCTCCCTAAGGACAAAGTAGTTTTGGACATTGAGTAACTTACTTTGCTGCAAGAGTTCCAGACGCAAACGACAAGCACGGGGTTAAAAACAACTAGAAAATCCAGCAGACATTTTAACAGTGGGCCTACTACTTGGTGCACATCCTAATAACAATAAAACCAAAACAGATGTTACGTTAACCCTTCAGAGAGAGACCTTCTTCAAATCTCAAATCAACCAATTCAGCCCAAAGTCTTGTCTTGGGTTTAACCCTTTAATCATGTTTCTGTGTTAAAGTAAAGAGTAAAGAGGGGGCGTTTGGAGCCATGCTGGACCACTTCCCCAACATTTACCATTCAAATCTACCAGACATTTTTACCAGTTTTTTGCCAATTTCCTGAAAACCATGCAGCACATTTTGTTGACAAGTCATAGCCCACCATTCCCGATCATTACACACGTTTTGATGTATTGTGTGTGCGCGTGTTGGCAACGCTCCGGGACTAGTAGCGGGACAAAAACAGGAGGAATAATAAATAAGCACTGAATTAAAAGACAAATGTGCAGCATACTGTATGGGCTATTCTGCACATGGCACATTTCCCATTTTCTAGACTGAAATAAGATAAAAGAATCCTTCAGAAAACTAAAAACTATTAAAAACTATTTCATTCATCCTGTTCATCCACCAGAGTCAGATCTACATTAAAGAACTCATAGTTGTACGTTCATCACTGCTCATTAATGAGCTTAACGAGAGGAACCAATGAGTGTCTTTAATTATGGAAATGTTAATGTGCTGTATTTATATTGTGCTTTCTAGTCTTAGCTACTACTCAAAGAGCTTTTACATCATACAGGTACACTTTGTTAGTAATCACTACACACAGGCCTGGAACACACACACATGCTCAGGAGGTGTGATATAGGGACCAAAAAATAATAATAATAAAAACTAGAAGGTCCAAGCCCTCCCGTGCAAGTCGTCCGATGCCAGTCGGAAAACCATGGAGTTAGCAAAGGGGGGGTATCAGGAAATAATAACTTCTGGTCGGTCTGCTTTCATGTTCTATAAAAGCTCGTAAATCATCAACCCTGCTATCCACAGTCACTGGGAACATAATTTCTTCTAGAAAGTTAAAAAAGCAGAAATTATGAATTATTTTGACTAATAGTTCAGATCAGAGGAATGAAAGTGATCAGTTGTATTTATAAAGAGCGTTGGAAGGAATCCAGTCCATTTTTGTAGTAATTTGGTTAAAAAGAGACTCATATTTCAGATATAGATATTTTATTAAAGGGTCGTATTTGACCCGAGGACAACAGGAGGGGTAAAGGGAGGTAGTGCAGAAAGTAGAGAGTGGAGTCCTGAGAACTATATAAAAAACTTTGTGTAATTTCTGATTATTCAGAATAAACCTCAAGCAATTATTCCTAAAATACCCAGAAACAGACCATAATAAGTTAGACTACTGACTACTCAAGTACAAGTCCAAGTATAGTGATTTAAAACTACTCCTAGAAGTACAATATTTTGAAAAACTTACTCAAGTAAATGTACCTCGTTACTACCACCTCTGGTGACAAGTCATAGCCCACCATTCCCGATCATTACCCACGTTTCGATGTATTATCAGAGACAGAGACAGAGCGAGAGACAGAGAGACAGACAGAGACAGAGAGACACACAGAAAAAGAGACAGAAAGAGAGAGACACAGAGAGAGAGAGAGAGTAGAAAGTAATATCTTCTTCCCCCTCTCATTTGCCCTGCTCTGGCGTTTCCCCCTCTCATTCCCCCTGCTCTGGTGTCTCCCCCTCTCATTCCCCTGCTCTGGTGTTTCCTCCTCTCATTTACCCCCTCTCATCTCATTCCCCTGCTCTGGTGTCTCCCCCTCTCATTCCCCCTGCTCTGGTGTTTCCCCCTCTCATTCCCCCTGCTCTGGTGTCTCCCCCTCTCATTCCCCCTGCTCTGGTGTCTCCCCCTCTCATTCCCCCTGCTCTGGTGTCTCCCCCTCTCATTCCCCCTGCTCTGGTGTTTCCTCCTCTCATTCCCCCTGCTCTGGCGTCTCCCCCTCTCATTCCCCCTGCTCTGGTGTTTCCTCCTCTCATTCCCCTGCTCTGGCGTCTCCCCCTCATTCCCCCTGCTCTGGTGTTTCCCCCTCTCATTCCCCCTGCTCTGGTGTTCCCCCTCTCATTCCCCCTGCTCTGGTGTTTCCCCCTCTCATTCCCCCTGCTCTGGTGTTTCCCCCTCTCATTCCCCCCTGCTCTTTTGTTTCCCCCCTTCGTTCCCCCTGCTCTGTCAACCAAAAACAGTTTCCATGTACATGTTAGCGTTGTATTAAAGGGTAATAACCCTGTTTTTCGACTCTATTTTCCCATGTGAGCGTTGTATTAAAGGGTAACTACTCTTTTTTTCAACTCTATTTTCTTGTGTTTTGTGTGTAAGTGACTGAAGGCAACAACAATCTGTGACGTCGGTCCAATATTAGGCGAGATCGCTGCAGTCGGCAGCGGAGAAACGTGCTAAAATGTAAGTTAATAGACAATATGCAGCTTTTAGTTACGTTCATAAAAGTGCTGATTTTGCCGCTGAGAGACTCAGATTAATATTCTAAGTGTCTGACAACGTTATGGAAAGGATTTCTAAGGTGCTCGACTTTTCTGTTAAAGATTACGATCATTTTTTAGACATAAAAAAATCGGTGAAATCGCGTTTGCTAATCCCACCAGACTCCATGTAAATAATCAGTGATTTAAGCATCATAAAATGCACTTCATTCAAAGTAGAAAGAAACAAAATTAAAATCATTTAAAATTGTCTTTCCACTTTTCCAACCATCACAAATCTAGTTTTGGTTGAAATACACACAGATTACTGTTTTACGTATGAGAATATGTTGGCTTTATAAACGCTAAAAGTAGTGATTATTTACATGGAGTCTGGTGGAGATATGCTGCTCTATACACGCTAAAAGTAGTGATTATTTACATGGAGTCTGGTGGAGATATGCTGCTCTATACACGCTAAAAGTAGTGATTATTTACATGGAGTCTGGTGGAGATATGCTGCTCTATACACGCTAAAAGTAGTGATTATTTACATGGAGTCTGGTGGAGATATGCTGCTCTATACACGCTAAAAGTAGTGATTATTTACATGGAGTCTGGTGGAGATATGCTGCTCTATACACGATAAAAGTAGTGATTATTTACATGAAGTCTGGTGGAGATATGCTGCTCTATACACGCTAAAAGTAGTGATTATTTACATGGAGTCTGGTGGAGATATGCTGCTCTATACACGCTAAAAGTAGTGATTATTTACATGGAGTCTGGTGGAGATATGCTGCTCTATACACGCTAAAAGTAGTGATTATTTACATGGAGTCTGGTGGAGATATGCTGCTCTATACACGCTAAAAGTAGTGATTATTTACATGAAGTCTGGTGGAGATACAGTGAGGAAAATAAGTATTTAACACGCTGCTATTTTGCAAGTTCTCCCACTTAGAAATCATGGAGGGGTCTGAAATTGTCATCGTAGGTGCATGTCCACTGTGAGAGACATAATCTAAAAATTTTTTATTTTTTTTTCCTTTTTAACTATTTATTTCTATGATGCAGCTGCAAATAAGTATTTGAACACCTGTCTATCAGCTAGAATTCTGACCCTCAAAGACCTGTTAGTCTGCCTTCAAAATGTCCACCTCCACTCCAGTTATTATCCTAAATTAGATGCACCTGTTTGAGGTCAGTAGCTGCATAAAGACACCTGTCCACTCCATACAATCAGTAAGAATCCAACTACTAACATGGCCAAGACCAAAGAGCTGTCCAAAGACACTAGAGCCTAAATTGTCCACCTCCACAAGGCTGGAAAGGGAAATGTCCAAGCAGCTGTATTAAGAAGAGGAGGACCGGGGCCATGTATTGGGAGATTTTGGGGAACAACCTCCTTCCCTCAGTTAGAGCATTGAAGATGGGTCGAGGCTGGGTCTTCGAACATGACAATGACCCGAAGCACACAGCCAGGAGAACCAAGGAGGGCTCTGGAAGAAGCAGATCAAGGTTCTGGGGGGGCCTAGCCAGTCTCCAGACCTAAACCCAATAGAGAATCTTTGGAGGGAGCTCAAACTCCGTGTTTCTCAGCGACAGCCCAGAAACCTGACTGATCTAGAGAAGATCTGTGTGGAGGAGTGGGCCAAAATCCCTTCTGCAGTGTGTCAAACCTGGTGAAGAACTACAGGAAACGTTTGACCTCTGGAACTGCAAA
>CM049374.1:35155647-35158147 GCA_026937815.1 Etheostoma perlongum | reverse complement strand
TGTTCCAGATGTATTTTTGTTGTATATTATCTATGAAGGAATATGAATTGTCTTTAATGCATTCATTATAGTTGTATCTTGCAGCGTTGTCAGTGTTATTAACGTGTTATTAACGTGTTATTAACGTGTTGTTAATATGTTATTAACGTGTTATTATATCTTGCTCTATATCTATAATCTATCGTCTGGATAGTAAAGATTATTAATAAACAATAAAACTTGTTTTGATTTTAGAATAAAAAGCCTTTGTTGTCATTATACACCTGTGCAGTACCTGTGCAACGAGACTGAAGCAACACCTGTACAGTGGCAACATGAAATATAAACATATATAATATAAGAATATTAAATATCAAAATAAAATATATAAAATATAAGAATATTAAAATATTAAAATATTAAAATATAAAATATAAGAATATAAAATATTAAAATATTAAATATAAAATATAAGAATATTAAATAATAAAATATAGGAATAATAAATAATGAAATATAAAATATACAATATAAAATATTAAATATTAAATATAAGAATATTAAATATTAAAATATTAAAATATTAAATATAAAATATAAGAATATTAAAATATTAAATATAAGAATATAAAATATGAAATATAGGGAGGTAGTGCAGACAGTAGAGAGTGGAGTCCTGAGAGCAACTATATAAAAAACTTTGTGTAATTTCTGATTATTCAGAATAAACCTCAAGCAATTATTCCTAAAATAACCAGAAACAGACCATAATAAGTTCATTGTCATGTGCATTTAAAAGTACAAAGTATAGAAAGAATGTAATGAAATGTGCTTTACCCTGGTCCCCTCTTCTCATAATCACTATCACTATAATCTGAATAAAATATAATAAAAGGTAAGCAGTGAAGGATAATATATTCTGCTGTTGATATTGTACTGTATGCAGCTGCAGCATGTTGATTGACATGTTTTAGTCACAGTACCTTTATTAGTCTCCCTAAGGACAAAGTAGTTTTGGACATTGAGTAACTTACTTTGCTGCAAGAGTTCCAGACGCAACGACAAGCACGGGGTTAAAAACAACTAGAAAATCCAGCAGACATTTTAACAGTGGGCCTACTACTTGGTGCACATCCTAATAACAATAAAACCAAAACAGATGTTACGTTAACCCTTCAGAGAGAGACCTTCAAATCTCAAATCAGCCAATTCAGCCCAAAGTCTTGTCTTGGGTTTAACCCTTTAATCATGTTTCTGTGTTAAAGTAAAGAGTAAAGAGGGGGCGTTTGGAGCCATGCTGGCCCACTTCCCCAACATTTACCATGAAGAAAGACATTAGAAGACATTTTTCGCAGTTTTGTGCCAATTCCCTGAAAACCATGCAGCACATTTAGTTGACAAGTCATAGCCCACCATTCCCGATCATTACACACGTTTTGATGTATTGTGTGTGCGCGTGTTGGCAACGCTCCGGGACTAGTAGCGGGACAAAAACAGGAGGAGTAATAATAATAAGCACTGAATTAAAAGACAAATGTACAGGCAGCATACTGTATGGGCTACTCTGCACATGGCACATTTCCCATTTTCTAGACTGAAATAAGATAAAAGCATCCTTCAGAAAACTAAAAACTATTAAAAACTATTTCATTCATTCTGTTCATCCATCAGAGTCAGATCTACATTAAAGAACTCATAGTTGTACGTTCATCGCTGCTCATTAATGAGCTTAACGAGAGGAACCAATGAGTGTCTTTAATTATGGAAATGTTAATGTGCTGTATTTATATTGTGCTTTCTAGTCTTAGCTACTACTCAAAGAGATTTTACATCATACAGGAACCATACACACACACACACACACACATCTACACACTATGTACAATTTGTTAGTAATCTCTACACACAGGCCTGGAACACACACACATGCTCAGGAGGTGTGATATGGGGACCAAAAAATAATAATAATAAAAACTAGAAGGTCCAAGCCCTCCCGTGCAAGTCGTCCGATGCCAGTCGGAAAACCATGGAGTTAGCAAAGGGGGGGGTATCAGGAAATAGGGAGAGGCGTGAGCCGCAACTGGCGTTGAAAATATCCCAGAGCCCCAAAGGATTAATAATAACTTCTGGTCGGTCTGCCTTCATGTTCTATAAAAGCTCGTAAATCATCAACCCTGCTATCCACAGTCACTGGGGACATCATTTCTTCTAGAAAGTTAAAAAAGCAGAAATTATGAATTATTGTGACTAATAGTTAAGATCAGAGGAATGAAAGTGATCAGTTGTATTTATAAAGAGCGTTGGAAGGAATCCAATCCATTTTTGTGGTAATTTGGTTAAAAACAGACTCATATTTCAGATATAGAGATTTATTAAAGGGTCAGATTTGACCCGAGGACAGCAGGAGGGGTAAAGCTTATCCATGTTGTGACAGTTTGTCCCTTTTATGGTTTGTTTTCTAAATGGCCAGGGGTGCCAGCCAGGTCTCTCTCCTGACGTCGAAGACAGATTTAGTCTAGTA
>CM049374.1:35150862-35155147 GCA_026937815.1 Etheostoma perlongum | reverse complement strand
GAGCAGTGTAGATGTGTGTGAGTGTATCTGATGAGCAGGTGTGTAGATGTGTGTGAGTGTATCTGATGAGCAGGTGTGTAGATGTGTGTGATGTGTATCTGATGAGCAGGTGTGTAGATGTGTGTTAGTGTGTATCTGATGAGCAGGTGTAGATGTGTGTGTGAGTGTGTATCTGATGAGCAGGTGTGTAGATGTGTGTGAGTGTGTATCTGATGAGCAGTGTAGATGTGTGTGAGTGTATCTGATGAGCAGGTGTGTAGATGTGTGTGTGAGTGTTTATCTGATGAGCAGGTGTGTAGATGTGTGAGTGTGTATCTGATGAGCAGGTGTGTAGATGTGTGTGTGTGAGTGTGTATCTGATGAGCAGTGTGAGTGTTTATCTGATGAGCAGGTGTGTGTTAGTGTGAGTGTGTATCTGATGAGCAGGTGTGTAGGTGTGTAGATGTGTGTGAGTGTTTATCTGATGAGCAGGTGTGTAGATGTGTGTGAGTGTGTATCTGATGAGCAGGTGTGTAGATGTGTGTGTGTGTATCTGATGAGCAGGTGTAGATGTGTGTGAGTGTGTATCTGATGAGCAGGTGTGTAGATGTGTGTGAGTGTGTATCTGATGAGTAGATGTGTGTGAGTGTGTATCTGATGACCAGCCTCGGCCACAGTGTATGAATGTGTGTGAATGGTGAATGTATCCTGTATGATGTAAAAGAGCTTTGAGTAGTCGTTCAGACTAGAAAAGCGCTATATAAATACAGCACATTTACATCTGTGTGTGTGTCCGTATGTGTCTGTCTGTGTGTATTTGTGTCTGTATGTGTTTGTGTCTGTGCATGTGTGCATATCTGTGTCTGTCTGTGTGTTGTTGGAGCTAAATCCTGCTCCATTCTCAGGGTTCATTTAATTAGTAGTCATAATCTCAGATGTTGATGTGTGAATCCATTTTATTACATTGGATATCCTAGAGACAAATACAGAGTCAACCTAACATATGTGTAAATCTGGCTCTCTGGCTCTTGCATCCCTCATCTTATCTCACAAAGGGTGGGGGGTATTAGGCTTATTCTTTATCTCTTAGTTGGGATGTGACTGAGGGTTTATGACCCTCAGGTCTTGCAAAGCAAAAGATCAGATGGGCCATAAAGGGTGACTGGAACCAGAGACAAGATGTCTCTAACATCATCAATTGTGCTTCTGACACATTTGTAGAGCTGGTTATAACAAAATGTACCAGAACATCTTATATTATAAAACAGAAGTGTTGCAAAACAAGTTAATGTAACAAACAACAAACAACAAACTATATACAAACTTAATGCATGACCCACATGTCTTCATTTATGTTGAAATAATGCTTTTACCTTTTGGCTTAAATGTATAATACAAATCACCCACAATGTTTAAGCACATATAACATTTTAAATTCCAACATGTCCCTCTTTTGATCTCACCTTCGTGAGATCATCACCTAAATGTTTACTCATCCTGTGAACAGATAATAATGTCATCTACATATTAAATCACAGTACTTTGCAATACCTGATCTATCCCTACCAAATCATCTTTTAACACTTTATTGAAAATGTGAGGACTATGTTTAACCCATCTGTATTAACATAGTTGCTTGAAACTATAACAGAAAATGTAAAGCAAATGTTACAAAATTTTTTAAGACCCTAAAAAATGTAATTTTCCATACCGAATTGCTTATATCTTTGAGGCATGTCTTAACCCTTCATACATGTTTGTTTACATGAACTTTACCTTTTTTGTAGAGTAAGAATAAGTAATTCTAAAATATTAGTGTTTCCCAGTATTGTATGTGTGTTTTCAGAATGTGAGTCTGTAAGTACAAACTTCCCTCCACGTGCGTCTGAAGTACCAGAACCAGGACGGTCTCGCTCCCCCCCTTCTCCTTCTCAGTCCATCTGCTGATCGTTGGTCTGTACCTCAGTGTCTTTGTTTATGGTGAAGAAGGCCTCAGGGTCACATGGTTGACCCCTCCAGAGCCCTCTCACCTCAGCATCAGCAAGGCCCCGTCCAGGGCATGTGGACCCCACTGCTTGATCTGCGGTCCAGCACAGCACACTTACAGATGTTAAAAGTATCAAACGTTAAGCCCTGGTCCACTTTCCAGTCACTTTGGGCCAACAATTGCAGCCAGACCATGAACCTTTATGGTCTCTAGCTGTTCTGTGGTCTGAGGTGCTGTGATGGTTGCTGTCATTCTTCTGGTACAGATTGTCTCTGATCCTGTAGCTGGAGGAGCGAGATGGACCGGATTCTGACACAATGAGGCATTGTGTGGCTCAAAACAGAACTCCAAAAAGCATTATCTTTTCTTTTATCAATACTCTTTTAGTGTATGTCACTCTTTATTATAAAAAGCATTTCTTTCCCTCTTGCTGGTTTAACTCTATAAAATCCATACAAACATTCTAAAGAGAAACACTGGTTTTGGAACTCTCTCTTTAAGCCTCGGTTGTCTTCGCCAGCACGGTCCCGCTTGACGGAACGTTTTCAACATTTTAGGAGAAAACGTTTTCTTCACTCATAAATTGCAAGCATTAAATCTTCATAAAGACGCTCATGCAGCACCTCATTAGAAAGCTTAAAGTCTCATGATTCCATAAAGCCCACACACAACGCATAAGGTGACTCACAGCGGTTATAATCATCGTATGAAGTAAAGAAACACAGAAAGATTCTGCACCGTTTCTGTCTAAAAGTCGAGCCTGCATCCCTACCTGTTTCCTCGTGTCTTTCTTCACAGCGGTGAAAGATCGTCATAAACTTTTTTTTTCCTACATCGCCAACAGTTCAAAGAATAAGTACATACAATCCTTTTAATCCAAAACTTTTTTATCAACAGCTTTTATCAGCCAATCCATCTACTGTAACCTGAGTTATCCCTTATGGAAGCCAATCAAGTTGCAGGGTTTACAGAGGAAGGACTTGGGAAAGATTGACAGCAATTCCATCCAATTACAACTAAATGTTATGAAATCAGCCTCCCTGTGTAGCCAATAAGAATGTATGCATGTAGTTATTTCAGGTATGTGTGTCAGTGATGTGGATGTGTTTTTTTATTTCAGACGTTTTGTATTTTGCACTTTTTTGGCTTTTTTAGAAATAAGAAATAAGAAAAATGCACAGACATATCTTTATATAAATAAATTCATATAAAATCCATTTTATAAGTCATTCTTTTCTGGATTTGTTCTGTATTAAGTTGAGACATGTGGCTAGGGTACTAGTTTTGTATGTAGCCCATGTAATATGCTTACAGTAGTGTTTTTCAATCATTTTACAGATGATTTACTTGGACGGAAATAGAAATTCTCTATTCTAACCTCTGTAGCTCTGTGTCAGTAAGGCCTAGAGTCACACTGACACTAGAAACTAAACATGGAGAGTGTTAACTTCCCAATGACCTCAGGGTCATCCCTGAGGGCCAAAAGATGGGGGAGCTGCATCACTTGTTTTGGGGTAAAAATTTAGGCGAGAAAAGCATGTATTTTCAAGTGTTTTAAGGGTTATGTTTCTGCACGAATTAAAACAAAATTGTAGAGTAGTTTTAATATCCTTAATGCTGTGGACACTGTATTATTGCTACTGTATCCCTCTTTTTGAGTTATGTCTCCTACAGCATACCTATTCATAATTATGTAGTAGTTTCAGCCATTAACACACTGTCTTGCGTTACAAGCTTACTCTTAATCTTAAAGGCAACAAAACAAAAAGTTCAAAAAAGAAAAAGAAAAGAATCACCCAAATAAAATGTTTCCACATCAACTTAATAGTTTAAACAATTTTTCATATTAAAACTCAAAATCCACAATTAAGCTTCACTTAAAAGCTCATTTGAGCACCACATCTCATATCAGCTTGGATTGGTTTCAATCTCGTCTCAACCAATAAACTTAGATGAATTTTAATTTTTATTCATTTTTCAGACTACCTTCATTTCTATTATACAATTTAGAAATTACTCTTTGTGTTACTCAAACACGACACCTTCATGTATCTCCTGTTTGAAATACACAACCTTTCATCTGATTCACCAGACTACCTTCATTTCTATGTCCCAATTTAGAAATTACTCTTCACGTCTCCGGATGCTACGCCTTCATGTATTTCTTTTTTAATACATTACCTTTCATCTGGTTTACTAACTACTACTCTTCCCATTACTAATTTTCCAATTTAGCAGTGCCCTTCATCCTCACTTTATGGAAAAATATCTCGCGTGCAGGTGATATCCTCCTGTAAGCACTACATCTTCATACTTATT
>CM049374.1:35138362-35148362 GCA_026937815.1 Etheostoma perlongum | reverse complement strand
CCCGGGTCGGGTATCCATCCTCTAGTGTGTATATGTGTGTATGTGTGTATGTGTGTGTATATGAGTGAGAGAGTGTCTGTGTATATGTGTGTGTGTGTGTGTGTGTGTGTATACGTGTGTGTGTGTATATATGTGTGTGTGAGTGTGTATATGTGTGTGTGTGTATATGAGTGAGAGTGTGTGTGTATATATGTGTGTGTGTGTGTGTGTTTTCACCTTTATTTATTTTTACAGGCAAGATTAACAAGTTCTTATTTACAATGGCGGCCTGACAAGGGAAGGATAATAAAAACATTAGAAATACATACAGTCCAAAAATTAAATAAATACTACTTAAAAATACCACACAGAAGTGTGTGTGTGTGTGTGTGTGTATGTGTGTGTGTGTGTGTGTGTGTGTGTGTGTGTGTGTGTGTGTGTGTGTGTCTAACGTTAGCTCGACAGCAGGCGTTGGTTGCATGAGTGGTTAGATTGAGTTCCAGTGAAATGTGATCAGTCATCATCAGCGTCTCTTTTCCTGTTTTTACCAACCATGACTTCTTTATCTCCTCCTGAGAGGAAACATCTGGCCCTCTGGATTCAGTTTCATGTTTCCCAATTAACTACTGCTCTATTTCTAGATCATCATTACAAACAGGCAAGATCACACCAAACCAATTAAATTGATTTCAGTCCTCACACGTGATAGTTGCTCTTGGTGTGCTCTTGATTGCATACATGCAACCACACTATCCCTCTGCAGATTAGATACCTGCTTCATATTATGTATATGTCAAAAGTGGACCAACTGCCACGGAGGACGGTGGAAGCCGGTGGGACAAGTCGTCCGAAGTGCGGGTGAACTCGTGGTGGTGCAGACCGGATTACGTCCTTAGAGCCCGAAGCAACAGGGGGACTGCAGCCACCCAAATGAGGAGTTCAACGCAGGAACGCAGATAAGTGAAGGACAGTCTTCCAGCTGTCCTCTGGGGGAGTGTGTGGAAGAGAACTGGTTTTGGATCTTTGACTGAGAGTCCCTTTGTTGTCCCTCAGCGTCGGCCGGGTGGAACACGGGACGAGGACAGGTGAAAGGAAGGAAGAACCCAGGCTTCCCTGGGTGGAACCGGCCGTTCTTCAGACCAACATAACTCCAGACTGTAAGGAACACTGGGGACTAGAGACCAACATAACTCCAGACTGTAAGGACCACTGGGGACTAGAGACCAACATAACTCCAGACTGTAAGGACCACTGGGGACTAGAGACCAACATAACTCCAGACTGTAAGGAACACCGGGGACTAGAGACCAACATAACTCCAGACTGTAAGGAACACTGGGGACTAGAGACCAACATAACTCCAGACTGTAAGGAACACTGGGGACTAGAGACCAACATAACTCCAGACTGTAAGGAACACTGGGGACTAGAGACCAACATAACTCCAGACTGTAAGGAACACTGGGGACTAGAGACCAACATAACTCCAGACTGTAAGGACCACTGGGGACTAGAGACCAACATAACTCCAGACTGTAAGGAACACCGGGGACTAGAGACCAACATAACTCCAGACTGTAAGGAACACTGGGGACTAGAGACCAACATAACTCCAGACTGTAAGGACCACTGGGGACTAGAGACCAACATAACTCCAGACTGTAAGGAACACCGGGGACTAGAGACCAACATAACTCCAGACTGTAAGGAACACTGGGGACTAGAGACCAACATAACTCCAGACTGTAAGGAACACTGGGGACTAGAGACCAACATAACTCCAGACTGTAAGGAACACTGGGGACTAGAGACCAACATAACTCCAGACTGTAAGGAACACCGGGGACTAGAGACCAACATAACTCCAGACTGTAAGGAACACTGGGGACTAGAGACCAACATAACTCCAGACTGTAAGGAACACCGGGGACTAGAGACCAACATAACTCCAGACTGTAAGGAACACCGGGGACTAGAGACCAACATAACTCCAGACTGTAAGGAACCACTGGGGACTAGAGACCAACATAACTCCAGACTGTAAGGAACACTGGGGACTAGAGACCAACATAACTCCAGACTGTAAGGAACACTGGGGACTAGAGACCAACATAACTCCAGACTGTAAGGAACACTGGGGACTAGAGACCAACATAACTCCAGACTGTAAGGAACACTGGGGACTAGAGACCAACATAACTCCAGACTGTAAGGAACACTGGGGACTAGAGACCAACATAACTCCAGACTGTAAGGAACACCGGGGACTAGAGACCAACATAACTCCAGACTGTAAGGAACACTGGGGACTAGAGACCAACATAACTCCAGACTGTAAGGAACACTGGGGACTAGAGACCAACATAACTCCAGACTGTAAGGAACACCGGGGACTAGAGACCAACATAACTCCAGACTGTAAGGAACACCGGGGACTAGAGACCAACATAACTCCAGACTGTAAGGAACACCGGGGACTAGCGGCAAGGAGATCGCTCTCAATACTTAACTTTTTAAACTTTTATTACTTGTGTCTTTTTAGCTGTTTTACAACTTTTAACCTGTTTTAGAATAAAGTGTTACATTTTGCGAACTGCTTGGTCTGGGTCCATGTCGTATTTGTCAGTGGAAGGATTATTGCTGGTGGTTTGAGTTTTGAACATCTTTTTTAAACGGACACCCCAGCATTCTCGCCGGGGTTGGGGTGTGACATATACTGCATGTGCATGTTTTTTTTTTTTTAATTAATACTGCTACATGCAGATGTGCACTGTGATACTCTCTGCAGCTCATATCTGTGTGACCGCAGAAGAAGAGGAAGACTGACTAGTTTATAATCCGTCAGACTTCTATCAAGTGAATTCTTGACCATGACTTTGCACATTAACAGCCGTGAGTGTATTTTACAGCCAGCTTATGCCGAGGCCAGGCTAAAGCTACATCAAGCTGAGTATACAGCCGACCTGACAGACACCGAAGATGGCTTGATAAAGAGAAAGTAGGTGTTTGTGGGGGAATACAGGTTAAAAGTCATTTCCATAATATAGAGGCAGTAGGTATGTTTTACCTTATATATCTTCATATTAACCTCTCTAGGGTAAGGTCAAAACTCTTCCAGAGTCAAATCAAGCAACTAGAATCAAGTGAGCATTCTGATTCAGAGGATGAACTTCTACCCACTCCCCCAGAAAAACACCTTTGGCCAGCAGCAAATAAAATGACCAGCAGATGGCCATCTCCACTGCCCAGCAACTCGCTAGTTCCACTGTCCAGCAGATCGCCATCTCCACTGCCCAGCGAGTTGCCAGTTCCACTGTTCAGCAGATCGCCATCCCCACTGTCCAGAGGTTTGCAAGCTCCAGTTGTGAAGCCATGTTCTCTAAACTTCTTACACTTGTAGAAGAAATTAAGGAGACCCAGAAGGTCCATTGGTAAGATGCTAAATGCCTTGCTGAAGAAGCAAGATACATTAATGATGGAGGTTCCTGATGGTGTGGTCTTCCCACTACAAACTCAAGCAGATGTTGAGGCGCTTGAGAAGCTACTGGGGGACCGCAGTCTAATGTCTGCTGTTGTAAGTATATAATTTTTTTAATTTTCTTTCCTTATGGTCTTGGCAGTTACTTTAAGCCTTTTTTTCTCCTTTTGGTTCTCATTCCTAGGTTGCCATGTTGGCAGATATAGGAGGAACAACTGTAGATGACGCAACGAGACACACACACACACACACACCCCGTGGTTGTAGACTGGTATTAAGGATGTTGATCTCTGGGTAGAGAGCTGATGATGCAGCGTTTCCTCTCAGGAGGAGATAAAGAAGTAATGGTTGGTAAAAACAGGAAAAGAGATGCTGATGATGCAGAGTTTCCTCTCAGGAGGAGAAAAAGAAGTCAGGGTTCGTAAAAACAGGAAAAGAGACGCTGATGATGACTGATCACATTTCACTGGAACTCAATCTAACCCCTCATGCAACCAACACCTGCTGTCGAGCTAACGTTAGACACACACACACACACACACACACACCCCACACACACACAGAGCTGATGCTGCAAAGTTAAGTTTCTCCGATGATGAGGTAAAGAAGTCGGAAAAAGTGCGGGGGGGGGGGGGTGTAGAGTGTATATGAGCTGCGTGACTGACAGCGGTGTCAGTGGTTGTGGACCTCGGAGCAGAATGGCTGCAGTCTCAGAGCTCTCCTTCCTGCTGGTCGCTCTCATCAGCAGCATCCATGCAGGAGAACACCTCATCATCAGAGAGGAATGGTCCTCTTACACCTTCACCCCCCCCAAGGACACCTCCTGCCTGATCTCCAGGTCTGTTGGTGGGGAGAACCTGGTCCTGTGGAACACCTCTGACCTCTGGTCCAACCAGTCCTCAGTACCTGGACCCCTGAAACAACGACTGGTCAGCGATGTGGAGACTTCTTCTTACAGGATCCTCAACCTGACCCAGTCAGACTCTGGCCCGTACCGAGAGGAGTGCTGGACCGAGGACACCATAACCCACGACAACAACATCACTATCACGGTTTGTTCTTCAATAGATCAGGATCATATCACAGCGAGACCCGGAGACACAGTGGACCTGCCATGTGGGGGACCAGCTGGTCATCAGGACGTCCTGTTGTTCAAACTGGACTCTGGATATGAGCAGGAGACATGGAGCAGAGTTTTTGGGGACAAGACGACATCAGAGATGGACGATGTTAGAGGAAGATACCAAGTGATGGACGATGTTAGAGGAAGATACCAAGTGGTGACAAACTCATCAGGTCTTCGTGTTTCCAACGTCACGGCAACAGACTTTACACGGTTCAGATGTCTGGTGATGGACCAGCAGCGGTGTGTCAGGGGTCGGGATGTAGAGTTGATCCCATCGTCTGAGAGAATCTACGGCTCAGTGGGGGAGACCGCCGTGTTGCCGTGCACCGTCACTGACTCCACCGATGAACAGCCCCCCCGCTGGTCTACTCTGTTCTCCCCTGACCCAGGACTACTGAACCAGACTGATCCTTCAGTAGACCAGAACTACTCGCTGGTGTTTTCATCTCTAATGTTAAATCACTCAGGTGTGTACTCCTGTGAAGTCTCTAGGAGAGAGCAACGGTATCATCTGGTGGTGTGTCCCACATTTGGCCCCCCCGCTGTAGAGCACTTCTCAGAGGGAGATGATGTCACTCTCAGGTGTCCAGGTAGGAGAGTGGGTGGGGGGCATGCTTGGTTCATCAAGACAGAGAGAACAGAGGGAAGAGTCTTTAGTGTAGGGTCTGATCGGAGCATGAGCAGAGTTAGGGAGGACTATGAAAACGGGACCCTGGTAATCTCTAATGTCTCAGTGGGGGACGCGGGGGAGTACTGGTGTGCAGTTATTGATTATAAAGATTTCCAGTGCAGGTCCACAAAGAGGACGACGCTGGTCTACATGGAGCCCTTGGGATCTACTCCACCTTCTTCAAAGTGAGATGCTCAGTGCTCAGCGTCCTGCTGCTGATGCTCTGTGCTGCTGTAGTCGCTGTGAGGAGATACACACACACACACACACACACACACACACACACACACACACACACACACACACACTTAATATGATCACACACACACACACACACACACACACACAGACACACACACTTAATATGCACATGGTCATTTCATCATTGGCTTTAATACAGCCTGCTACACACTGGCTACACAAACAAGGGACGGGAGAGAGAGAGAGAGAGAGACAGTTGTGAATGTTAGAAGGTAACCTTATAATGATTATTATTATTATTATTATATCATAATAATATTTAATAGTCTTCTATTATGTTAGAAGGTAACCTTCTCCTCTGGATTATTATGTTGTGTGGATGTGTTGATGATATTATATTGTATATATATTGAGTTAGTCTTGATGTTGTTGTGGATGTGTGTGATTATAGTGGGGGGGCTCTGTTAGGGGACATTGGGTTAATAGTTTAACATGTTGGGAATTCACTTTTTAATATTACTGTCACCTTACAGATTATTATTTTACCTTCATGAGTGTGTGTATGTGTGTGTGTGTGTGTCTGTGTCTATATGTGTGTGTGTCTGTGTCTATATGTGTGTCTGTGTGTGTTCCAGATGTAATTTTGTTGTATATTATCTATGAAGGACTATTAATTGTCTTTAATGCATTCATTATAGTTGTATCTTGCAGCGTTGTCAGTGTTATTAACGTGTTAACGTGTTATTAACATGTTATTAACGTGTTATTATATCTTGCTCTATATCTATAACCTATCGTCTGGATAATAAAGATCATTAATAAACAATAAAACTTGTTTTGATTTTACAATAAAAAAAAGCCCTTTGTCATTATACACCTGTGTAGTACCTGTCCAACGAGACTGAATTAACACCTGTACAGTGTCAACATGAAATATAAAAAAATAAGAATATAAAATAATATAAGAATATAAAATATTAAAATATAGAATATAAAACATAAGAATATAAAATATTAAAATATAGAATATAAAACATAAGAATATTAAATATAAGAATATTAAATATAAAATATAAGAATTTAAGAATATAAGAATATAAAATATAAGAATATTAAATATAAAGTGTAGGGAGGTAGTGCAGAGAGTAGAGAGTGGAGTCCTGAGAGCAACTATATAAAAAACTTTGTGTAATTTCTGATTATTCAGAATAAACCTCAAGCAATAATTCCTAAAATAACCAGAAACAGACCATAATAAGTTCATTGTCATGTGCATTTAAAAAAGTACAAAATATAGAAAGAATGTAATGAAATGTGCTTTACCCTGGTCCCCCTTCTTATAATCACTATCACTATAATCTGAATAAAATATAATAAAAGGTAAGCAGTGAAGGATAATATATTCTGCTGTTGATATTGTACTGTATGCAGCTGCAGCATGTTGATTGACATGTTTTAGTCACAGTACACAAAGTAGTTTTGGACATTGAGTAACTTACTTTGCTGCAAGAGTTCCAGACGCAACGACAAGCACGGGGTTAAAAAACAACTAGAAAATCCAGCAGACATTTTAACAGTGGGCCTACTACTTGGTGCACATCCTAATAACAATAAAACCAAAACAGATGTTACGTTAACCCTTCAGAGAGAGACCTTCTTCAAATCTCAAATCAACCAATTCAGCCCAAAGTCTTGTCTTGGGTTTAACCCTTTAATCATGTTTCTGTGTTAAAGTAAAAAGAGTAAAGAGGGGGCGTTTGGAGCCATGCTGGACCACTTCCCCAACATTTACCATTCAAATCTACCAGACATTTTTACCAGTTTTTTGCCAATTTCCTGAAAACCATGCAGCACATTTTGTTGACAAGTCATAGCCCACCATTCCCGATCATTACACACGTTTTTTGATGTATTGTGTGTGTGCGCAACGCTCCGGGACTAGTAGCGGGACAAAAACAGGAGGAATAATAATAATAAGCACTGAATTAAAAGACAAATGTACAGGCAGCATACTGTATGGGCTATTCTGCACATGGCACATTTCCCATTTTCTAGACTGAAATAAGATAAAAGAATCCTTCAGAAAACTAAAAACTATTAAAAACTATTTCATTCATCCTGTTCATCCACCAGAGTCAGATCTACATTAAAGAACTCATAGTTGTACGTTCATCACTGCTCATTAATGAGCTTAACGAGAGGAACCAATGAGTGTCTTTAATTATGGAAATGTTAATGTGCTGTATTTATATTGTGCTTTCTAGTCTTAGCTACTACTCAAAGAGCTTTTACATCATACAGGTACACTTTGTTAGTAATCACTACACACAGGCCTGGAACACACACACATGCTCAGGAGGTGTGATATAGGGACCAAAAAATAATAATAATAAAAACTAGAAGGTCCAAGCCCTCCCGTGCAAGTCGTCCGATGCCAGTCGGAAAACCATGGAGTTAGCAAAGGGGGGGTATCAGGAAATAATAACTTCTGGTCGGTCTGCTTTCATGTTCTATAAAAGCTCGTAAATCATCAACCCTGCTATCCACAGTCACTGGGAACATAATTTCTTCTAGAAAGTTAAAAAAGCAGAAATTATGAATTATTTTGACTAATAGTGATCAGTTGTATTTATAAAGAGCGTTGGAAGGAATCCAGTCCATTTTTGTAGTAATTTGGTTAAAAAGAGACTCATATTTCAGATATAGATATTTTATTAAAGGGTCGTATTTGACCCGAGGACAACAGGAGGGGTAAAGGGAGGTAGTGCAGAAAGTAGAGAGTGGAGTCCTGAGAACTATATAAAAAACTTTGTGTAATTTCTGATTATTCAGAATAAACCTCAAGCAATTATTCTAAAATACCCAGAAACAGACCATAATAAGTTAGACTACTGACTACTCAAGTACAAGTCCAAGTATAGTGATTTAAAACTACTCCTAGAAGTACAATTTTTGAAAAACTTACTCAAGTAAATGTACCTCGTTACTACCACCTCTGGTGACAAGTCATAGCCCACCATTCCCGATCATTACCCACGTTTCGATGTATTATCAGAGACAGAGACAGAGCGAGACAGAGAGACAGACAGAGACAGAGACACACAGAAAAAGAGACAGAAAGAGAGAGACACAGAGAGAGAGAGAGAGTAGATCTTCTTCCCCTCTCAGCCCTGCTTCGTTTCCCCCTCTCATTCCCCCTGCTCTGGTGTCTCCCCCTCTCCCCCCCTGCTCTGGTGTCATTCCCCTGCTCTGGGTGTCTCTCATTCCCCCTGCTCTGGTGTCTCCCCTCTCATTCCCCTGCTCTGGTGTTTCCCCCTCTCATTCCCCCTGCTCTGGTGTCTCCCCTCTCATTCCCCCCTCTGGTTCTCCCCCTCTCATTCCCCCCTCTGGTGTCTCCCCCTCTCATTCCCCCTGCTCTGGTGTTTCCTCCTCTCATTCCCCCTGCTCATTCCCCCCCATTCCCCCTGCTCTGGTGTTTCCTCCTCTCATTCCCCCCTGCTCTGGCGTCTCCCCCTCTCATTCCCCCTGCTATTCTGGTGTTTCCCCTCTCATTCCCCCTGCTCTGGTGTCTCCCCCTCTCATTCCCCCTGCTCTGGTGTTTCCCCCTCTCATTCCCCCTGCTCTGGTGTTTCCCCCTCTCATTCCCCCTGCTCTTTTGTTTCCCCCCCTTCGTTCCCCCTGCTCTGTCAACCAAAACAGTTTCCATGTACATGTTAGCGTTGTATTAAAGGGTAATAACCCTGTTTTTTCGACTCTATTTTCCCATGTGAGCGTTGTATTAAAGGGTAACTACTCTTTTTTTCAACTCTATTTTCTTGTGTTTTGTGTGTAAGTGACTGAAGGCAACAACAATCTGTGACGTCGGTCCAATATTAGGCGAGATCGCTGCAGTCGGCAGCGGAGAAACGTGCTAAAATGTAAGTTAATAGACAATATGCAGCTTTTAGTTACGTTCATAAAAGTGCTGATTTTGCCGCTGAGAGACTCAGATTAATATTCTAAGTGTCTGACAACGTTATGGAAAGGATTTCTAAGGTGCTCGACTTTTCTGTTAAAGATTACGATCATTTTTTAGACATAAAAAAATCGGTGAAATCGCGTTTGCTAATCCCACCAGACTCCATGTAAATAATCAGTGATTTAAGCATCATAAAATGCACTTCATTCAAAGTAGAAAGAAACAAAATTAAAATCATTTAAATTGTCTTTTCCACTTTTCCAACCATCACAAATCTAGTTTTGGTTGAAATACACAGTTTTACTATGAGAATATTTTATAATGCTAAAAGTAGTGATTAATACATGTTGGCTTTATAATGCTGCTCTATAAACGCTAAAAGTAGTGATTATTTACATGGAGTCTGGTGGAGATATGCTGCTCTATACACGCTAAAAGTAGTGATTATTTACATGGAGTCTGGTGGAGATATGCTGCTCTATACACGCTAAAAGTAGTGATTATTTACATGGAGTCTGGTGGAGATATGCTGCTCTATACACGCTAAAAGTAGTGATTATTTACATGGAGTCTGGTGGAGATATGCTG
>CM049374.1:35105862-35133362 GCA_026937815.1 Etheostoma perlongum | reverse complement strand
AGTTCCAGACGCAACGACAAGCACGGGGTTAAAAACAACTAGAAAATCCAGCAGACATTTTAACAGTGGGCCTACTACTTGGTGCACATCCTAATAACAATAAAACCAAAACAGATGTTACGTTAACCCTTCAGAGAGAGACCTTCTTCAAATCTCAAATCAGCCAATTCAGCCCAAAGTCTTGTCTTGGGTTTAACCCTTTAATCATGTTTCTGTGTTAAAGTAAAGAGTAAAGAGGGGGCGTTTGGAGCCATGCTGGACCACTTCCCAACATTTACCATTCAAATCTACCAGACATTTTTTTAGCAGTTTTTTGCCAATTTCTTGAAAACCATGCAGCAAATTTTGTTGACAAGCAGAGGCGGGTAGAGTAGCCAAAAATTTTACTCAAGTAAAAGTACTGTTACTTCAGAATAATATGACTCAAGTAAAAGTAAAAGTAGTCATCCAAATAATTACTTGAGTAAGAGTAAAAAAGTACTTGATGAAAAAACTACTCGAGTAGTGAGTAACTGTTGAGTAACGTCTGATTTATTTCTTAACACAAGCATCAACCAGACTGACAAAGATACAAAATAATCATCTTTAGGGGTCCTCCCGGTCTGCGTTGCCTTGGCGACGGTTGATTCTGACATCTTTGTTTTGCTACGACTGTAAAGCTAACCTGTCCCGCCGTTGAGATCGAGTATGGTCATGTGACTGCACAACGACGTGTAATTGGATGAACACAGTCACGTGGTAGAGCCTTCAGCGGAAGTCGCTCTCGTTCTCGCTCTCTCTCTCCCTCTCTCTCTCTCTCTCGCCCTCTCTCTCTCTCTCTCACCAACATTAAAAATGTAAAAATATAATTCATATCGCACACATGAGCACATTGGCTGAAACTAGACAAGAATACCTACGTTTTGATGTATAAATTGTCGATGACAAGTTAGAATTGTTGGCGTGGGAGCAAGTTATAGACAGAGAACCAAGATGATTTTTTAAATCTCCCCACTCTGTCCTCCACTCTAGCTTTCAACATTCCGCCACATACACATACATTGGAAAATTTGAGCCGGTCTGAAAACGGGACAATACGTAAACTGGGATTTGGGAGAAACCGTGCTTGATATCTGAACGCCCATTCAGCCCAATAAACGCCAAAGTCTTGTCTTCGGTTTAAACCTTTAATCATGTTTCTACGTTAAAGTATGGCGATACAGCACGGTCCCAAAGAGGGGGGGTTGGAGCGATGTTGAGCGATTTCCCGAACATTTCCCATTCAAGTCTATGAGAAATTTTTTGCCGTTTTTTGCCGATTTCGTGAAAACCGCATGGCAAATCTCTTAGAAAAGTCATAGCCCACCATTCCCGATCATTACACACGTTTCGATGTATTTTGTGTGCGCGTGTTGGCAACGCTCCGGGACTAGTAGCGGAACAAATATCTGGCGGAAGAATAATAATAAGTATGGGCAATAATAGTCATTGTGCCGATTGCTGCTATTGCAACTGAACTAGTTACTTCAGAAAGTAACTAATGTAATACTTTCATGTACATTTTGAAATGCTCTGAAGTGTCTGTGTAGTGTCAACTGGGGGGGGGTGTGTGTGTGTCTGTCGTGTCTATGTAGATCAGTTACACATGTGTGTGTGTGTAGGTGTGTGCGTGAGTGTGTATGTGTGTATGTATGAGTGATAGAGCGATGGAGAAGTGAGAGAGTGACAGTAGTAGTACTAGTAGCGGGACAAAAATCTGGCAGAAGAATAATAACTAGAAAATTCATTTCCTGCAGAAAATGCATGGGAATGCTGAATAGCTGAATTGCTAAAGTTAACCTGGTTGAATAGCTTAAATCAGTAAAAGTTGTAAGAATAGTTGAAAAGATAGAAGTGGTTTTAATTAAGTTGAATAAAACCACTAATGTAAAAAAAATATGTGGAAAATTTTAAAATGCTAAAGCTAAACTGGAGAAATAGCTTAAATCAGTAAGAAGAAGTTGAACTAGTAAGAATAGTTTAAAAATGCTGAATAGCTGAATTGCTAAAGCTAACCTGGTTGAATAGCATAAATCAGTAAGAAGAAGCTTGAGTAGTAACAAATAGTTGAAAAAGTAGGAATAGCTTTAATGAAGTTTAATAACACCACTAATGTTAAAAAGGTGGAAAAAAAAATTAAATTTTAATGCTAAACTGGATAAATAGCTTAAATCAGTGAGAAGATGTTGAAGTAATGAGAAGAGTTGAAAAATGTAGGAATGGTTTTAATTAAGTTGAATAACAATAATGTAAAAAAGGTAGAAAAATTAAAAAATTTGAAATGCTAAAGCTAAACTGGATAAATAGCTTAAATCAGTAAGAAGAACCTTAAGTTGTAAAAATAGTTGAAAAAGTAGGAATGGTTTAATGAAGTTGAATAACACCACTACACCATAAAGAGCTAGAGCTAGATTTTAAAAGTTGAATGGTTTTAATAACTGAAAGTCTGCAGAAGATACAGACCACCAAAAAACGTCCGGAATAATAAATAATCATAACAGTGTTAAAAGCCTTTTAAACACTAGACACTCTAGTGATAAGCTACCATTGTGGGATTTTGAACCCAGGCCTCTGGCATGAAGGGCATGGGACATAACCACTGCACCACCACTAGTTCAACCATTTGAGCTGTGTGTGTATGTGTCTCTGTGTGTGTTTACTGTGTGTGTGTATGTGTGTGTATATGAGTGAGAGTGTGTCTGTATATATGTGTGTATATGTGTGTGTGTGTGTGTGTATGTGTGTGTGTGTGTGTTTCTGTGTGTGTTTACTGTGTGTGTGTATATGAGTGAGAGTGTGTCTGTACATATGTGTGAATATGTGTGTGTGTGTGTGTATATGTGTGTGTGTGTGTGTGTGTGTGTTTTAACCTTTATTTATTTTTACAGGCAAGTCATTAACAAGTTCTTATTTACAATGGCGGCCTGACAAGGGAAGGATAATAAAAACATTAGAAATACATACAGTCCAGAAATTAAACAAATACTACTTAAAATACCACACAGTGTGTGTGTGTGTGTGTGTGTGTGTGTGTGTGCGGCTAACGTTGGCTCGACAGCAGACGTTGGTTGCACAAGTGGTTAGATTGAGTTTCAGTGAAATGTCATCAGTCTGGTCACCATGGCAACCGTCATCATCTCTTTTCCTGTTTTTACCAACCATGACTTCTTTATCTCCTCATCTCATCATCAGCTCTCTACCCAGAGACCAACGTCCTCAATACAGGGGGGGCTGTCTGTGTGTGTGTGTGTGGGGGTGTCCGTGTGTGTGTATGTGTGTTTTGTGTGTGTATGTGTCTGTGTGTGTGTCAGTGTGTGTCTGTGTATTTGTTTGTGTATGTGTTTGTGTTTCTGTGTGTGTTTGTTTGTTTGTCTGTATGTATGTGTGCGTGTGTGTGTGTGTGTCTGTGTCTGTGTGTATGTCAGTGTGTGTCTGTGTGTTTGTTTGTGTATGTGTGTCTGTGTTTGTGTTTCTGTGTGTGGGATGTGTGTGTGTGTGTCGGTGTGTGTGTGTCTGTGTGTTTGGCAGGTTACTTTTAAAAAGTAATTAGTTACAGTTACTTCTTCCAAGAAGTAACACAATTAGATACTCAGTTACAAATTATAAAAGTAACTAGTTACTTCATAAAGTAACTAATGCGATACTTTCATGTACATTTTGAAATGCTCTGAAGTGTCTGTGTAGTGTATCGTGAAAACCAACTGTGGACATTGACCAAATACTAAGTTTCTTGGGTTTTTGATAGTTTGTAGAAAGCAACAAGAAGCAGAGGGAGGGCTGACTCCATCACAGGGGAGGATGTTTACACTCAAAGGTTCTTCATCCATTTGCTGTCAACTATTAAATATACAGTATACTACAATAATAAACTATTATATATGTATGTATACTACAATAATAAACTATTATATATGTATATATACTACAATAATAAACTATTATATATGTATATATACTACAATAATAAACTATTATATATGTATATATACTACAATAATAAACTATTATATATGTATATATACTACAATAATAAACTATTATATATGTATATATACTACAATAATAAACTATTATATATGTATATGTACTACAAAAATAATAAACTATTAAATTAATTCATGAATCTGTTTGAGTCATTTTTTATATAAATAAAGTAAAACTTGTGAGTGCAGCTTGTTAAATGGGAATTATGCACACACACACACACACACACACACACACACACACACACACACACACACACACAAACACACACGTACGTACGCGTACGCACACACACACACTCTAACATCATCAATTCTTCTTCTGACACATTTGTAGAGCTGGTTATAACAAAATGTTATATTATAAAACAGAAGTGTTGCAAAACCACTTAATGTAACAAACAACTAACACCAAACTATTTACTTATAACAACAAACTTGATGCATGACCAACATGTCTTCATTTATGTTGAAATAATGATTTTACCTTTTGGCTTAAATGTAGAATGCAAATCACACACAATGTTTAAGCACATATAACATTTTAAATTCCATCATCTTCCTCTTTTGATCTCACCTTCGTGAGATCATCACCTAAATGTTTACTCATCCTGTGAACAGATCATAATGTCGTCTACATATTAAATCACAGTACTTTGCAATACCTGATCTATCCCTACCAAATCATCTTTTAACACTTTATTGAAAATGTGAGGACTATGTTTAATCCATCTGTATTAACATAGTTGCTTGAAACTATAACAGAGAATTGAATGCAAATGTTAAAATTTTTTATAAGACCCTAAAAAATGTAATTTTCCATACCGAATTGCTTATATCTTTGAGGCATGTCTTAACCCTTCATACATGTTTGTTTACATGAACTTTACCTTTTTTGTAGAGTAAGAATAAGTAATTCTAAAATATTAGTGTTTCCCAGTATTGTATGTGTGTTTTCAGAATGTGAGTCTGTAAGTACAAACTTCCCTCCACGTGCGTCTGAAGTACCAGAACCAGGACGGTCTCTCGCTCCCCCCCTTCTCCTTCTCAGTCCATCTGCTGATCGTTGGTCTGTACCTCAGTGTCTTTGTTTATGGTGAAGAAGGCCTCAGGGTCACATGGTTGACCCCTGCAGAGCCCTCTCACCTCAGCATCAGCAAGGCCCCGTCCAGGGCATGTGGACCCCACTGCTTGATCTGCGGTCCAGCACAGCACACTTACAGATGTTAAAATCAGTATCAAACATTTAGCCCTGGTCCACTTTCCAGTCACTTTGGGCCAAGAATTGCAGCCAGACCATGAACCTTTATGGTCTCTAGCTGTTCTGTGGTCTGAGGTGCTGTGATGGTTGTTGTCATTCTTCTGGTCCAGTTTGTCTCTGATCCTGTAGCTGGAGGAGGGAGATGGACCGGATTCTGACACAATGAGGCATTGTGTGGCTCAAAACAGAACTCCAAAAAGCATTATCTTTTCTTTTATCAATACTCTTTTAGTGTATGTCACTCTTTATTATAAAAAAGCATTTCTTTCCCTCTTGCTGGTTTAACTCTATAAAATCCATTCAAACATTCTAAAGAGAAACACTGGTTTTGGAACTTCTCTCTTCTAAGCCTCGGTTGTCTTCGCCAGCACGGTCCCGCTGACGGAACGTTTTCTCCATTTTAGGAGAAAACGTTTTCTTCACTCATAAATTGCAAGCATTAAATCTTCATAAAGACGCTCATGCATGACCTCATTAGAAAGCTTAAAGTCTCCTGATTCCATTAAGCCCACACACAACGCATAAGGTGACTCACAGCGGTTATAATCATCGTATGAAGTAAAGAAACACAGAAAGATTCTGCACCGTTTCTATCTAAAGTCGAGCCTGCATCCCTACCTGTTTCCTCGTGTCTTTCTTCACAGCGGTGAAAGATCGTCATAAACTTTTTTTCCTACATCGCCAACAGTTCAAAGAATAAGTACATACAATCCTTTTAATCCAAAACGAGCTGGTCCCCTCACAATCTTGTAGATTCTGGCCGAGTTTCCTCATAAACAAAGCTGAACAGTCCATCATTTCTGGATTTTGATCGCTCCTGCCGTCTGCCCTGAAGCTGCCACATTGTATCTTTGCACACAGGCGAATAGCCTGAATCCTAAGAAATTGAGTGACAGCTTTTTCAGCCAATCCATCTACTGTAACCTGAGTTATCCCTTATGGAAGCCAATCAAGTGGCAGGGTTTACAGAGGAAGGACTTGGGAAAGATTGACAGCAATTCCATCCAATTACAACTAAATGTTATGAAACCAGCTCCCTGTGTAGCCAATAAGAATGTATGCATGTAGTTATTTCAGGTATGTGTGTCAGTGATGTGGATGTGTTTTTTTATTTCAGACGTTTTGTATTTTGCACTTTTTTGGCTTTTTTAGAAATAAGAAATAAGAAAAACGCACAGACATATCTTTATATAAATAAATTCATATAAAATCCATTTTATAAGTCATTTTTTAATGGATTCTTTTCTGTATTAAGTTGAGACATGTGGCTAGGGTACTAGTTTTGTATATAGCCCATGTAATATGCTTACAGTAGTGTTTTTCAATCATTTTACAGATGATTTACTTGGACGGAAATAGAAATTCTCTATTCTAACCTCTGTAGCTCTGTGTCAGTAAGGCCTAGAGTCACACTGACACTAGAAACTAAACATGGAGAGTGTTAACTTCCCAATGACCTCAGGGTCATCCCTGAGGGCCAAAAGATGGGGGAGCTGCATCACTTGTTTTGGGGTAAAAATTTAGGCGAGAAAAGCATGTATTTTCAAGTGTTTTAAGGGTTATGTTTCTGCACGAATTAAAACAAAATTGTAGAGTAGTTTTAATATCCTTAATGCTGTGGACACTGTATTATTGCTACTGTATCCCTCTTTTTGAGTTATGTCTCCTACAGCATACCTATTCATAATTATGTAGTAGTTTCAGCCATTAGCACAATGTCTTGCGTTACAAGCTTACTCTTAATCCTAAAGGCAACAAAACAAAAAGTTCAAAAAATAAAAAGAAAAGAATCACCGAAATAAAATATTTCCACATCAACTTAATAGTTTAAACAATTTGTTATATAAAAACTCAAAATACAAACAAAATCCACAATTAAGCTTCCCTTAAAAGCTCATTTGAGCACCACATCTCATGTTGGCTTGGATTGGTTTCAATCTTGTCTCAATCTCATCTCAACCAATAAACTTAGATGAATTTTAATTTTTATTCATTTTTCAGACTACCTTCATTTCTATTATCCAATTTAGAATTTACTCTTTGTGTTACTCAAACACTACACCTTCACGTATCCCCTGTTTGAAATATACTACCTTTCATCTGATTCACCAGACTACCTTCATTTCTACGGTCCAATTTAGAAATTACTCTTCACGTCTCCGGATGCTACGCCTTCATGTATTTCTTTTTAAATACATTACCTTTCATCTGGTTTACTAACTACTACTCTTCCCATTACTAATTTTCCAATTTAGCGGTGCCCTTCATGCTCACTTTATGGAAAAATATCCCGCGTGCAGGTGATATCCTCCTGTAAGCACTACATCTTTGTACTTATTTTTATCAAGTACTACGTTTTCAAACTTTAACTATATGTTACACATTACAATTTAAAACTTTTTCACACATCAACATCTTATCAAATTTGTCAATTTTATCAACTAGGATACAGGCCCGTTCCACATTCAGATTTTGTACATGTCCAATGCTGCAGATTTGATATTAACAGGTTCTGCTAAGCCTTTCCTTAGTGCCCGGGCTGAATGTGGAGACGCATTACTCAAGGATGGGTCCGTGCCGTCCTCATGTTGGGCGCCAAATTGTTGGAGCTAAATCCTGCTCCATTCTCAGGGTTCATTTAATTAGTAGTCATAATCTCAGATGTTGATGTGTGAATTCTTTTTATTACATAGGACATCCTGAGGGAGTTACATGGATCAAGCTCACAGCTCTCCCCTTCCTCTGTCTGGCTCTCTATTATTTTATTTATTTCTATTATTTTATTATTATTGGATTTTTTTTTTTAGATTATGTCTCTCACAGTGGACATGCACCTACGATGACAATTTCAGACCCCTCCATGATTTCTAATTGGGAGAACTTGCAAAATAGCAGGGTGTTCAAATACTTATTTTCCTCACTGTATATCAACTTTATGATGTAGAAACGTTTTTTTGAAAAAGACACCAGGAGGGTGACACTGTGCAGCAGGAAGTTATTGGGAACTAACACTGTGATTGGCCCTTAACCAGGAAATAAACATTTTAATAGTTGTAGTCCTTATATCTTCCGTAAAGCGAGCGTGATGTACACGTAGAGTAGGAAGTCAGCGGCCAGGTTACGTCAGGGAGAGCAGGTTGATGTCGTAGCGTCCATCCACCTGGAGCAACACACACACACACACACACACACACACACACACACAAGATCAATGTTACTTTACCAATATACCATATTATAACCAAAATAGCTTATAACTCTTTACAAAACTCTTAAGACACAAACACAGACAGACACACACACACACACACAAACACACACACAGAGATACACATACACAGACAGACAGACACACACACACACATACATACAGACACACACAGACAGACACACACACACACAGACACACACATACACAGACAGACAGACACACACACATACATTCAGTCCAGTCCACAAGAGACAGCGGTGATAAGTGGGTTCCAGACTCACGTCAAACCGTCCGATGGAGGCTGTAGTCTGGTTGGTCTGCATCACCTCCGTCAGAGCCCACATCTGCTGGATGCTGGAGGACACCGTCTGGGGGTCTGGGAGGCCCTGGGACAGGAAGACACCCGTCAAGCACAGGAAGCCCCATTTAGAATCCATTCATTAAATGTTTTTGTTTTCATTTTGTAATGGCGTTCATACTATCACAAGGAAAATAATCTTCCCCTTATGAGGTCATAAGGTTATCTCCCCTTTCTCTGCTTTGCCCACCCAGAGAATTTGGCCCCCCCATGAGAGAGAGAGACATATTAGGGACACTAAGGTCTACATAAAGAGACTTCAGATACAGTATTAGGGGACCAATAAGGTCTATATAAAGAGACTTCAGATACAGTATTAGGGGACCACTAAGGTCTATATAAAGAGACTTCAGATACAGTATTAGGGACCACTAAGGTCTATATAAAGAGACTTCAGATACAGTATTAGGGGACCACTAAGGTCTATATAAAGAGACTTCAGATACAGTATTAGGGGACCACTAAGGTCTATATAAAGAGACTTCAGTATAGGGACCACTAACAGTATTAAAAGGGACCACTAAGGTCTATATAAAAGAGACTTCAGATACAGTATTAGGGACCACTAAGGTCTATATAAAAGAGACTTCAGATACAGTATTAGGGACCACTAAGGTCTATATAAAAGAGACTCAGATACAGTATTAGGGACCACTAAGGTCTATATAAAGAGACTTCAGATACAGTATTAGGGGACCACTAAGGTCTAGGTATATAAAGAGACTTCAGATACAGTATTAGGGGACCACTAAGGTCTATATAAAAGAGACTTCAGATACAGTATTAGGGGACCACTAAGGTCTATATAAAGAGACTTCAGATACAGTATTAGGGACCACTAAGGTCTATATAAAAGAGACTTCAGATACAGTATTAGGGACCACTAAGGTCTATATAAAGAGACTTCAGATACAGTATTAGGGACCACTAAGGTCTATATAAAAGAGACTTCAGATACAGTATTAGGGGACCACTAAGGTCTATATAAAAGAGACTTCAGATACAGTATTAGGGGACCACTAAGGTCTATATAAAGAGACTTCAGATACAGTATTAGAGACCACTAAGGTCTATATAAAGAGACTTCAGATACAGTATTAGAGACCACTAAGGTCTATATAAATGATGGTTATGGTTATGAGCCTGTTTGCACAGACAGAAAGACACACACAGGAAACTAAATGTGTACCTCCAGATCAGGGTGTTGGTCGACCAGCGTCAGGTCAGACAGCCAATCAGAAACCTCCTTCTCTGGGTCCTGAAAGCAATGAGAAACTAATAATATTGCAATCAGCAGTCTGCAACCATGCAGCTTGATTTAATGTGTTAGTTACGTCCACTGTGAGGATTTGAAGCCGTTCCTTTAGCTCCCTCTGGTGGTTGCTTCACCAATGACAGCGATGCATGATGCTACTTTACATCCCTTTTAATGCTTTCTATTTTTTTATAGATTTAGATGATTTTTAGTTTTTTTGGTCCTTTTATTAGATAGAGAGACTGTTGTGAAAGGGGGGCGAGAGATGTGGGATGACATATGAAATATATGAATATGATATAATAAAAATAAAAATAGCAGGGGTGTTCAAATACTTATTTTCTTCACTGTACATATACAGTATGATATATATAGAGTATAATTATATAAATAAACATATATATACATGTATACATGTATACATATATACATGAATAGATACTGAAGGTGGATACTAACCGGCTCCGTGTGAGGGAATATTTGGATGTGCTCGAGGCCGAAGGTGAGCCAGGCGGACGACGGCTGTCTCAGGATCAGTCTCACAGAGGACACATGATCCGCCTCCACCTGCATCTACACACACACACACACACACACACACACACACACACACACACACACACACACACACACACACACACACACACACACACATACACACACACACAACCACACCATTTCCTGTATTTTTACATGTAATAATTGCTTATTGTAGATCAATAAATGATAGAATTAACAGGGAAATATTACACAATAAACTAATTTAAACTGGTAGAACAACAGGGAAAGTTTTCATTTTAAATGGAGCTGTTCTGTATAATATTATACAATCTATTCATAATGTGCTGTGTTTTTAGGTTTTAATAATCAAGTTATAAAAATAAAATACATTCAAAAAGTAGTTGTTTCTAACCCACACATTTTAAAGTAATCCCTTTTAAAGGTCATCCTACTGTCGTCTCTTCATTAACGGGTGTTGTGTTGCAGTGCAGCCCCACCTGTGTCCTGTGGATGGAGCAGTAGTCCTGGGACCCCCCCTCTGTGTGGGGGTTGTCCATCAGGGGCAGGTCCCTCAGAGCGGTGCTCCACCTAGCGTTGGCCTCCGCCCCCAAACTCCTCCTCAGCAAGCGCACCGTCACAAACGCCGTGTAGTAGTTTTTAAAGGAGATTTCCTCAATCTGGAACACACACAGAGGCAGATCACATGTGTGTGTGTGTGTGTGTATATGTGTGTGTGTTAGTTTTAAAGGTGATTTCCTCAATTTGGAACACACACAGAGGCAGATCACATGTGTGTGTGTGTGTGTGTGTGTGTGTGCGTCTGTCCTTTCCGCCATCTCTGATCACTTGGAACTGTGTAGACAAAGCTTACCCAGGAGCTTCTCCATAAAAGCCAAGATCTTTGTCCGAGTACAACCAGTGGAAGGCTACAGAATTCAGGCAGTTCTTATTATATACAGGGCCAGTTGTGCTTTTTCAAAGATTGCCCAATCAACATTACAAAAACTTCATGGTTTTGTCATGTGCTATGAGAATACTTCTGTCTCCACTGTGTAGAGAGTTCTGTGGTTTTGCCAGAAAATTGTTACGATTCTTTGTTACCAACTTTGCTAAGATATATGGGTCTAAATTTCTGGTTAACAACACACACAGTCTTATACATTTAGCAGATGATGCTGAAAAATATGGCCCTCTGGATTCAGTTTCATGTTTTCCTTTTGAGAATTATTTGGGACAGTTGAAAAAAATGGTGAGAAGACCACAGGGTCCAAACAACAACAAATTGTCAGACGTGTCTATGAAAGGCAATTATTTCCTCACATGTCAAAAGACATGCCTGAAGGTGTTGAACTGAAACAGCCCCATGCATCTGGACCACTGCCAGCAGATTTTTCCATGCATCAGGGTGTTCAATATAAGAAGGATATAAACTCAAAGACACAATCATCTCAAACTCCAGTGGTTCCAACTGTTTTGAACTGGGAGGCAGAGTTGCAATGGTGAGGAATATTGTTCATTCCACTGCAGAAACACATGTAGTGTATGAACTTTTTGAAACAGAGGCATGCTTTTTTAACTACCCCATTGATTCGACGATGTCTTGGAGTTTGTTTACTATCAAAACTGTCTGGTCAGCTTGCCAGTGCTCCAGTAACAGACTTCACAAAACCACTGCTGTTATTGCCTCTTCAGAAAATGTTTGTGGCTTTGCCTCAACTACACAGCACATAACATGATGAACTTTGCAGGATGCCCTCATTCAGTGTGGTGGAGTTTGTGGATGAAATTGACCCTGATGGCTGGACATCATTCTATCAGAGTGGTTCGAGGGCACTGACGGAAAATTACGCTGGTGGCCACCAGCCACATTGCTCAATGTGACAAAGGCCGTGAAAGAGGGCACACCACCAGCTCAAAACTGGATTCTGTGTATTGTGCGTGTGATGGGAAATGCAGGTAACTTTAATTTTCCTAATTAACTACTGCTCTATTTCTAGATCATCATTACAAACAGGCAAGATCACACCAAACAATTTTTTTTCTTTCCTTATGGTCTTGGCAGTTACTGTAAGCCTTTTTTTCTCCTTTTGGTTCTCATTCCTAGGTTGCCATGTTGGCAGATATAGGGGGAACAAATGTAGATGACGCAACGAGACACACACACACACACACCCCGTGGTTGTAGACTGGTATTAAGGATGTTGATCTCTGGGTAGAGAGCTGATGATGCAGCGTTTCCTCTCAGGAGGAGATAAAGAAGTAATGGTTGGTAAAAACAGGAAAAGAGATGCTGATGATGACTGATCACATTTCACTGGAACTCAATCTAACCCCTCATGCAACCAACGCCTGCTGTCGAGCTAACGTTAGCCACACACACACACACACACACACACACACACACACACACACACACACACACACACACAGTGCTGATGCTGCAAAGTTAAGTTTCTCTGATGATGAGATAAAGAAGTCGGAAAAAGTGCTGGGGGGGGGTGTAGAGTGTATATGAGCTGCGTGACTGACAGCGGTGTCAGTGGTTGTGGACCTCGGAGCAGAATGGCTGCAGTCTCAGAGCTCTCCTTCCTGCTGGTCGCTCTCATCAGCAGCATCCATGCAGGAGAACACCTCATCATCAGAGAGGAAGGGTCCTCTTACACCTTCACCCCCCCCAAGGATACCACCTCCTGCCTGATCTCCAGTTCTGGTGGTGGGGGGAACCTGGTCCTCTGACACCTCTGACCTCTGGTCCAACCAGTCCTCAGTACCTGGACCCCTGAAACAACGACTGGTCAGCGATGTGAAGACTTCTTCTTACAGGATCCTCAACCTGACCCAGATCACAGCGAGACTCAGAGAAACAGTGGACCTGCCATGTGAGGGAGTAGCTGGTAATCTGGACGTCCAGTGGCTCAAACTGGACTCTGGATATGAGCAGGAGACATGGAGCAGAGTTTTTGGGGACAAGATGTTAGAGGAAGATACCAAGTGGTGACAAACTCATCAGCTCTTCGTGTTTCCAACGTCATGGCAACAGACTTTAGAGGGTTCAGATGTCTGGAGATGGACCAGCAGCGGTGTGTCAGCAGTCGGGTTGTATGGTTGAGACAATCGTCTGAGGCAATCTATGGCTCAGTGGGAGAGACCGTCGTGTTGCTGTGCACCGTCACTGCTAAACTGGATAAATAGCTGAAATCAGTAAGAAGAAGCTTAAGTTGTAAAAATAGTTGAAAAAGTAGGAATGGTTTTAATGAAGTTGAATAACACCACTACACCATAAAGAGCTAGAGCTAGATTTTAAAAGTTGAATGGTTTTAATAACTGAAAGTCTGCAGAAGATACAGACCACCAAAAAAACGTACGGAATAATAAATAATCATAACAGTGTTAAAAGCCTTTTTAACACTAGACACTCTAGTGATAAGCTACCATTGTGGGATTTGAACCCAGGCCTCTGGCATGAAGGGCATGGGACATAACCACTGCACCACCACTAGTTCAACCATTGGAGCTGTGTTTTTGTGTGTGTGTGTGTGTCTCTGTGTGTGTCAGTGTGTGTGTCTCTGTGTGTGTGTCTGTGTTTGTCTGTGTGTGTGTCTCTGTGTGTGTCAGTGTGTGTGTCTCTGTGTGTGTGTGTGTTTGTCTGTGTGTGTGTCTCTGTGTGTGTGTGCGCACACACACAGAGACACACAGCTCAAATGTCTTTTTTTTTTAGACAACAGCAAAAACAATTGACAGAGACATTGAAAACGGTTGCTAATGGATACGAACTATCAGTGGCCATGTTTGTCTGTAATCAGTTAACGACCGCAGCTGCTGTACCCTTCTTCACCTGTGGGAAACCGCAGCTCCTCAGATACTGAACCAGCTCTCAAACAAATGGTCATTGCGCAAAAAAAAAAAAGAGATATCAATACAATAACCTTCTTGTGAGCACCAGAAGGCCTTTGTGAACATCTTGATATAAAATTCATGTGGATAAACTTTAAAATGTGGGCGTATCAGTGATTTAAATAAGTGCTTCGCTCTGTATTTTGCTCAGAAATGTGGACAATGTTTAACATGGCAGTGAATGGAGAAAGATTTGAAACTCTTGTCATTTGAAAGCTCGCTGAGCAAAAGGTATAATTCATATCGCAAGAATGAGCACATTGGCTGAAACTAGACAAGAATACCTACGTTTTGATGTATAAATTGTCCATGACAAGTTAGAATTGTTGGCGTGGGAGCAAGTTATAGAGAATGGAGTAAGATCATTTTTTTGATGCGCTTCACTCTAGTGATGTCACTCCACACTCTACTTCACGCAATACACACTCATTATAAACGCAAAAAATCATAAAATGTACACTATACTTAAACTGCTTTTTCACAAAGACTGTAAAATATATTAATCTGAAAAGCCATAGTCGGATAGCTGAATAGTTTGTGAACGTTTTAAAGTTTGAATCACATCTGTAGGTGAAAAACTGTAGGAGGAGATACATTTTGAAGCAGAAGATTTGAAGGATTTGAAGCTTGCTCTCATTGACTTTGATGTTAAACATTTTTTTTAAAAGCTTAATATTTGAAAAAGTATGAATAGTAGAAAAATAGTAGAAGAAGTCCCATCATCTGCTGAAAGAGCTGAAGATTGTAAAAGTTGAACGGTTTAAATAGCAGAAAGTATGCAGAACTTAGAGAGAGCCAAAAAACGTACGGAATAAGAAAGAAGCAGACTAAAGAAAGAAACAAATAACAGCCGTAGAACCGCATTCCCACAACTAGTTACTTCAAAAAGTAACTAGTGCGATACTTTCATGTACCTTTTTAAAACCTCTGAAGTGTCTGTGTCTGTGTAGGTGAGTGTGTGTGTGTGTGTGTGTCTGTGTGTCTGTGTATTGTCTGGGTAGGTGAGTGTGTGTGTGTAGGTGAGTGCATGTGAGTGTGTGTGTGTGTGTGAGTGATGGAGCAATGGAGAAGTGAGAGAGTGAAAGCACTTAGCTTCGGAGCGAGTAGCCACTTTAGAGTCAAAGTGAGAACCCCCCCCACACCCACACACACACACACACACACACACACACACACACACCTGGTATTAAGGACGTTGATCTCTGGGTAGAGAGTTGATGATGCAGCGTTTCCTCTCATGAGGAGAAAAAGAAGTCATGGTTGGTAAAAACAGGAAAAGAGACGCTGATGATGACTGATCACATTTCACTGGAACTCAATCTAACCCCTCATGCAACCAACGCCTGCTGTCGAGCTAACGTTAGCCACACACACACACACACACACACACACACACACACACACACACACACATACACAGAGCTGATGCTGCAAAGTTTCTCTGATGATGAGATAAAGAAGTCGGAAAAAGTGACAGAGGTGTCAGTGGGGGGGTGTAGAGTGTATATGAGCTGCGTGACTGACAGCGGTGTCAGTGGTTGTGGACCTCGGAGCAGAATGGCTGCAGTCTCAGAGCTCTCCTTCCTGCTGGTCGCTCTCATCAGCAGCATCCATGCAGGAGAACACTTCATCATCAGAGAGGAATGGTCCTCTTACACCTTCACCCCCCCCAAGAACACCACCTCCTGCCTGATCTCCAGGTCTGTTGGTGGGGAGAACCTGGTCCTGTGGAACACCTCTGACCTCTGGTCCAACCAGTCCTCAGTACCTGGACCCCTGAAACAGCGACTGGTCAGCAATGTGAAGACTTCTTCTTACAGGATCCGCCACCTGACCCGGTCCGACTCCGGCCCGTACCGAGTGGAGTGCTGGACCGAGGACACCGTAACCCATGACAACAACATCACTATTATGGTTTGTTCTTCAATAGATCAGAGAGAGATCAGAGCGAGACTCGGAGGAACAGTGGACCTGCCATGTGGGGGACCAGCTGGTCATCAGGACGTCCAGTGGCTCAAACTGGACTCTGGATATGAGCAGGAGACATGGAGCAGAGTTTTTGGGGACAAGACGACATCAGAGAGGGACGATGTTAGAGGAAGATACCAAGTGGTGACAGACTCATCAGATCTTCGTGTTTCCAACGTCACGGCAACAGACTTTAGAGAGTTCAGATGTCTGGTGATGGACCAGCAGCGGTGTGTCAGGGGTCGGGTTGTAGAGTTGAGCCCATCGTATGAGGTGATCTACAGCTCAGAGGGGGAGACCGCCGTGTTGCCGTGCACCGTCGCTGACTCCACCGATGAACAGCCCCCCCGCTGGTCTACTCTGAGCCACCCTGACCTAGGACTACTGAACCAGACTGATCCTTCAGTAGACCAGAACTACTCGCTGGTGTTTTCATCTCTAATGTTAAATCACTCAGGTGTGTACTCCTGTAAAGTCTCTATGAGACAGCAACTGTATTATCTGGTGGTGTGTCCCACATTTGGCCCCCCCGCTGTAGAGCTCTTCTCAGAGGGAGATGATGTCACTCTCAGGTGTCCAGGTAGGGGACAGGGTAGGGAGCATCTTTGGTTCATCAAGTCAGACCGAACAGAGGGAAGAGTCATTAGTGTAAGGTATGATCGGAGCATGAGCAGAGTGAGGGAGGACCATGCTAATGGGACCCTGGTAATCTCTAATGTCTCAGTGGGGGACGCGGGGGGGTACTGGTGTGCAGTTTATAATGATGATGGTAACCAGTGCGTGTCCACAGAGAGGACGGTGCTGGTCTACATGGAGCCCTTGGGATCTACTCCACCTTCTTCAAAGTGAGATGCTCAGTGCTCAGCGTCCTGCTGCTGATGCTCTGTGCTGCTGTAGTCGCTGTGAGGAGACACACACACACACACACACACACACACACACACACACTTAATATGATCACACACACACATACACACACACACTTAATATGATCACACACACACACACACTTAATATGCACATGGTCATTTCATCATTGGCTTTAATACAGCCTGCTACACACTGGCTACACAAACAAGGGACGGAGAGAGAGAGAGAGAGAGAGAGAGAGAGAGAGAGAGAGAGAGAGAGAGGGAGAGAGAGAGAGAGAGAGAGAGGGGAGGAGAGAGAGAGAGAGGGAGAGAGAGAGAGAGACAGTAGTATAAAGAATATTATAATAATTATATATAATTTATAAAAACAAGTTGAGAGAGAGTTGTAGTAAAGGTAATAATGATTATTATGATGATAATTATTATATTATAAAAATATTAAATATGTTTTAATTATGTTACTGTCACCTTATAATGATTATTATTATTATTATTATTCATGTGTGTGTGTGTGATGTTGTGGTGTGTGTGTGTGTGATTATATGTGTGGGTGGTCAGTGACCTGTGTGTGTGTCTATATGTGTGTGTGTGTCTGTGTGTGTGATGTATTTTTGTTGTATATTATCTATGAAGGAATATGAATTGTCTTTAATGCATTCATTATAGTTGTATCTTGCAGCTTTGTCAGTGTTATTAACGTGTTATTAACGTGTTATTAACGTGTTATTATATCTTGCTCTATATCTTTAATCTATCATCTGGATAGTAAAGATCATTAATAAACAATAAAACAAAAGCTTTTGTTGTCATTATACACCTGTGCAGTACCTGTACATCGAGACTGAAGCAACACCTGTACAGTGTCAACATGAAATATAAAAATATAAAATATATAAGAATATATAATATGAAGTGTAGGGAGGTAGTGCAGAGAGTAGAGAGTGGAGTCCTGAGAGCAACTATATAAAAAACTTTGTGTAATTTCTGATTATTCAGAATAAACCTCAAGCAATTATTCCTAAAATAACCAGAAACAGACCATAATAAGTTCATTGTCACGTACATTTAAAAATACAAAGTATAGAAAGAATGTAATGAAATGTGCTTCACCCTGGTCCCCTCTTCTCATAATCACTATCACTATAATCTGAATAAAATATAATAAAAGGTAAGCAGTGAAGGATAATATATTCTGCTGTTGATATTGTACTGTATGCAGCTGCAGCATGTTGATTGACATGTTTTAGTCACAGTACCTTTATTAGTCTCCCTAAGGACAAAGGAGTTTTGGACATTGAGTAACTTACTTTGCTGCAAGAGTTCCAGATGCAACGACAAGCACGGGGTTAAAAACAACTAGAAAATCCAGCAGACATTTTAACAGTGGGCCTACTACTTGGTGCACATCCTAATAACAGTAAAACCAAAACAGATGTTACGTTAACCCTTCAGAGAGAGACCTTCTTCAAATCTCAAATCAGCCAATTCAGCCCAAAGTCTTGTCTTGGGTTTAACCCTTTAATCATGTTTCTGTGTTAAAGTAAAGAGTAAAGAGGGGGCGTTTGGAGCCATGCTGGCCCACTTCCCCAACATTTCACATGAAGAAAGACATTAGAAGACATTTTTCGCAGTTTTGTGCCAATTCCCTGAAAACCATGCAGCACATTTAGTTGACAAGTCATAGCCCACCATTCCCGATCATTACACACGTTTTGATGTATTGTGTGTGCGCGTGTTGGCAACGCTCCGGGACTAGAAGCGGGACGAAAACAGGAGGAATAATAATAATAAGCACTGAATTAAAAGACAAATGTACAGGCAGCATACTGTATGGGCTACTCTGCACATGGCACATTTCCCATTTTCTAGACTGAAATAAGATAAAAGCATCCTTCAGAAAACTAAAAACTATTAAAAACTATTTCATTCATTCTGTTCATCCATCAGAGTCAGATCTACATTAAAGAACTCATAGTTGTACGTTCATCACTGCTCATTAATGAGCTTAATTCATCCTGAGAGGAACCAATGAGTGTCTTTAATTATGGAAATGTTAATGTGCTGTATTTATATCGTGCTTTCTAGTCTTAGCTACTACTCAAAGAGCTTTTACATCATATAGGAACCATTCACACACACACACACACACACACACACACACATCTACACACCTGCTCATCAGATACACACTCACACACATTCGAGCGTACATAAATGGCCAGTAGGAACTTTATTTTCTTCTCTTCATTGAAGCCTCTACGTTGAGATCCAATTGATTGATAAAGTGTTATGAACCTGACAGAGACAGATAGATGTCGACAGACAGACATACAGAGTATGGTTGCCTGGTTACTAAGGACCAATAGGAAGCCTTTCATCTCTGTGATGTCATCTCTTTGATCTGTAATCAGTTAACGACTGCACCTGGCACCTGCTGTCACCAACTATTCAGATACTGAACAAGCTCTCAAACAAATGATCATATCATCAAAGGGATACTAGCTATCAATAAAATAAGGTTCTCGTGGGCACCAGAAGGCCTTTGTGAACGTATGGATAAAAGATTTATGTGAATAAACTTAGAAATGTGGGTGTATCAGCGATGTAAAAAAGTGCTTCGCTCTGCCTTTCGCTCAGAAATGTGGACGATGTTTAACATGGCAGTGAATGGAGGAAGATTGGGAACTCTTGTCATTTGAAAGGTCGCTGAGCGAATAATGTAATTCATATTGCATAAATGAGCACATCGGCTGAAACTAGATTAGAATACCTACGTTTTGATGTATAAATTGTCCATGACAAGTTAGAATTGTTGGTGTGGGAGCAAGTTATAGAGAGAGAAACAAGATGATTTTTTAATCTCCCCACTCTGTCCTCCACTCTAGCTCTGAACATTCCGCCACATACACACACATTGAAAAATCTGAGACGGTCTGAAAACGGGACAATACCTAAATTGAGATTTGGGAGAAACCGTGCTTGATATCTGAACGCCCATTCAGCCCAATAAACGCCAAAGTCTTGTCTTCGGTTTAAACCTTTAATCATGTTTCTATGTTAAAGTATGGCGATACAGCACGGTCCCAAAGAGGGGGGGTTGGAGCAATGTTGAGCGATTTCCCGAACATTTCCCATTCAAGTCTATGAGAGATTTTTCGCCGTTTTTTGCCAATTTCGTGAAAACCGCGTGGCAAATCTCTTAGAAAAGTCATAGCCCACCATTCCTGATCATTACACACGTTTCGATGTATTTTGTGTGCGCGTGTTGGCAATGCTCCAGGACTAGTAGCGGGACAAAAATCTGGCGGAAGAATAATAACTACAAAATGCGTTTCCCGCAGAAAATGCGTGGGAATGCTGAATAGCTGAATTGCTAAAGTTAACCTGGTTAAATAGCTTAAATCAGTAAAAGTTGTAAGAATAGTTGAAAATGTAGAAGTGGTTTTAATTAAGTTGAATAAAAAAAGCGTGTATTACTGCTTGTATTCACACAGGACTCTTGTCACTCTGTAACAATCTGTATATTTATTCAGTACATATCCTGCACTTAGTGCACTTCTGGTTAGACCCAAAACATAGACGGAGTCTCACTTCCAATAAATTCCTCTCTCGCTGTACAAGAAACACGACAGGTTGTCAGCAGCAGATAACCGCTGCTACTGAGTTAACCCTTGTGTTGTCCTCCCGGGTTAAAAAACGGACACAAATTTGACATTTTTCGTCCCTTTTTCAGACTTTTTATTAGTTTTCACTACCACCAACTTACTAGTTTTACTACTTTTTGGAATTCATGGTCAATAACCCTCATTTATATAGAATTATACCTAATATTAGAGTTAAAAAAGCAGAAATTATGAATTATTGTGACTAGTAGTTAAGATCAGAGGAATGAAAGTGATCAGTTGTATTTAAAAGAGCGTTGGAAGGAATCCAATCCATTTTTTATGGTAATTTGGTTAAAAAGAAACTCATATTTCAGATATAGACACTTTTGAAAGGGTCCGATTTGACCCGAGGTCTGTGTGTGAGTCTTACGTTGACAGGCTGTCCAAAGGGAAGGGTGACGTCTACGACACAAACCCCGGAGCGAGCTGCGTCGGCCTTGGTGTCTCCGATCTGCAGGTAGACCGGAGGTTTGACGGTGCAGCTCACGGGCTCGATGCCGCCGACGCTCCCGCTCATCTTCTGGAAAACAAACCAGTTACACACTGGATCTTCCTGCCATTATAAGTCTAAGGTGCAGAACCCAGACCAGTCTTTTATTATAGATACAGGGTCTTGATGTTGATTAAAAAACATCTTTTGGAAATTGATCTTAATTCAAAAATATTAGGAAATTCTGGGGCATGTAAATAATCACTACTTTTAGCGTGTATAGAGCAGCATATCTCCACCAGACTCCATGTCTGCATTAGTGTTAAAAAATGGTTCAAATTAATCCATGAAGTAACGCGATGTTGGTTCAGATGTTGGTTCAGGAAGACTGAAACGCTTCAACTTTTAGCATGTATGTCAGCATATCTCCACCAGACTCCATGTAAATAATTACAGTTTTAGTGTATAGAGCAGCATATCTCCACCAGACTCCATGTAAATAATCACTACTTTTAGCGTGTATAGAGCAGCATATCTCCACCAGACTCCATGTAAATAATCACTACTTTTTTAGCGTGTATAGAGCAGCATATCTCCACCAGACTCCATGTAAATAATCACTACTTTTAGCATGTATAGAGCAGCATATCTCCACCAGACTCCATGTAAATAATCACTACTTTTAGCATGTATAGAGCAGCATATCTCCACCAGACTCCATGTAAATAATCACTACTTTTAGCGTGTATAGAGCAGCATATCTCCACCAGACTCCATGTAAATAATCACTACTTTTAGCATGTATAGAGCAGCATATCTCCACCAGACTCCATGTAAATAATCACTACTTTTAGCATGTATAGAGCAGCATATCTCCACCAGACTCCATGTAAATAATCACTACTTTTAGCATGTATAGAGCAGCATATCTCCACATGTAAATGGGTGAATTGAGGGTTTATTTTAACCAGACCAGAGTGGTGATTGTTGAAACAGTGGAAAGATGAACCAAGACGGCTTTTAAAGGTTTGTTTTAGTTTCTGTCCACGTCGAAGGAAGTGTGTTACACGATGATAACATTACTGTTTATTTACATGGAGTCTGGTGGGTTTCTAACACGACGCTCTCTGCTAGCACCATGGACAGCGACATGCTCCCCAGGGTTGAACAGACAGCAGGACAAACGTAGATGATCTGAAAAGCAACACGAAGAGTTTATAATGTGACATATTCACGTTACAATGCAAATCAACTGTGCAAGACAAACGAACGCACTCTAAGTTAGCTAGCTGCGACGTTAGCACGGAAGCTAGCGGTGAGGGAACTGGCGATAGCACAACAGCTAACGGATGAGTCGGCATTATTGTTAAAAAATGGTTCAAATAAATCCATGAAGTAACGCGATGTTGGTTCAGAACTTACCTCGCTTTGTCAGAGAGGATTTACAGTTTGTAAAAGTCGACGAAAGAAAGAATAGGAAGACTGAAACGCTTCAAGTCGCAGATGTTGACATGCTAAGACCCTGTTACGTCCTGACTGTAACCAAGGCGACAGTGAGAGTCTTAAAGGGCCAGCAGCCCTCTCAGCTGCCTGTATACAAGGCGACAGTGAGAGTCTTAAAGGGCCAGCAGCACTCTCAGCTGCCTGTATACAAGTGTCATAACTGTATTATGCAGAACTACAGAGGCAAATCATGTGTGTGTGTGTCTGTATGTGTGTATATGTGTGTGTATATGTGTGTGTGTGTGTGTCTGTATGTGTGTGTATGCAGTGAGGAAAATAAGTATTTGAACACGTTGCTATTTTGCAAGTTCTCCCACTTAGAAATCATGGTGGGTTCCGAAATTGTCATCGTAGGTGCATGTCCACTGTGAGAGACATAATCTAAAAAAAACATCCAGAAATCACAATGTATGATTTTTTAACTATTTATTTGTATGATACAGCTGCAAATAAGTATTTGAACACCTGAGAAAATCAATGTTAATATTTGGTCCAGTAGCCTTTGTTTGCAGTTCCAGAGGTCAAACGTTTCCTGTAGTTCTTCACCAGGTTTGACACACTGCAGAAGGGATTTTGGCCCACTCCTCCACACAGATCTTCTCTAGATCAGTCAGGTTTCTGGGCTGTCGCTGAGAAACACGGAGTTTGAGCTCCCTCCAAAGATTCTCTATTGGGTTTAGGTCTGGAGACTGGCTAGGCCCCCCAGAACCTGGATCTGCTTCTTCCAGAGCCCTCCTTGCCATACTTATTTTATATTTTATATAGTATATACAGTATGTGTTCTGGTCTTTACTTTCAGGAGGTTAAGACCCAGAACGGCAGCAGAGGGAAGGGAGAGCCACTAACGTCATGTCAGACGTGGTCTACATCCACGCCGGTCCACTTCTGGGACGCCCCGGTGCCGCCGGATGTCCTCCAGAGTAGCTCGTAACCAAGGAGGACACAGACCATTACAACATATATCTTTTCTGGAGTTTCTGAACGGTGTCCCCGGACTCTTGTGAACATACTGAGAGATCCAGAGAGAGTTGTGTGGAGCCGATAGTCTCAGTTATCTTCATATCGACTCATGTAGCAACGGCCTAAATGTAACCGACGTTCATTAACATCATAACGACGCACGCAGCAGAGCTTTAAGAGAGCTGGTTGTTGATTTAAATCAGCTGTTGATGCAGAGATGCTCTAACACAGGGGTTCTCAACCTTTTGCAAGCTGGGCCTCCCCAAAGCTGGTTCATTGCAGTTGGGGCCCTAGTGCCCTACGCCCCACACAAGATAGATAGATAGATAGATAGATAGATAGATAGATAGATAGATAGATAGATAGATAGATAGATAGATAGATAGATAGGCAGGCTATTATTTTTAGGCCCACATTATTATTATTAATTTTATTATCAGTAGCGGTAGGTATGCCTACTATCATTACTAGGCTATTTTTATAATTGGCAGTAGTACCAGACTTCTAATGTGAGCTTGCAGATATTATTATTATTAGTAGTAGTATTATTATTATTAGTATTATTAGTATTATTATGAGTAGTATTAGGCCTATCATCATTACTAGGCTATTGCTATATATTTATATGAGGTTACATACTTTATTGTTGTTATTATTATTATTATTATCATCATCATCAGTAGGCCTATTATCATTACTAGGCTATTGCTATAATTGGGAATTGGCACCAGACCTCTGATATTAATATATGCTTTATTATTGTTATTATCACTAGGTCTAATAGTAGGCATCATCTGCATTTTTTAAAGAAGCTTGCAGGTTGGTGATATTAATGTGAGACCTGAGCCTGCTTTGCCTTGCAAAGATCCTCAATTCTTGGCTCAATGTTTGATAAACATAGCCTCAAATCATCCTCGATTTGTGCACGATTACGGTATTTAGTTTTGAGTGCAGTCATTTTTGAGAATCCTGCCTCACACAAATATGTTGACGCGAAAGGAAGGAGAATCTTCAAGGCGACGTCACAGAGTTCAGCGTATTCCTGCATCAATGATGCCCAGAATGACGAAAGAGGGCGGAGCTAAAGAGTTCCTTCGGTCGACTGTCACTCTTCAGCTCAATAAGCTGTTCCTGCATATCAATTGATATCTCGTTTGCTGTGCACACAAACGGATCTCGAACCCACGCAAAAGATCGATAATCCTCTTTAAAGTACGTCGCAAATTGTTTTCTCATTGCTGACAGGTGCTCAGACGCTGACTGAAATAGGGAGGAGAAATCATGTGACGCGCCTGCATCGGTGATAAAGTCTCCAAGGCTGGGGAACATGTCGACGTTCCCTCGACTGATGCATGCCAGAGGTCTAGTTTTTGTGTGAAGGCGTGCACTTTGTCCGCAAGGAGCAAAATGTGAGTTTTCGCGGCCTTGCAAAGACAGGTTGAGGCCATTCAAGCGGTCAAATATATCCACCAAATAGGACAGAGATGCAAGCCACATAGTGTCATCCAGATGCTTCGCCAGATCTGATTTGATTTCTGTCAAAAACCACTTCACCTCCTCTCGCAGCTCATACAACCGCTGTAACAGCCGCCCCCTGGAGAGCCAGCGAACTTCAGTGTGCAGAAGCAGCTGTTCGTGCCCTGACCCCATCTCCTGGCAGAGGACCCCAAACAAGCGAGAGTTTAGCGGCCGTGATTTGATTAGATTTATTATTTTCAGGGATTGGTTCAGCACGGAGTCAAAGAGAACCGGCATTTTTTTAGCAGCTAGTGCTTCGCGATGGACCATGCAATGTGTCCATTTCACAAGTGGAGCTACTTGCTGAACGCGAGCAGCTAGGCCACGCTCACGCCCCCGTCATTGCCTGCGCACCATCCGTGCAGAGGCCAACGCATCGGTCCCAAGCCAACCCATTTTCACGGATAAAAATAACAAGGACATTGAAAATGGCTTCTCCTGTAATGTGCGACTGAAGAGGCCGGCAAAACAGGACATCCTCCTCCATCGCCTTGTCTCTCAGATACCTGATATAGGTGAGGAGCTGTGCCTGCCCAGCAATATCAGTGGATTCGTCCAGCTGCAGCGCGTAGTAAGGACTCATTTTTACGAACTCTATCAGTTGCTCTCTGATATCATTGGAAATGTCTACAATTCTCCTAGCGACTGTGTCACACACACACACACAGAGACACACAGCTCAAATTTCTTTTTTCACTCTGTTTTAAAATGAGTTGTTGAGACAACAGCAAAGCAATTGACAGAGACATTGAAAATGGTTGCTAATGAATAAGAACTGTGGAAGAAGAATCAGTGGCCATGTTTGTTTGTAATCAGTACACGACCGCAGCTGCTGTACCCTTCTTCACCTGTGGGAAACCGCAGCTCCTCAGACACTGAACCAGCTTTCTAACAAATGGTCATAACGCAAAACAAATAAGATATATCAATACAATGAGCATTAGAAGGCCTTTGTGAACGTATTGATATAAAATTCATGTGGATCAACTTTAAAATATGGGCGTATCAGCGATTTAAAAAAGTGCTTCGCTCTGCATTTTGCTCAGAAATGTGGACAATGTTTAACATGGCAGTGAATGGAGAAAGGTTTGAAACTCTTGTCATTTGAAAGCTCGCTGAGCAAAAAGTATAATATCAAGAATGAGCACATTGCCAGAAACTAGACAAGAATACCTACGTTTTGATGTATAAATTGTCCATGACAAGTTAGAATTGTTGGCGTGGGAGCAAGTTATAGAGAACGGAGTAAGATCTTTTTTTCGAAGCGCTTCACTCTAGTGATGTCACTCCACACTCTACTTCACACAATACACACTCATTATAAATGCAGAAAAATCCTAAAATGTACACTATACTTAAACTGCTTTTTCGCAAAAACTGTAAAATATATCTATCAGAAAAGCCATAGTCCGATAGCTGAATAGTTTGTGAACGTTTTAAAGTTTGAATCACATCTGTTGGTGAATAATTGTAGGAGGAGATACATTTCGAAGCAGAAGAAGATTTGAAGGATTTGAAGCTTTCTCTCATTGACTTTAATGTTAAAAAAAATGTTTAAAAGCTTAATATTTGAAAAAGTATAAATAGTAGAAAAATAGTAAAAGAAGTCCCATCATCTGCTGAAAGAGCTGAAGATTGTAAAAGTTGAACGGTATAAATGGCAGAAAGTATGCAGAAGTTAGAGAGAGCCAAAAAAATGTATGCAATAATAATAATATTCCCCACCACAGCAGCTGTTATTCTAACAGTGTGCAGCAGAGGGCGGGCTGACTCCATCTCAGGGGGAGGATGTTTACACTCAAAGGTTCTTCATCCATTTGCTGTCAACTATTAAATATACAGTATACTACAATAATAAACTATTATATATGTATGTATACTACAATAATAAACTATTATATATGTATATACTACAATAATAAACTATTATATATGTATATATACTACAATAATAAACTATTATATATGTATGTATACTACAATAATAAACTATTATATATGTATTTATACTACAATAATAATAAACTATTATATATCTATTTATACTACAATAATAATAAACTCTTAAATAATTCATGAATGTGTTTGAGTCATTTTCTATAT
>CM049374.1:35080862-35098362 GCA_026937815.1 Etheostoma perlongum | reverse complement strand
AAATAAAGACAACATGAGGACAACATGAGGGCAACATGAAGACAACATGAAGACAACATGAAGAAAACATGAAGACAACATGAAGACAACATGAAGACAACATGAGGACAACATGAGGGCAACATGAAGACAACATGAGGACGACATGAGGACGACATGAAGACAACATGAGGGCAACATGAAGACAAAATGAAGAAAACATGAAGACAACATGAGGACGACATGAGGACGACATGAAGACAACATGAGGGCAACATGAAGACAAAATGAAGAAAACATGAAGACAACATGAAGACAACATGAGGACAACATGAGGGCAACATGGGGACAACATGAGGGTTAACGTTATGAGCCCAACCTAACAACCAGGACATTGCATAAATCATAAAAACCAGCTTGAGACGTCTCAGCTCTGTTAAACGAGGGACACTTCCCTAATATCTGTAACCAGGAGTCATGGTTACAGAGCTGGTACTATAATACAGTTCAGCGTGTCTCTTATCTCTCCAATGTGGAGTCCAAGGATGAGTCTTTGTCTTAGCACACAGATATTCCTTAATTCGGTTTCATTCCACCCGGTGCGGTATGGTGGCCCAGAGAAACATCTGGTCTAGGATCCGATCTTCACTACACGTTCCCCTGGCAGTACGAGAAACTCCACCGGCGGTCCCTGTCAACGGGAAATAAGACATTTACAAACTGGTCCTGGTGTCCTCGGGTCCATTTGACCCGTTTACAAAAGCTTTCTACATCAGAACTATGACAAAAGAACGTTGAAAAAAGGAACAAATTGAAAAAAATCAACAAAAACATTTTTTTAAACGCTAAAAAAGTGACAAAAATTGGAAAAAATGGCAAAAAACATCAAAAACTTTAGAAATGGTGACAAAAATGTTTAAAAAAATTGACTAAAACATGATTTCAAAAAAACGTCAAGAAAGTGACAAAAAAGTGGAATAAAATTGACAACAAATGTCAAGAAAAGTGTAGAAAATTTGACCCGTTTACAAAAACTTTTTATATCAGAACTACGACAAAAAAACGTTTGAAAGAGTGAAAAATGTTGAAAAAAAAACGCAGAAAAAAAATCAAAAAAACTTTTAAATGCTGAAAAAGTGACAAAACAAATTGGAAAAAGTGACAAATTTTTTTTGAAAAACTGACTAAAATAAAATTAAAACGTTAAAAAATGTGAAAAAAATTGGAAAAAGTGAGCAAAAAAGTTTTAAAAAAATGTAGAAAATTTGACCCGTTTACAAAACTTTTCTACATCAGAACTATGACAAAGAACATTGAAAATGCTGGAAAAGAAAATACAAAAACATTATTTTTTTTAAATGCTTACAACTGACCAAAAAATTGGAAAAAGTGACAAAAAAATATCAAAAAACTTAGAAAAAGCAACAAAAAAAATAATTTAATCAAACGTCAAAAAATGACAATGAAATCGGAATAAAAGTGACAAAAAATGTCAAAAAGGAAAATTTGACCCGTTTATAAAAACTTACTATATCAGAACTACGACAAAAGATTGTTGAAAAAAGTGAAAAAACGCTGGAAATTAATCTACAAAACTAATTTTTTTTTTTTTTAAATGCTGAAAAGTGACAAAAAAAATGAAAAATTTACTAAAACATAATAAAAAAACATCAAAAAGTGACAAAAAAATTGGAAAAAGTGACAAAAAATATCAATAACAATAGAAAAAGCGACACAATAGAAAAACAATAGAAAAAGCGACACACATTTTTTTTTAAATTGAACTAGAACACAATTTTAAAAAACATCAAAAAATTTGACAAAAAATGGAATAAGATTGACAAAAAATGTTTAGAAAAGTGTTGAAAAACAACAAAATGTTGAAATTTCAACCCAGAGAAACAAAGCTGCAGGTCGACGGTAAGACGACACGACGGTTAAAGAATAATAATTGGTAAAAGATTAAAAAGATAATAAAGTTAACAGGGTGAAAGGTCAGTGTCTATGTGTTATAGTTGAACTCACCGGGTTGAAGCATCAAAGGAACTCTTCACTCCTGTTATGAAGTTGCCGCCGGCGACGGTCCAGCTGAAGGTTTCCTTAAAGTAGTTGATCACTGGTGTTGTTTGGCAGTTGGACGTGACAAAATCAGCAGCACGACAGCAGAAAAACTTCCATCTGAAACCGAAACAAGGTTTTCATTTCCATCAGCTGTCAAAGAAGAATGTTAATATTCACTCGGATTTATGTTCAAATATGTTAAATCTTAACCCTTGCGTTGTCTTCCCGTTAAAATCTGTTTTCAAATGCTATAAATTTGAATAAGACACCCCAAAATTAATGAAAGTAGAGATTTGTACTTGGCAAAGAGCGTTGTGTGGAATCAATCATGTTATTTTGGGGAATTAAAAAGAACATTGATATAGGACAACATGAGGACAACATGGGGACAACATGAGGACAACATGAAGACAACATGAGGACAACATGAAGACAACATGACAACAATGAGGACAACATGAAGACAACATGAGGACAACATGAAGACAACAAACGACATGAGACAACATGACAACAGGACAACTAGACAACATGATGAGGACAACATGAAAACTACATGAGGACAACTTGAGGACAACATGAAGACAACATGAGGACAACATGAAGACAACATGAGGACGACATGAGGACAACATGAAGACAACATGAGGACAACATGTAGACAACATGAAAACTACATGAGGACAACTTGAGGACAACATGAAGACAACATGAGGACAACATGAAGACAACATGAGGACGACATGAGGACAACATGAAGACAACATGAGGACAACATGTAGACAACATGAGGGCAACATGAGGATTAATATTATTAAAATATATATTTTTTTAAAACATAACTTTTTTTCAACATAATTATCACTTTTTCCGACATTTTGTTACTTTTTCAATGTCGTGGGTGCTTTTTTGATGTTTTTTCCAAAGTTTTTAGATATTTTTAATGTTGACATTTTCGGTGCTTTTTTCGACGGCCCACAAAAAAAATCATAATTAACTGAAAATGGGTCAAATTTAACCTAAGGACAACATGAGGGTTAATACAGTAAACAAGGGGAACCCATCCTGCACATGGAGTTTCATGATTTTGTGTATATTTGAGTTTTTGTGTGGCGGTAAAGGCAAAAACCAAAGACTCACCTTCTCTCCTGGAAGAGGGTGCTGTATTCACTGTAGGCCCCGGATATCACGGCATTAAGTCCACATTTGAAGTCCATCGCTCCCCAGTATTCGTTGACGTAATCGGACCATTGGCATGCTTGGGTCACCTTGAAATTCTTGCAAGGAATCGCCCAAAGTCGATCTTTTTGGTCATTATTGAAGAGACTATTGGGTACACAAATCAGAATGTTAAATACCTTACCTAAAACAAGGAATGTGTTCATAATATTAAGAAAAATATCCCGTTCGACAAACCGTACAGTACAGAAAACCTGCAGCTTGACATGTATTCTAAAGATTAGTTTCAATCTTGTAAGTATCTAGAATATTATTATCACTAATATCACATAACATATACATTTATTACAGTTAACCTGCCAAGTAAAGAGATCTAACTTTCTATTTTCTCTAAAAAACAAGATACCATTGTCTGCAAACAGTTTGATCCAAATTTGATCCCATTAATTTGTATGAGTTCTTTTACCAATTGCCGGAATGCAACAACAAGGAAATCAGCAATTACTTATCATAGGGACTATGTTATTCATATCAATGACTAAATAATAAATTAAAGGCATTTCTTAGCCCTTGCCCAACAACATAACATTTACTCCAACGCAAATGGAACTCACTATGTGAATATCAACTCTGTCCCTTTGGTTTTAACCCTCATGTTGTCCTCATGTTGTCCTATATCAATGTTCTTTGTAATTTCCCAAAATAACTTGATTGATTCCATGCAACGGCCAAGTACAAATCTCTACTTTCATTAATTTTGGAGCGTCTTATTCAATTTTATAGCATTTGAAAACAAATTGAAGTGTTGTTGAAATAGTATTGAGTAAAAGTTGACATATTCCAGTCTGTGATTATCATCAACATCCATTTCTTTAATTTTAATCTTAATAATTCCTGATTTCTGCTTTTCTAACTCAAACATTAGGTATAATTTCCTATAAATGAGGTTTATTGACCATAAAGTCCAAAAATAACTGTAAAACTAAAGTTAATAAGTTAGTGTTACGTAGTGTTGAAAACGTAAAAAAAAGTGATTTTCAATTTTGACGGGAATACAACACGAGGGTTAAGACATTCTAATATAAAAACATAAGTTCTCCTTAAAAATGGAGATTGGACTCTGTTGTACTGCGTACCTTGTGAAGCCAGAAACAGCTTGGCCTGAAGGACACTGGCGAGTGAAAGCGGTTAACAGCTGATTGTCCCAGTCGCCGTATTCATGCAAGTAACCCTCTGTAAGAAAAACAGTTCACTGCGTGAGTTAAAGACAAAAGGACCTCCAGAGTCTGGGAAAGTTATATCTAGGCAGAGTGATTAGGACTCATGAAATAAAACAAAGTATTATTTACAACCCTTGTGTTGTCCTCGGGTCAAATTGATCCTTTTTAAACTGTTTTATATCCGAAATGTGGGTTTCTTTCAACCAAATTGCCCAAAAATAACATGGATGATTCCGTTTGTCAGGTAAATAGCATTTGAATTTGTTTTTTTAAATGGTTTCAAACCCGTATCTGGACGAAACTTTGACATCTACCCATCTGTGATCCACTCAACAACCTCAGATCTTTACTTTAAGTCAAAATAATTAATAATTTCTGCCTTTTTAACTAAAAACACATGTATAATTTGATATAAATGAGGTTTGTTGACCACGAATTCCAATAATAAGTGTGAAATCTATTATTAAACCAGCTCAGGTTTTAAACAGAAGCTGGAAAAAGTGACAAAAACATCGGAAAACCACAAAAAAATGTTCATTTTCGATTTTGACCTTGATGGACAAGTTCACTGTCCATCAAGGTCCATCAAGTCCATCAACACAAGTGTTAAACTACTCATTCCCAATGAAGTTGTGTACTTACTGCAGTCATACAGCTTGTTGATCTTCAGGATGTCGTTTTCTGACATGCTTACCCTCTGGCCTATCTGTGCGGAGGGCGTGAGGGGGGTGATGGTATCTCCTCCGTTCTTTGAGAAGTCCTTTGCTGCGTAATGCATGACAGAAGAGTAGTCATATGGAACCGCCAGGTTATTTGTCTCCTGTCGGTCAAAGTTGACTGCATATCCGTCCAAGATGTTTTCATAGTTGATCCTGACGTACGTGTCCGGTCGTTCCGGTTTTGCTCGTGCCAGAAGCCCAGCGCGTGGATGAGTTCATGCTGAACGATGCCGTGCTGAACGCATCCTGCACCGAGAGATAACTGTTGAGCCCCCCCAGTCCGTCCAGCTGAGGACCAACATCCGGTCAGTTTCACGATGCTGATGTAGTCGCTCTGGGCAACACGAGGGACAAACCGGACGCAGGTGCTCATGTGGAAGGCGCTGATCGCGTCATTAATCGTGATCTTTTCGGAGCTCGTGAAGGAAGGACTGACGTCGTATGGCACCTGAACCGTGTCGCTTAACTTCTGCCATCTACAGTTACTGCAGATTACTGCATTTCTTGCAGTTCTTGTTCTTGGCACAAAAATATCTCCTTCTGTTAAAAGATCTTTCATTGGTTCGTTTCTGGTGAAGATTTGCGAAGTGATTGGTTGGGTATCTAAAAAGAGACAAAAGATTCAGTCAAATTAAATGTATGTGTAAAACAATGTTAATGTCTCTCTCTCCTATCTCCTAGCCACATGAACAAATACTAGTTACCTTGTAGTCTTCCTTCACAGTAAGTGAAACTCCAGCGATCATCCCTGTCAATAAAAACACAATTATGTGTTAGAAAGCAAATGTCTTTCTGAGTCCTCATGTTGTCCTCATGGTGTCCTATATCAATGTTCTTTTTAATTCCCCAAAATAACATAATTGATTCCACCCAACGCTCTTTGCCAAGTACAAATCTCTACTTTTTTTGAAATAGTATTGAGTAAAAGTTGACATATTCCAGTCTGTGATTATCATCAACATCCATTCCTGTAATTTTAGTCTCAATAATTCCTAATTTCTGCTTTTCTAACTCAAACATTAGGTATAATGTCCTATAAATGAGGTTTATTGACCATAAATTCCAAAAATAACTGTAAAATTAAAGTTAATAAGTTAGTGTTACGTAGTGTTGAAAACGTAAAAAAAAGTGACAAACATTGAAAAAAGCGTCAAAAGTGTTGAAAAAAGGGACAAAAACATAACAAAAAGTTAAAAACATCGATAGGAAAGCGTCAACAAAAGTGTTGATTTTCAGTTTTGAGGGGAAGACAACATGAGGGTTAATTAATTGATTGATAAAAGCTCTTCTTGCTTTAGATGCAGACTCTTTAATGTATAAAACCTTGAAACATTAATAACTGTTTGAAGATAGAAGATAATTGATTATGTGACCATCTGTTCTCAGTGTATTTACCCGTTGTTGCTTTCCCGGTGGGTCTGGATGCCTGTTAGCAACTGTCCTCCAGGGAGTTGCCAGTCGAAGTCTTCCTTCCAGTAGTTGACCATTGGGGTGTCCCGGCATTCAGACGTGATCAAGTTTGGAGAAGAGCAGCAGAGGAAACTCCAACTGGAACCAAATCAGAAAGAGAAACATTATTAATTATACCTTAACTCAAAGAAAACTGAGTTTAACCCTTGTGTTGTCCCTTAAGTCACAGGGACTTGTTTAGTTTATTTAACGCGTTGGACTGCAGGATGGGTCTCAGGAACCGGGAGGACGAGGCCTCGGTAGCAGAAAAATACTACTGAATACAGGATGGGTCTCGGGACCCGGAAGGATGAGATGATGGTAGTAGGAAACGCGTTGGACTGCAGGACGAGTCTTGAGACCCAGGAGGACAAGATGAGGCGAGCGAAATATGTGGTGGACTGTTGAATGGGTCTCGGGACACGGGAGGACAAGATGCGGTGAGTGGGAAACGCGTTTGAGTGCAGGATGGGTCTCGGGACCCAGGAGGACGAGATGAGGTGAGCGGGAAATGCCTTGGACTGCAGGATGCGTCCCTGGGACCTGAAGGATGAGATGATGGTAGTGGGAAATGTGTTGGACTGCAGGATGGGTCTTGAGACCCGGGAGGACAAGATGAGGCGAGCGAAATATGTGTTGGACTGTTGAATGGGTCTCGGGACACGGGAGGACCAGATGAGGTGAGCGTGAAATGAGTTGGACTGCAGAACGGGTCTCAGGACGAGATGATGGTAGTGGGAAACGCATTGGACTGTTGAATGGGTCTCGGGACATGGGAGGACAAGATAAGGCAAGCGGGAAACGCGGCCACAGTAGCAGAAAAATATGATTGAATACAGGATGGATCTCTTGGACCTGAAGGACAAGATGATGGTAGGGGGAAACGCGTTGGACTGCAGGATGGGTCTCAGGACCGGGGAGGACGAGATGAGGAGAGCGGGAAATGCGTTGGACTGCAGGGTGGGTCTCAGGACCCGGGAGGATGAGGCCATGGTAGCAGAAAAATACGATTGAATGCAGGATGGGTCTCTGGGACCTGAAGGACAAGATGATGGTAGGGGGAAACGCGTTTGAGTGCAGGATGGGTCTTAGGAACCACGGAGGACGAGATGATGGTAGTGGGAAACGCGTTTGACTGCAGGATGGGTCTCAGGAACCACGGAGGACGAGGCCCCCGCCAATTCACATGAAATGGCATCACAGAGTACGTGAGGGTCACCGGGGACCCGAATCAACGCCAGGCCAATACAAAAAGTAAAATAAACGGAACAGGTCCTGGTGACCCGTAGGACAACACATGGGTTATATTATATACTATATATATATTATCTAACTTCTTAAATCAATTCACCAGACAACAGTGTTAGGTAATATGCATAATTTGTGTATTTTCAACAGAGCCACCAACCTTCTGTCTCCATGTGTGCTGTTGTAATTGCTGTGGACGCCAGCAACCACGTGATTGGCCGGGCAGTTATATTTGAGTCCTTCTTCATGTAAGTCGTGGAACCCGGACCAGGAGCAGTTCAGGGCCGCGCCGAAAGCCTTGCAGTCAATCTTCCATCGCCGAGCTTTAGTTCTGTGACTGTAAGAGCTGTGACATAAATCAAAATGACTTAATGGAACCAGACGTAGCGGTGAAATAGTAAATAATAAATAGTTAAATGGGAAGAATGATACAGTTGTGCTCATAAGTTTACATACCCATGTTTAAGTTGAGTAAAAAGAGGAATAAAAAAATCATGTTTTGGAAATGGATCTTAATGCCTTAATTAAAAAATGAGAAAAAATCCGACCTTTAAGGACACAAATTTTCTTTGTGAATGAATAATGTTTCATAAATAAATAAATGTTCTTCCTTAAAATACAGGGGCATAAGTATACACCCCCTGTATTTTAACATAGAGGGTGTATACTTATGCCCCCTGTATTTTAACATAGAGGGTGTATACTTATGCCCCTGTATTTTAACATAGGGGGTGTATACTTATGCCCCCTGTATTTTAACATAGGGGTGTATACTTATGCCCCTGTATTTTAACATAGAGGGTGTATACTTATGCCCCTGTATTTTAACATAGGGGGGTGTATACTTATGCCCCCTGTATTTTAACATAGAGGGTGTATACTTATGCCCCTGTATTTTAACATAGGGGGTGTATACTTATGCCCCTGTATTTTAACATAGGGGGTGTATACTTATGCCCCTGTATTTTAACATAGGGGTGTATACTTATGCCCCCTGTAATTTAACATAGGGGGTGTATACTTATGCCCCCTGTATTTTAACATAGGGGGTGTATACTTATGCCCCCTGTATTTTAACATAGGGGGTGTATACTTATTCCCCCTGTATTTTAACATAGGGGGTGTATACTTATGCCCCCTGTATTTTAACATAGGGGGTGTATACTTATGCCCCCTGTATTTTAACATAGAGGGTGTATACTTATGCCCCTGTATTTTAACATAGGGGGTGTATACTTATGCCCCTGTATTTTAACATAGGGGTGTATACTTATGCCCCTGTATTTTAACATAGGGGGGTGTATACTTATGCCCCTGTATTTTAACATAGGGGGTGTATACTTATGCCCCTGTATTTTAACATAGGGGGTGTATACTTATGCCCCCTGTAATTTAACATAGGGGGTGTATACTTTTGTATTTTAACATAGGGGGTATACTTATGCCCCTGTATTTTAACATAGGGGGTGTATTTATGCCCCCTGTATTTTAACATAAACTTATGCCCCTTAATTTAACATAGGGGGTGTATTTATGCCCCTGTATTTTAACATAGGGGGGGTATACTTATGCCCCCTGTATTTTAACATAGGGGGGGTATGTTTTTTTCAGCATTTGTCACTTTTCAACGTTCTTCAGTCATAATTCTGAAACAGAAAGATTTTGTAAACGGGTCAAATCTGACCCAAGGACAACCGGAGGTTAATCTTCACTTATAATTTACCTCTTAATCTGAGACACGATGTGTTTTTCTGGACAAACACGTCGCAGAACGCCTCTCACACTGTTGTCAAAGTTCTGAGCGTTGTGTCCAGCTGCAAATACACAACATGGTTAACAACATGGTTAACAACATGGTTAACAACATGGTTAACAACATGGTTAACAACATGGTTAACAACATGGTTAAATCAGAATCAGGTTTATTTTCAAGGTATGAGGACACATACTAGGAATTATTCTTTGAATCATCATTGCTCACAATGCGCTTACATATACAAAACAGCCAAACAATACACACTAATAGATACATACTAATATATACCCACTAATATATATACTGACTAATATATGCACACTAATATGTATATACACACACACTCACTATTATATACTCACTAATATACAGTATACACACTAATATACGTATACACACTAATACATACACACTAATATATACTCACTAATATACAGTATACACACTAATATATACACACTAATACATACACACTAATATATACTCACTAATATACAGTATACACACTAATATACGTATACACACTAATACGTACACACTAATATATACTCACTATATACAGTATACACACTAATATATACACACTAATACATACACACTAATATATACTCACTAATATACAGTATACACACTAATATATACACACTATAACAGACACAATATAAAGGCAACAGTGCAATGAGGAGTGCAAAGTCTGCAGGAGTGAATTGTGATAGTTAGTATTCTAAATGCGGATCATAGTGCAAAGGATGCTGGGATAAATAGCATTATGTTATTATATTACAATATGTTAATTATCATCTATATTTTAGCAACACCAACAATTGCTGGACTCCACATGCGGCTGGTCAGATTTTCAGGTGATTCAGTCTTTGCTAAGATAAAGACACAGATAAACCAGTAATATCTCTTCTCCTCCTTCAGCGTCAGTTACAAATGGAGTTTGAGGTTCTCACCTGTCAGAAAGACGAGAACGGCAACGAAGGTCCACATTCTGTCCGAAATCTTGGTGTCTGACTGCCTTCACTGATGCAGCTGCCGCAATTTATACGCGTGTGACCAGGAAGTGATGCTCCGTCTCCGCGAGGGTGTGGTGGCTCGTTCTCTAACTCGTGTGTTTGCATTCTCATTCCAAACAGCACAGCGACGTGTGTCACTTGTAAACAAAATGCAGAAGAAAATTCCCTTCTCCTTCTTGTGCCAAAAGTTATTGTCATACTTAAAGTTACATAATAAGTGCAACATGCTCCGCATAGCTCAGATCATTTACCAGAACTGCTGCGTGGTGTGATTAATCACATCCCAGCACCAGATCACCTGTCGGGACACATGGCAGTGCAATGTGTCACGGGGAGGAAGGAGGACCCAAAAGCAGAGTACTAAAACTCTTCATAAAGGCTTTATTTATTTACTTGTTGTGGTTGGGGTCCAGTTATGTTTTCTGCATTTTCTGTGGCCCTGCTCTGTCCCCTGATGTTTGGTTTCTCCCTCTCTCCTGTCTGAAGCCAGCTGACCACACACACCTGCCTCCCGTCACACACCTGCCTCCACAATCACCACTACACCTGCCCGTCATCCTCATCACCCACAGCATATCTACCTGGCTCTTCATGCCCTCTTCACCTGACCTAGCTCCAGTCACCTCGTCAGCCAAACTATCGAGTGTGTGTCTAGTGTTATCTCCTCGCGTTTGATGTACTCACCTTTCTGTTTTAATCCTGTAGTTTCCTCTTACCTCCAGTCAGCTGGCTTCAAACCCCGGTCCTCCACCCACGGCGTCCCGGTTCCATCAGAATCCTTCTCTGCTCCTCGTGTCCGTGTTTCCTCCTCAGCTCATGCTCCCGGTCCTTCCCAGATCCATCTCTTGTGTCTCTTTCTTAGTTCCTAAGTTCCAGATATCCTTATGTCCCGAGTTACTAACAGTTACTAACTCGACTTCTTCCCTTTCCCGGAGGCTTGTGCTCTCTCTCGACACCCTCTGCTACAATTCTCTCTCTCTGTCTCTGTCTCGCAGAAAAATCAGTCACATAGCACAGAATATAAATATAATGAAATACTAGGATACAATATACATGAACTAATATTTGGATAAAATACAAGAACTAATGTTTGAATATGAACAGTATAGGAATACAAAAATGTGCAACTGCTTGCATGTAAATGAACCAGTTGTGCAGGTTGCATTAGTGCCGTATTGTGGTTTTTATGTTGTTAGCTGCTCAGTTTCCTTATGTTGCATTGACGTGTCTTCAGCATATTTATGAATATATTATCCCATCAAAACCTTCTGATGAAAACAACATGGATCCTTAAATAAAACATGACTCACATGACCTATTTCCCACTGAGCCAATTATCAAAAGGATAATTACGAGGATCCAAGGTGTTTATTATAATAACACCTTGGATCCTCGTAATTACTATAATAACAAGTTCTGCACTGAAATGCTCGTATCCCCCCCCCAACAGTGCAACAATAATAATAATAATAGAAAGGAAATCTATCTGATAAAAACAAATAACAAATAAACAACCTATAAACATATGAATAAATAACATACTGTAGTTATATAACAGTTAACCAAGTTCTATGAGTAGCCAGGATCGTTGTCTTTGGAGCCAAAGCATGTACGAGACAAGATGAATAAGCCGTGAGTCATCACCCAACCGGTTGTTCCCTTTCTGATCGGGCGGCTGTGAATGTGAAGTCGATGCCTTTTAGTTACCTGACTTCAGAAAGTAAATTACAGAGACTTTCCCATCGTAGCCACGCCCCAAAACACCCCCCCCCCCACCCACACCCAGTAGACTACTGATCAGGAAGAAGCTGCAACAGCTAATAATAGCCTGAGACACGTCTGACAATCAATTAAAAACTCATAAATAAGATTGTCTACTTGCAGACGTGCTTGACTTCCATCTGCAAGTAGAGCGCAAATTAAGAGAATTTTGATTTTCTCATTTAAGTTAAGGTAGAAGAGAAAATCTGATTGTTTCTTTTAAAGGTCCCATGAACTGTAGACCTTAGTGGTCCCCTAATACTGTATCTGGAGTCTCTTTATATAGACCTTAGTGGTCCCCAAATACTGTATCTGAAGTCTCTTTTATATAGACCTTAGTGGTCCCTAATACTGTATCTGAAGTCTCTTTATATAGACCTTAGTGATCCCCTAATACTGTATCTGAAGTCTCTTTTATATAGACCTTAGAGGTCCCTAATACTGTATCTGAAGTCTCTTTATATAGACATTAGTGGTCCCCTAATACTGGATCTGAAGTCTCTTTTATATAGACCTTAGTGGTCCCTAATACTGTATCTGAAGTCTCTTTATATAGACCTTAGTGGTCCCTAATACTGTATCTGAAGTCTCTTTATATAGACCTTAGTGGTCCCTAATACTGTATCTGAAGTCTCTTTATATAGACCTTAGTGGTCCCTAATACTGTATCTGAAGTCTCTTTATATAGACCTTAGTGGTCCCTAATACTGTATCTGAAGTCTCTTTATATAGACCTTAGTGGTCCCTAATACTGTATCTGAAGTCTCTTTATATAGACCTTAGTGGTCCCCTAATACTGTATCTGAAGTCTGTAACTGGCCTTGACCAACTGCCACTTTGCCCGTTTGAAAGTCATGATGTCTTTCTCTCATGAGGGGGCCAAATTCTCTGGACGGGAATATTTCCCCTTATGACATCATAAGGGGAAATATTCCACATCGGCCCACCTTAGCTTTAATTTTCTCAAAGGCAGAGCAGGATACCCAGGGCTCGGTTTACACCATCACCATTTCTAGCCACTGGGGGGCCCTAGGCAGGCTGTTTTAAGGGACATTTTCATGCCATGGGACCTTTAAATGAGGAAACGTTAATACTCTGTCCTTCGTGACCCAGTCGTTACATAACAGTCACAGGTTTTTAATTATTGTGCATGTGGTCGAGGCGGTTTTATTATGCAACAACCTGGCAGTAGAACATAGGTCGAGATAGTTATTACAATCTTGTCATGCATCATCATCGCCATAGGGCATCGACCTTGGAGCATTGATCGACACGTGAGTCAGCTCTTGTGTTTTCTTCCTGGTAATAAATCTATTAAGGGAGATTCCCGGTCAATTTCAACACAGAGTTCTGTTGTCTGTTAATGTGGAGGTTTGTCTGTAGAGAGAGACTTACCAATCAGGTCTGTCAGTAGAGAGAGACTAACCAATCAGGTCTGTCAGTAGAGAGTCACTAACCGAGTAGTTGAGGAGAGCTGCTCCTCTGTTGGAGTAGTGTGGGGGTTTGGGTTTTTCTGCCGGGTCTGACACACAGCCTGTTTCTCGCTTAAAATGATGTCAGAAACACATCTTGGTGAACTATTTTCGTTATTTCGAGACTGTGTTCCCAACGAGCCGCCATCTGGCCGTAATAATGCTCTTTTTGAAATCGGGGAGAAGCCAGAACCAGATTTGCTAATATCATTACCCTGAGCCGTGCATTTGAGTCAGTCTGTGCTAAACGTAAGTTACTAACTCAACTTCTTCCCTTTCCCAGAGTCTTGTGCTCTCTCAACACCCTCTGCTACAATTCTCTCTCTCTGTCTCTGTCTCTTTCCAGAGTCCGGTCTAGACCTGCTCTTTATGGAAGACCTGGGAGATAAATAACATCCCAGAGTCCAGTCTAGACCTGCTCTTTATGGAAAGACCTGGGAGATAAATAACAACCCAGAGTCCGGTCTAGACCTGCTCTTTATGGAAAGACCTGGGAGGGAGTCCGGTCTAGACCTGCTCTTTATGAAAGACCTGGGAGATAAATAACATCCCGGAGTCCGGTCTAGACCTGCTCTTTATGGAAGACCTGGGAGACAAATAACATCCCAGAGTCCGGTCTAGACCTGCTCTTTATGGAAGACCTGTGAGATAAATAACATCCCAGAGTCCGGTCTAGACCTCCTCTTTATGGAAGACCTGTGAGATAAATAACATCCCAGAGACCGGTCTAGACCTGCTCTTTATGGAAAGACCTGGGAGATAAATAACATCCCAGAGTCCGGTCTAGACCTGCTCTTTATGGAAAGACCTGGGAGATAAATAACATCCCAGAGTCCAGTCTAGACCTGCTCTTTATGAAAGACCTGGGAGATAAATAACATCCCGGAGTCCGGTCTAGACCTGCTCTTTATGGAAGACCTGGGAGACAAATAACATCCCAGAGTCCGGTCTAGACCTGCTCTTTATGGAAGACCTGTGAGATAAATAACATCCCAGACGGTCTAGACCTCCTCTTTATGGAAGACCTGTGAGATAAATAACATCCCAGAGACCGGTCTAGAGCTCTTTATGGAAAACCTGGGAGATAAATAACATCCCAGAGTCCGGTCTAGACCTGCTCTTTATGGAAAGACCTGGGAGATAAATAACATCCCAGAGTCCAGTCTAGACCTGCTCTTTATGAAAGACCTGGGAGATAAATAACATCCCAGAGTCCGGTCTAGACCTGCTCTTTATGGAAGACCTGGGAGATAAATAACATCCCAGAGTCCGGTCTAGACCTGCTCTTTATGGAAGACCTGTGAGATAAATAACATCCCAGAGTCCGGTCTAGACCTGCTCTTTATGGAAGACCTGTGAGATAAATAACATCCCAGAGACCGGTCTAGACCTGCTCTTTATGGAAAGACCTGGGAGATAAATAACATCCCAGAGTCCGGTCTAGACCTGCTCTTTATGGAAAGACCTGGGAGATAAATAACATCCCAGAGTCCAGTCTAGACCTGCTCTTTATGAAAGACCTGGGAGATAAATAACATCCCGGAGTCCGGTCTAGACCTGCTCTTTATGGAAGACCTGGGAGACAAATAACATCCCAGAGTCCGGTCTAGACCTGCTCTTTATGGAAGACCTGTGAGATAAATAACATCCCAGAGTCCGGTCTAGACCTGCTCTTTATGGAAGACCTGTGAGATAAATAACATCCCAGAGTCTGGTCTAGACCTGCTCTTTATGGAAGACCTGGGAGATAAATAACATCCCAGAGTCCAGTCTAGACCTGCTCTTTATGGAAAGACCTGGGAGACAAATAACATCCCAGAGTCCGGTCTAGACCTGCTCTTTATGGAAGACCTGTGAGATAAATAACATCCCAGAGTCTGGTCTAGACCTGCTCTTTATGAAAGACCTGGGAGATAAATAACATCCCGGAGTCCGGTCTAGACCTGCTCTTTATGGAAGACCTGGGAGACAAATAACATCCCAGAGTCCGGTCTAGACCTGCTCTTTATGGAAGACCTGTGAGATAAATAACATCCCAGAGTCCGGTCTAGACCTGCTCTTTATGGAAAGACCTGGGAGATAAATAACATCCCAGAGTCCGGTCTAGACCTGCTCTTTATGGAAAGACCTGGGGGAAATAACATCCCAGAGTCCAGTCTAGACCTCCTTTATGAAAGACCTGGGAGATAAATAACATCCCGGAGTCCGGTCTAGACCTGCTCTTTATGGAAGACCTGGGAGACAAATAACATCCCAGAGTCCGGTCTAGACCTGCTCTTTATGGAAGACCTGTGAGATAAATAACATCCCAGAGTCGGTCTAGACCTGCTCTTTATGGAAGACCTGTGAGATAAATAACATCCCAGAGACCGGTCTAGACCTGCTCTTTATGGAAAGACCTGGGAGATAAATAACATCCCAGAGTCCGGTCTAGACCTGCTCTTTATGGAAAGACCTGGGAGATAAATAACATCCCAGAGTCCAGTCTAGACCTGCTCTTTATGAAAGACCTGGGAGATAAATAACATCCCGGAGTGGGTCTAGACCTGCTCTTTATGGAAGACCTGGGAGACAAATAACATCCCAGAGTCCGGTCTAGACCTGCTCTTTATGGAAGACCTGTGAGATAAATAACATCCCAGAGTCCGGTCTAGACCTGCTCTTTATGGAAGACCTGTGAGATAAATAACATCCCAGAGTCTGGTCTAGACCTGCTCTTTATGGAAGACCTGGGAGATAAATAACATCCCAGAGTCCAGTCTAGACCTGCTCTTTATGGAAAGACCTGGGAGACAAATAACATCCCAGAGTCCGGTCTAGACCTGCTCTTTATGGAAGACCTGTGAGATAAATAACATCCCAGAGTCTGGTCTAGACCTGCTCTTTATGAAAGACCTGGGAGATAAATAACATCCCGGAGTCCGGTCTAGACCTGCTCTTTATGGAAGACCTGGGAGACAAATAACATCCCAGAGTCCGGTCTAGACCTGCTCTTTATGGAAGACCTGGGAGACAAATAACATCCCAGAGTCCGGTCTAGACCTGCTCTTTATGGAAGACCTGTGAGATAAATAACATCCCAGAGTCCGGTCTAGACCTGCTCTTTATGGAAGACCTGTGAGATAAATAACATCCCAGAGTCCGGTCTAGACCTGCTCTTTATGAAAAGACCTGGGAGATAAATAACATCCCAGAGTCCGGTCTAGACCTGCTCTTTATGAAAAGACCTGGGAGATAAATAACATCCCAGAGTCCGGTCTAGACCTGCTCTTTATGAAAAGACCTGTGAGATAACTGTTGTTGTGATTTGAAGCTATATAAATTGAATTAAAGAACTTTTTCTGCTTCATGTGTCAATTAGAAACTCTGGACTGCAGCTTTAAGCCAGGTCCTTTAGTTATAGCCAGATGGATGGATAGATAGATAGATAGATAGATAGATAGATAGATAGACAGATAGATAGATAGATAGATAGATAGATAGATAGATAGATAGATAGATAGATAGATAGATAAAATGGGAAATTACAGTGTTCCAGCAGCAAAATCAGTAAAGTATAATGAAATACTAGGATACAATATACATGAAATAATATTAGGATAAAATACAAGAACTAATGTTTGAATATGAACAGTAT
>CM049374.1:35030862-35068362 GCA_026937815.1 Etheostoma perlongum | reverse complement strand
ATCGCTGACATCTCCGTGTTGTTCATCTGTATGTAGACTTTGTTTTCTTACCATGAATGATTTTCTTGAATTATACTCTATACCGGCTGAATTATTCCTAAATTTAATAAATGATCTACTGCTGAGACACATGAATAAGCTTTAACCCTCCTGGTGTCCTCGGGTCAAATCTGACCCTTTAATAAATGTCTATATCTGAAATATGAGTTTCTTTTTAACCAAATTACCCTCAAAATGGATTGGATTCGTTCCGACGCTCTTTATAAATACAACTGATCTCTTTCATTCCTCTGATCTTAATTATTAGTCAAAATAATTCATATTTTCTGCTTTTTTAACTCTAATATTAGGTATAATTACAGTCTAAGGAAGGGACGAAAATGTCAAATCTTTGTCATTTCAGCTTGATTTTCTATCTAATTCAACACTTCTTTTCTATGTTGGTTTAACTTTTTCAAAGTCTCTTTCATTCAAACATCGAATATGGAAAGGAAGCGAGTGAGATGGACACAAACGAAGGTTTTGCTCAAAGGCCCGACAGACGCCGGAATATTCTCTGGAATCGTCTCCCCGTGTGTCCCGCTGCAGTCTGCATTAACATCCCTCGACTAATGATCCCCAGCAGCAGTGTGAGTTGGTAATTAGGTGCTTTGTTGATTTGCTGTGTCTTGTTTGTGTGTTTGGTCTCGGGGGCTCGCTGTTGTTCTGTTTATGAGAGCGAAGTGTTTAATATGTAGTGATGTTAATATCTCTACTGCGTGTTGTCCTTGCAGACACTTTCCCCGATACACACAATTAGCAAAGGTTGGATTTTACTGCATGCACACTGTTCCCGTCCCTGTCCGAAACCCTGACCCCGACTACTGACAGGAATCTAGACCCTCGTGTTGTCCTCGAGTCAAATTGACGCATTTTTCCTACATCCATGTTATTTTTAATTCCCCAAAATAACATGGTTGATTCAAGTCACAAAAACATCGTAAAAGGGTGAAAAAAAGTAACAAAGACAGTTTTATCATCACTAAAAAAATGGGCCTTTGAAATAAACTGAAAATGTCAACATTAGAAATATCAAATATCTTTGTAAAAAACATGAAAAAAAGCACCCAAAACATTGAAAAAGTGACGAAAAAATGTCAGAAAAAGTAATAATAGTGTGGACAAAAAACTTTTTTTTTGACAACACCAGGGCTGTAGTCAAGACCACCTTAGTCGAGTCCAAGACAAGTCCAAGACCAGGACTAGTCCAGTCCAAGACAAGACTGAGTCCAAAAAGGTTAGAGTCCAAGACAAGACCGAGTCCAGAATCGTTTGAGTCCAAGACAAGACCGAGTCCAAAAAGGTTTGAGTCCAAGACAAGACCGAGTCCAAAAAGGTTTGAGTCCAAGACAAGACTGAGTGCAAAAAGGTTTGAGTCCAAGACAAGACTGAGTCCAAAGAGGTTCGAGTCCAAGACAAGATCGAGTCCAAAAAGGTTTGAGTCCAAGACAAGATTGAGTCCAAAGAGGTTAGAGTCCAAGACAAGATCGAGTCCAAAAAGGTTTGAGTCCAAGACAAGACCGAGTGCAAAAAGGTTTGAGTCCGAGGACAGAATAAAGGTCTTATGCATGACAGTATCAAGACAATTATTTCGGGTTTCACTTTCCCTCCAATATTATTATCAACATAATAAAGACACCTGGACCCGGTCCAGACCAGAAGCCATATTGGGCAAGACCAGCGGCCGAGACCGAGACAAGACCGAATCCAAATACTAGCGAGTCCGAGACAAGTCCTAGTACTACAGCCCTGGACAACTCAAGGGTTAAATGTAATTTTCACTTCATTGATATAATAGAAGCAGTAGATGTCCCCTTGGCTCTCATCTTAACTCTTATATAATAACTATAACTATAGTGAGTATGGAGCAGCTGTGCACTCTGATTATTATCTAATCTGATATCTATCCTACAGGACCTGTTGTGTCCGTGTATGTAAATGTTATTGTAGAACCATTCCTGTAGTATTTTATGGAATTTGTGTGCAATATGTTAGCCTTCTCTAATATGGATGGCAACAGCTGCTAATGCCACCCCCTTCCCCCACACACACACACACACACACACACACACACACACACACACCTTCCTCGGTTTAAAATTACAGCAACAACTGTTAAAAACACAGAAAACTCACCGTCCTCTCTCCTCGTTTACTACCTCTTTTCTTTCTCTTGTTGTCCTTGAGTCAAATGTGAGTGACATTCAACACATTTCTATATCTGAAATTTGGGTTTCTTGCAACCAAATTGCCAAAAAAAAAATAATGTGGATACTTCCTTACAATTCTATTTGCATGTAATATAAATTATCAGTTCACTACTTTCCTTAAATGTGGTTGTTTTAATCAATTGTATAGCATTTGGAAAAGAAAATGATAAAATAACGTTGAAAAAAGTGACAAATATGTCGGGAAATGCTTCAAAAATGTCAGAAAAAGTGGAAAGAACGACGAAAAAAAAATGGAGAGAAAAACAAAAGCGACAAAACGTTGAAAAAAAGTTTTCATTTAAAATTTTGATGCAAAAAATTTAAAATGAAGCCTAGTGCTTGTTCTTGGTGATTTATTGGGTTTCTGTAAATAAGTCCGGTCTAGACCTGCTCTTTATGAAAGACCTGGAAGATAACCGTTGTTTTTGATTTTATATAAATAAAACTGAATTGTGAAAATGTCCCTTTAGAATATAACGTGATTATACCTCCTCCAGGAAGAAAGCAGCAAGTTTAATTTCTAACTTTTCTCCTTGACCCGAACATCCATTGACAACTTGCTGTTTTTCCCAGTGTACACAGAGCCAATAATCCTACACACACACGCACACACATAAACCCCACACACACACACACACACACACACACACACACACACACACAGAGACATGCATGCATTGGTCATTGGCTGTTGGCCCAAAGCTGACAAAAGAATGGCAGAGGGTTTAGCATGGGTGCAGAGATGACTCACTTTGTGCACTATAGTTCTACCTCTTCCTCTCTTTTTACAAAACACACAACACACACACACACACACACACACACACACACACACACACACACACACACACACACAGGCAGACAAAGATAAACAGGAAACTCTCCTGGCTGTTTTGTACCAGCTTGTCCCTTTAATCCGAGATGTGACTTCCCACACTGCCGGGTATGTGAAATGCTAAAGGAATGCCAAACAAACAGACATGCCTCAACATCACACAGACCTTTCAGCAAGAGGGAAAAAATGTGGGGAAGGGAGGAGGGGAAAAAGAAGAGCGAGAGGATCGAAGAAGAGGAGATAGATCGGTGGCAGGGTGGAGACAAGGCGATGAAAGTAAGACAGAGTGGGAGACTGATTTAAGAGGACATGTGTTCATGGAAAATGGGAAAGAAGACTTAGGAAGACTGCAGAGGGAGACAAAGAGAAATGAAAGGATGTGAAGAGGTAGGGAAAGAAGGGAGAGGAGACAGATGGGTGGGAAGAGAAGGAGAGGAAAGAAGGGCGTGACGAGGGGATGCAGAAGAGAGGTATGACGGAGTGGAGGAAAAGCGTAGAGGCGAAAAGCGAGGGGATGAAAGATTAGGAATGGACAGATGGTGGGATGAGAGGTAGGGAAGATGAAGAGGACTGAGAAGAGGAGGGAGAAAGTAGACGAGGGGAAAGAGGATGCAAAAAGAAGAGGCAAAAGCAAATGATAAAGGCAGGACAAAAATAGACAAATGGTGAAAGAATAGATGAAAGATAAAACGAAAGAGAAGAGGAGGGAGCGCAGAAGAGATGAAGAGCAAGAAGTTGACATATGGAGCCCAAAAAAAGTTTGTAAGTTTATTGATGGATAGACAATGAAAGGTTAACCACCACTGTTGATTATTGGGTACAAAAAGCACTCAAGATATGTGTAAAATTTATAAAAATGTCTCCAAATAGTGTTAAAAAACAGATTTTTTTGTCATTTTTTGGTATTCGCGGGTTTTTTAACTCAATTCGGTGATGACGTCACATTGGGGAGAGTAGCCTCAGCCTAGTACTACAGCGAAGGCGACTGACTAGGATGAGGAAGAGGTGGAAAGGCCAGCAGTTTTAATTTCGAACCTTTCAGACGTGAGAGGGCAAATGAGGAATTGCGGAGTTGGGAAAGTCTCCTGGTGAGTTGCTATAGCAACGCAGGACATACTGCCAATGAATAGCACCGAGTGGACATCAACGTTTTCTTTCTATCTAGTGACGCTAGATAGAAAGACACTTACCTAGATCTAGGAATAGAACATGAACATTTTGTTGACAAGGGACACAAACTCTACATACTACTCTCTACTGTTGTCTCTACATACTACTCTCTACTGTTGTCTCTCTACATACTACTCTCTACTGTTGTCTCTCTACATACTACTCTCTACTGTTGTCTCTACATACTACTCTCTACTGTTGTCTCTACATACTACTCTCTACTGTTGTCTCTCTACATACTACTCTCTACTGTTGTCTCTCTACATACTACTCTCTACTGTTGTCTCTACATACTACTCTCTACTGTTGTCTCTACATACTACTCTCTACTGTTGTCTCTACATACTACTCTCTACTGTTGTCTCTACATACTACTCTCTACTGTTGTCTCTACATACTACTCTCTACTGTTGTCTCTCTACATACTACTCTCTACTGTTGTCTCTCTACATACTACTCTCTACTGTTGTCTCTACATACTACTCTCTACTGTTGTCTCTACATACTCCTCTCTACTGTTGTCTCTACATACAGCTCTCTACTGTTGTCTCTCTACATACTACTCTCTACTGTTGTCTCTACATACTACTCTCTACTGTTGTCTCTACATACTACTCTCTACTGTTGTCTCTACATACTACTCTCTACTGTTGTCTCTCTACATACTACTCTCTACTGTTGTCTCTCTACATACTACTCTCTACTGTTGTCTCTCTACATACTACTCTCTACATACTACTCTCTACTGTTGTCTCTCTACAGACTACTCTCTACTTTTGTCTCTCTACATACTACTCTCTACTTTTGTCTCTCTACATACTACTCTCTACTGTTGTCTCTCTACAGACTACTCTCTACTTTTGTCTCTCTACATACTACTCTCTACTGTTGTCTCTACATACTACTCTCTACTGTTGTCTCTCTACATACTACTCTCTACTGTTGTCTCTCTACATACTACTCTCTACTGTTGTCTCTCTACATACTACTCTCTACTGTTGTCTCTCTACATACTACTCTCTACTGTTGTCTCTCTACATACTACTCTCTACATACTACTCTCTACTGTTGTCTCTCTACATACTACTCTCTACATACTACTCTCTACTGTTGTTTCTACATACTACTCTCTACTGTTGTCTCTCTACATACTACTCTCTACTGTTGTCTCTACATACTCCTCTCTACTGTTGTCTCTACATACAGCTCTCTACTGTTGTCTCTCTACATACTACTCTCTACTGTTGTCTCTACATACTACTCTCTACTGTTGTCTCTACATACTACTCTCTACTGTTGTCTCTACATACTACTCTCTACTGTTGTCTCTCTACATACTACTCTCTACTGTTGTCTCTCTACATACTACTCTCTACTGTTGTCTCTCTACATACTACTCTCTACATACTACTCTCTACTGTTGTCTCTACAGACTACTCTCTACTTTTGTCTCTCTACATACTACTCTCTACTTTTTGTCTCTCTACATACTACTCTCTACTGTTGTCTCTCTACAGACTACTCTCTACTTTGTCTCTCTACATACTACTCTCTACTGTTGTCTCTACATACTACTCTCTACTGTTGTCTCTCTACATACTACTCTCTACTGTTGTCTCTCTACATACTACTCTCTACTGTTGTCTCTCTACATACTACTCTCTACTGTTGTCTCTCTACATACTACTCTCTACTGTTGTCTCTCTACATACTACTCTCTACATACTACTCTCTACTGTTGTCTCTCTACATACTACTCTCTACATACTACTCTCTACTGTTGTTTCTACATACTACTCTCTACTGTTGTCTCTCTACATACTACTCTCTACATACTACTCTCTACTGTTGTCTCTCTACATACTACTCTCTACTGTTGTCTCTCTACATACTACTCTCTACTGTTGTCTCTCTACATACTACTCTCTACTGTTGTCTCTCTACATACTACTCTCTACTGTTGTCTCTCTACATACTACTCTCTACTGTTGTCTCTCTACATACTACTCTCTACATACTACTCTCTACTGTTGTCTCTCTACATACTACTCTCTACATACTACTCTCTACTGTTGTTTCTACATACTACTCTCTACTGTTGTCTCTCTACATACTACTCTCTACATACTACTCTCTACTGTTGTCTCTCTACATACTACTCTCTACTGTTGTCTCTCTACATACTACTCTCTACTGTTGTCTCTCTACATACTACTCTCTACTGTTGTCTCTCTACATACTACTCTCTACTGTTGTCTCTCTACATACTACTCTCTACTGTTGTCTCTCTACATACACTCTCTACATACTACTCTCTACTGTTGTCTCTCTACAGACTACTACTACTTTTGTCTCTCTACTACTCTCTACTTTTGTCTCTCTACATACTACTCTCTACTGTTGTCTCTCTACAGACTACTCTCTACTTTTGTCTCTCTACATACTACTCTCTACTGTTGTCTCTACATACTACTCTCTACTGTTGTCTCTCTACATACTACTCTCTACTGTTGTCTCTCTACATACTACTCTCTACTGTTGTCTCTCTACATACTACTCTCTACTGTTGTCTCTCTACATACTACTCTCTACTGTTGTCTCTCTACATACTACTCTCTACATCTACTCTCTACTGTTGTCTCTCTACATACTACTCTCTACATACTACTCTCTACTGTTGTTTCTACATACTACTCTCTACTGTTGTCTCTCTACATACTACTCTCTACATACTACTCTCTACTGTTGTCTCTCTACATACTACTCTCTACTGTTGTCTCTCTACATACTACTCTCTACTGTTGTCTCTCTACATACTACTCTCTACTGTTGTCTTTACATACTACTCTCTACTGATGTCTTTCTACATACTACTCTCTACTGTTGTCTCTCTACATACTACTCTATACTGTTGTCTCTACATACTACTCTCTACATACTACTCTCTACTGTTGTTTCTACATACTACTCTCTACTGTTGTCTCTCTACATACTACTCTCTACTGCTGTCTCTCTACATACTACTCTCTAGTGTTGTCTCTCTACATACTACTCTCTACTGTTGTCTCTACATACTACTCTCTACTGTTGTCTCTCTACAAACTACTCTCTACTGTTGTCTCTACATACTACTCTCTACTGTTGTCTCTCTACATACTACTCTCTACTGTTGTCTCTCTACATACTACTCTCTACTGTTGTCTCTCTACATACTACTCTCTACTGTTGTCTCTACATACTACTCTCTACTGTTGTCTCTACATACTCCTCTCTACTGTTGTCTCTACATACAGCTCTCTACTGTTGTCTCTCTACATACTGCTCTCTAATGTTGTCTCTACATACTACTCTCTACTGTTGTCTCTACATACTACTCTCTACTGTTGTCTCTCTACATACTACTCTCTACTGTTGTCTCTCTACATACTTGTTGTCTCTACATACTACTCTCTACTGTTGTCTCTACATACTACTCTCTACTGTTGTCTCTACATACTACTCTCTACTGTTGTCTCTCTACATACTACTCTCTACTGTTGTCTCTCTACATACTACTCTCTACTGTTGTCTCTCTACATACTACTCTCTACTGTTGTCTCTCTACATACTACTCTCTACTGTTGTCTCTCTACATACTACTCTCTACTGTTGTCTCTACATACTACTCTCTACTGTTGTCTCTACATACTACTCTCTACTGTTGTCTCTCTACATACTCCTCTCTACTGTTGTCTCTACATACAGCTCTCTACTGTTGTCTCTCTACATACTGCTCTCTACTGTTGTCTCTACATACTACTCTCTACTGTTGTCTCTACATACTACTCTCTACTGTTGTCTCTCTACATACTACTCTCTACTGTTGTCTCTCTACATACTTGTTGTCTCTACATACTACTCTCTACTACTGTTGTCTCTACATACTACTCTCTACTGTTGTCTCTACATACTACTCTCTACTGTTGTCTCTCTACATACTACTCTCTACTGTTGTCTCTCTACATACTACTCTCTACTGTTGTCTCTCTACATACTACTCTCTACTGTTGTCTCTCTACATACTACTCTCTACTGTTGTCTCTCTACATACTACTCTCTACTGTTGTCTTTACATACTACTCTCTACTGATGTCTTTCTACATACTACTCTCTACTGTTGTCTCTCTACATACTACTCTCTACTGTTGTCTTTACATACTACTCTCTACTGTTGTCTTTCTACATACTACTCTCTACTGTTGTCTCTCTACATACTACTCTCTACTGTTGTCTCTCTACATACTACTCTCTACTGTTGTCTCTCTACATACTACTCTCTACATACTACTCTCTACTGTTGTTTCTACATACTACTCTCTACTGTTGTCTCTCTACATACTACTCTCTACTGTTGTCTCTCTACATACTACTCTCTACTGTTGTCTCTCTACATACTACTCTCTACTGTTGTCTCTACATACTACTCTCTACTGTTGTCTCTCTACAAACTACTCTCTACTGTTGTCTCTCTACATACTACTCTCTACTGTTGTCTCTCTACATACTACTCTCTACTGTTGTCTCTACATACTACTCTCTACTGTTGTCTCTCTACATACTACTCTCTACTGTTGTCTCTCTACATACTACTCTCTACTGTTGTCTCTCTACATACTACTCTCTACTGTTGTCTCTACATACTCTCTCTACTGTTGTCTCTCTACATACTACTCTCTACTGTTGTCTCTACATACTACTCTCTATTGTTGTCTCTCTACATACTACTCTCTACAGTTGTCTCTCTACATACTACTCTCTACTGTTGTCTCTACATATTACTCTCTACTGTTGTCTCTCTACATACTACTCTCTACTGTTGTCTCTACATATTACTCTCTACTGTTGTCTCTCTACATACTACTCTCTACTGTTGTCTCTACATACTACTCTCTACTGTTGTCTCTCTACATACTACTCTCTACTGTTGTCTCTCTACATACTACTCTCTACTGTTGTCTCTACATACTACTCTCTATTGTTGTCTCTCTACATACTACTCTCTACTGTTGTCTCTCTACATACTACTCTCTACATACTACTCTCTACTGTTGTCTCTCTACATACTACTCTCTACTGTCGTCTCTCTACATACTACTCTCTACTGATGTCTCTCTACATACTACTCTCTACTGTTGTCTCTACATACTACTCTCTACTGTCGTCTCTCTACATACTACTCTCTACTGTTGTCTCTCTACATACTACTCTCTACTGTTGTCTCTCTACATACTACTCTCTACTGTTGTCTCTACATACTACTCTCTACTGTTGTCTCTACATACTACTCTCTACTGTTGTCTCTACATACTACTCTCTACTGTTGTCTCTCTACATACTACTCTCTACTGTTGTCTCTACATACTACTCTCTACTGTTGTCTCTCTACATACTACTCTCTACTGTTGTCTCTCTACATACTACTCTCTACATACTACTCTCTACTGTAGTCTCTCTACATACTACTCTCAACTGTTGTCTCTCTACATACTACTCTCTACTGTTGTCTCTCTACATACTACTCTCTACTGTTGTCTCTACATACTACTCTCTACTGTTGTCTCTCTACATACTACTCTCTACTGTAGTCTCTCTACATACTACTCTCAACTGTTTTCTCTCTACATACTACTCTCTACATACTACTCTCTACATGCTACTCTCTACTGTTGTCTCTACATACTACTCTGATATATATGCCACATCAAAATCTGCGAGTGGCTGAATTCGGCCCTCGGGGCTTGAGTTTTACACACGTGGTTTAGACATTATGTGTGAAAATCATAATCCTTATGGTGAAAATAAATAGGATTTTTACTTCCAGAGCCATGCTGTAGATAACAAGGAATAAGATGAGATTTTAAAGGAGAGGTGGGGATTAAAAAAAGACAAATACAAAGGAGGAGAAACATCTGGTGACACAACAGCAGAAAAGTCGGAGGAACAAAAGTACACAAACAAAATGAAAAAGGACAAAAAGCTTTGAAGGGAGAGGAGGATCCAACATGTCTTGCAAACAGATCCTCTCAAACACCGGCTCCCCCTGCGGCGCTGTAACATTCACATATTTGTCATCTGAACAAAAACAGCCCACGCACAACACAACAACAGGATCTGAAACGCAAACACAAAGAAATGAAAATTCAGTCGGGAAGGTCCTTTGATTTCGCTGCTGATACTCGCCCTGAACATGTTTTATGATAAGAACGTGCTTTGAATGTGCTTCCTGTCCTTGGACCGGAGGGATCTACCTTGTATTTAAAAAAGATGGAGAGACAGAGAGACTTCACCCCTGAGGATGTCCTGTTTCTGAAGATTGTTTCTGAAGAAGCGATTTGGGGGCTCGTCCACGCTTTTTACAAAGGCAGAAAACACTTTAAGGTCATACGTAGGTACATTGTTAGGAGGCAACCCTACTGTTGTCTCTACATACTACTCTCTACTGTTGTCTCTCTACATACTACTCTCTACTGTTGTCTCTCTACATACTACTCTCTACAGTTGTCTCTCTACATACTACTCTCTACTGTTGTCTCTCTACATACTACTCTCTACTGTTGTCTCTCTACATACTACTCTCTACTGTTGTCTATCTACATACTATTCTCTACTGTTGTCTCTCTACATACTACTCTCTACTGTAGTCTCTCTACATACTACTCTCTACTGTTGTCTCTCTACATACTACTCTCTACTGTTGTCTCTACATACTACTCTCTACTGTAGTCTCTCTACATACTACTCTCTACTGTTGTCTCTCTACATACTACTCTCTACTGTTGTCTCTACATAGTACTCTCTACTTTTGTCTCCCTACATACTATTCTCTATTGATGGAACATGTCTAGTATGTGTACATACTTATGTTTTCTGTGTGTTTACATATCTGAAACCATGGACACACACCTGTGTGTAACCCTGAGAGTGTGTGTGAGTATATGAACAAAAAGGACTTTATCTCTGGGGAAATCTGAGACTTGGAGGAGAACAGACTCAATAAAGAGAAGAGCTCATTTATCCTGTGTGCATCGGTCAAGGACACCACAGGACACAGAAACAGATTCACGCCTGGGAGCCGAGTCCCAGCTCTGCAGCCAAACAGGCTGGGAAGTGGTGTCCTCTTTCTAAAAGAACCAAAATTATAATTTGGTGCATTAGCAAGATTTTACAGTAGAATACCTGGAAAAAAAGTTGCTGTTAAAGGGGCGCTATGCAGTTTTGGCATTTTCCTTGCTGCTTTCTCACTTTTTGCTGGCAGGTTTCTCTATAGAGCCCCCCCACTGGTTTCTCTATAGTGCCCCCTTACAGGTTTCTCTATAGAGCCCCCCTACAAGTTTCTCTATGGACCCCCCTACAGGTTTCTCTATAGAGCCCCCCTACAGGTTTTTTTATTGACCCCCCCTCCAGGTTTCTCTATAGACCCCCCCCCTACAGGTTTCTTAATAGAGTCCCCCTACAGGTTTTGCTAATTATTATCATAAACAAATTATTACCATGTCATTTTAGTGAGAACTCATACATTTTTCTTTTACATATATATCGGCCGATATGTCGGCATGTCAGATTTTTAAATAACCAAATATTTGTATCGGTATCGGCCTTAAACACCCTTCATCGGTCGGGCTCTAATGTTGGGGTTGTTCCACCCGTCGGGTTCCTGGCTGAGTACATTCACTGATATTCATTGTTATCAATAGTGTATCAGTGTGTGTCTGTCTGTGTGTTCCTCACAACAAACCAGTGTACACCAGAGATGGATGTGTGTGTTCTGCAGCATCATCCAACAGGGCTCTTTGTGAAACTATAAGTGTGTTTAGTAGGTCTGGCTCTGAGATACAGGAAACTAACCTTCCTCACACACTCCTCCCGGGAATCATCGGTACAGCACGGGCAATACAAAAGACATTCTGTTACGTCTTTCATATCCCTATACTGTCCTCGGAGGGACATTATTTCAGCTGCGTAGTATTACATAAAGTGTGATAGAATTGTTGATGAAGAGCCCTCAATGTACTCAACATACAACTCATTTATAGTCCACATCTCGCTACGATAATAGTGAATTGAAATGGACTTGTCTTACGTCGTAATCTATTTTTTAGAGTGTGATATTTAGAGAGCAGAATGAGGACTGTGTGTGATGGACTTGTGTGTCCTTGCATGATAAGTGTACTTATCTGACACATTGATACTGCCTTCATCCACTCCACACTACTGTAATTTACCTGAATCAAATCAGACATCAGGTAGTGGCACTGTACTGAGACAGAAGTGTAATTGTCTTTTTCAATGAGCCTTTTTCTGCCTTGGGTCCAGAAGCAAAGCCCTGAAATTAGCTTAGCATTAAGCGAGCTACAGGAAGCAAAGTCGCTCACTGAGGGCCGAAAGCAGCGGTTTTTACAACATATACAAAGTAGAGGTGGGAAAATAAAACAGATTCTTAGATGCATCGTGATTCTCTCTAGAACAATTCAATGCTCAATTCTGATAACGCTAAAGGAGACCACCAAGCATGTTACATGACGCTAAAGGAGACAACCAAGCGTGTTACATGACGCTAAAGGAGACCACCAAGCGTGTTACATGACGCTAAAGGAGACAACCAAGCGTGTTACATGATGCAAAAGGAGACGACCAAGCGTGTTACATGATGCTAAAGGAGACGACCAAGCGTGTTATATGACGCTAAAGGAGACAACCAAGCGTGTTACATGACGCTAAAGGAGACAACCAAGCGTGTTACATGACGCTAAAGGAGACAACCAAGCGTGTTACATGATGCTAAAGGAGACGACCAAGCGTGTTGTATGACACTAAAGGAGAAGACCAATTGTGTTATATGACGCTAAAGGAGAAGACCAAGCGTGTTATAAGACGCTAAAGGAGACGACCAAGCGTGTTATATGACGCTAAAGGAGACAACCAAGCGTGTTGTATGATGCATATATGAGGAATACTAAAGTAAATATTCATGAAAAAGGTCGTTTGTGAACGGGAAACAACTGAAAATGTTACAGACTGGACCTTTACGAGTCTGACTTTAAACTCAGAACTCATGTTTTCACATGTGGCTCTAGTTATTATAGAGTTATAATAACTGGTACGTCATTACACTTTAAATCCCACGCTGTGATTGGCCTTCACACCTGCATGTTGGAGACATGTTGGACGCATGTGGAGTGATTCTATTCATACATTTTCTGATTGCAAGAAATGATTATTCTGACTGAAAGAAAAGACAAAAGCTGATAATGTGTGTAATTATAACCGCTGCAGTAAGGTCGTTATTCTTCTTCTACGAAACAATGTGTCACCTTGCTGAGAAAAACCAACCGCAGACGCATATCTTTGTAAGTGTGTAATATCAGTTATTATGCCTTGATGTGTCTCTGGCAGAGAAAGAAGAAGAGAAATAACAAAAAATAATAGATAATGGCAGAGTGTAAAGAGAGAGAGGGAGAGAGAGAGTAAAGCTGCAGTTACACAGATTTCTCAGTATCTCAGTGGTTGCCTCTCTTCTCTTCATGGTCGTCAGGTTCATCGTCCACCCCGTAGGGACCTGGTTCAGATCTGCTGTGGACCAGGTCTTAATCATGCTGATGTGGTTTTACACTGCCGGGGGACTCACTGAGCTCCTCTCTCCTTTATCTTTCAATCTGTGTGCATCCATGTCCCATAAATGCCTGTTACTAACTTACACTACTTCCTACTGTAATGAAATCTAACGTATAATTTACAGTAACTTCCTGTAACGATGGTCCAGCAAGTTCCTGTGAATTCTTTTCACAGTAAATGTACCGTACGTCCATTTACAGTATTTTATGTATTCATTGTAAAATACACAACAATTACACACAACATAAGATAAAAAAGTAAAAATACAGTAGTTTACTGTACTATTTACAGTACTATAGTGGCTATATTGTGATTTTGTTTTTACAGTAATGCTTAGACTACAGTGATTGTAACTGTAATACTTAGACTACTGTGATTTCTACTGTAATACTTAGACTACTGTGATTTCTACAGTAATACTTAGACTACTGTGATTTCTACTGTAATACTTAGACTACTGTGATTTCTACTGTAATACTTAGACTACTGTGATTTCTACTCTAATACTTAGACTACTGTGATTTCTACTGTAATACTTAGACTACTGTGATGTTGTCATGGCGACAAGGTTGTAATGTACCTTTACAGCATTCTACTGTAAAATCATATCCAGTAGTGTTACTGTGAATTCTACAGTAATACCTGGAGATTTCAGATATTATTTACAGTGTAGATCTGGGGAGTCCTTCTGTTCTTTTATCACCTAGAAGTTTTTCATTGATTGATTAGGGTGGCACCTAAATCATGGTTGCAGCTGTTTCGTGGCCCTGCTACGCCCTGCTACATCCTGCTCCATCCTGCTCCATCCTGCTCCATCCTGCTACGCCCTGCTCCATCCTGCTACATCCTGCTACATCCTGCTACGCCCTGCTACATCCTGCTACATCCTGCTACGCCCTGCTACATCCTGCTACATCCTGCTACGCCCTGCTCCATCCTGCTACATCCTGCTCCATCCTGCTACGCCCTGCTACATCCTGCTACATCCTGCTACATCCTGCTACGCCCTGCTACATCCTGCTACATCCTGCTACATCCTGCTACGCCCTGCTCCATCCTGCTACATCCTGCTACGCCCTGCTACATCCTGCTACATCCTGTTACGCCCTGCTACATCCTGCTACATCCTGCTCCATCCTGCTATGCCGTACTCCATCCTGCTACATCCTGCTACATCCTGCTACATCCTGCTACATCCTGCTATGCCCTGCTCCATCCTGCTCCATTCATTATTGTCTTAATGTTACTAATAAGGGAAGTTTCATGGTGATATCTGTTTAAAAGACATGAATGAGTGTGTGTGTGTGTGTGTGTGTGTGTGTGTGTGTGTGTGTGTGTGTGTGTGTGTGTGTGTGTGTGTGTGTGTGTGTGTGCGTGTGTGTGTGTGTGTGTGTGGGGGGGGTTTGCCGCCTCGGCGTGCAATTAATACCAATATCCCGGCATGTGTCGGACCGTTAAGCGGATCAGCCCACTCAGTTCAGTGCTGAGATGAAGCGAGGAGCGTTCGTTTGTGTGAAATAAACGACGTGGCTGCCACGCTCCTCTCTGAGCCGGGGACTACAATCATGGCCGCTCCCATCCTGGATCGCATTGGATATTAAGGCCGAGATGCAAGTCATAACGCTCTCATTCGTGTTTATGACGCCGTCCTTTGACTCCGGGGCATTTTTTAGGGCGTTGTTTATGTGGCTCACACAAAAATCTGGAAAGCAGCTAAAGCTTTTTCTCCATAAGCGCATCGTTTGGTTTGATTGATGTGTTTGAATGCCGAGGCCTCGGAGCGTCTGCCTCATTATGTAATAAATGCAAATGAAAGCAATCAAAAGCTTATGAGCTTATACAAGGTTAGACTGAAGTGGGCAGACACTCAGTGTGTAATCTCCCGCTGGTGAAAGTGTCTTTTTAAATGATGGCAATGGTTTGTCAGACGTATTCCTTTCATCATTTTCATTTTTACATTTGCCATATTTCCCAAGCTGCACTGGGGGAAATGTTTGTGACTTCTCATCAGCATGAATCACAAAGTAGGGGCTGCAAAGGTAAAAACCATCCCATTTCTTCAATTAAGTTAGCCTTAGCTCACCTTAATCCAAATAGATTCTGGTGTTGAGTGCACACAGATATATATATATAGACATACAGTATATATATACACACACACACACACTGTATAATAAATAAGAAGCATTAAACGTCAAAAAAGAGCCAAAAACATTGAAAAAAACGAGGCAAATGTGTCGATAAAAGAGACGGAAACATCAGAAAAAGTGATTTTCATACATGGTTGAATGGAAGAGGTTAAAATGGGTTAAAATGACACATTACTATTGACTAAGTAGAAAACACAGGGATTGTTGGAGATTGTTGTTCATATACACGGAGCTATGAGGTGCCAGATCGCTGGAGGCCGAATGGTTCCTCAGCAGAGGGACCATATGCTCCGTCCTGGGCTGGTGGAGGAAGACGTCAGCGCTGCTGGTGCCAGTCGGCAGAGTTGCCCCTGGTTTGCAGCCAGCTGGGTCAGGATTTATGGTTCAGGCCAGAGGCCATCCTGCTCGCTAACATGTGTTTCATGACGTCAACGTCTTCCTGCAGTGTCCCAATAGCTCCATCTATTCATATATGCATAATAATGCATAATACATGCACACACATGCACACACATGCACACACATGAATACACATGAATACACATGCAGTATATACATATATGCACACACATGCATACACAGACATGCATATAGAAATACCTACACACACATACTTGCACATATGCATACACGCACATACATACACACATGCATATACTTACACACACGTACTCACACACACATGCATATACTTACACAGAGGCATACACACATACTTACACACATGCATACACACATACTTACACACATGCATACACATACTTACACATGCATACACACATACTTACACACATGCATACACATGCATATACTTACACAGATGCATACACACATACTTACACATATATGCATACACACATACTTACACACATGCATAGGCACATACTTACACACATGCATACACACATACTTACACACATGCATACACACATACTTACACACATGCATAGGCACATACTTACACATATATGCATACACACATACTTACACACATGCATACGCACATACTTACACACACATGCATACACACATGCCTGGAAGTCGACGTTGGGGGCATCAACCACCTTCAACCCACACATACTTACACATGCATACACACCCATTCATACACACATGCATATACATTCTTATTTATTAAAAAAGTATAAAAAACAACTTGTTTCCTTTAATGTTTTAACGGGACCTGGATCCTGGTCTCCTCAGAATCCGAAGGTTTATTGTCATTGTGTAATATGAACAATGACATTTTTATCTGCAGTTCACCCAGTATTATAATCTAAATCTAAAAATAAAAATAAAAAAATAAAACAAGAAATTACAAACAAAATAGACACACATGCTGTATATATACACACAGAATTAGAAGAATTATATACACAAACATAGAAAGAGAAATACACACTAAAAGTACCGGTTATTGCACATGCTCTGTAAGTGAAGGTGTGAAGTGAAGGTGGATCTGTTGCTTGAAAGAAGAAAATAAACAGCCTATAGGAGCATTTTTTTCGGAGGGAGGACAGTCTCGGATTAGTGTACATGGAAACGTATGGCACATGGACGGAGCAGGATGATGAAGTACTATCACAAAAATGCAAGAAAGACATTTCTTAAGTCCAAATAAATGTGACAATTTCAAAAGGAAAGAGATGTTAAGGAGGCAAAAGAGAGGACGTCTCGGCTGAGTCCGGCATGAATACAAATGTACGGAGAAATGATTAGTATTACAAATATCTTTCAGAAACCATCTTCAAAAGTGAGGAAGAGGATTAGTATACATGCTATGGTACTTGGACAGAGAAGAATGACGAAGTACTTTCTCTGCAGGAGACGTGTTATATTATGGGAATGCTGAGAGACAGCGATAGAGGGACCCTGTGTTGATTAGCTGAGTCTTAATAAATGCCAATTGATGGACAATGGACTGGGATTAGACTTCAGATCCTTCCAGAAAACCCTGTGAGACTCCGTCTGGCCCTTTATCTCTCTCCTCTTTCATCTGGAGGAGATTAGTCCAAATGCCAGCACATCACGTCGATTAGCGTCTACTCCCATTCTCTGCACCTCAGCGAGTCTGCAGCTGCACCCGGGTAACGCATGCCGACGGATTAGCTAATATATATTTGGATTTTTTTTTTCTTCAAATGTGCTTTCATAAGACATGTCAGAAGTCATGCTAATAAAGGAAGCTGAACTCATCCAGCGTCTCTCCTCAGTCAGAACAGAGAGAGTGCTGCTTTCTTCAGCGGCTGCCAGGAGATCATTAGCATCGCCGAGGGCTTGAGAAATACATTCAGAAAAGTCGACTGAGAGCTCGAACCACTTCACATCAGAGAGCTCAGACAGGTTCTAAACAAGGCAAACGTTTGGCCAAATCCACTTGATTTGAATGTAAAACAGAAAGAATGTCAAGTTAAAGGGAAGTGAGTCTGAAAACTAATGGAACATATAAGTCTTCTATTGTGGAAGATTGAGAAGACATGGGAAGGTTGGACTGACGTCTCATTTTTGATTGATTTGGTCCATTCGGGGGGCAGTAGCTCAGTCTATGGGGAGTTGAGTTGGGAACCAGAGGGTCGCTGGTTCAAGTCCCCATATGGACCAAAGTATAACGGTGGTTTTCCACCACGTGGTATCTACTCTATTGCCTTTTTTGGTTTTCCAATATGAAGAAAAGTCCCTGGTACTTGCTAACAGGTACTTTATGTAGTACTACTTCAGTACCTGAGGCGATACCAAGGCTGACGTGAAGACCTGCACACTGTTGATTGGTCGGAGAGAATCATCTCTCATCACTGCACACTGTTGATTGGTCGGAGAGAATCATCTCTCATCACTGCAGACTGCTGATTGGTCGGAGAGAATCATCTCTAATCACTGCAGACTGCTGATTGGTCGGAGAGAATCATCTCTAATCACTGCAGACTGCTGATTGGTCGGAGAGAATCATCTCTAATCACTGCAGACTGCTGATTGGTCGGAGAGAATCATCTCTCATCACTGCAGACTGCTGATTGGTCGGAGAGAATCATCTCTCATCACTGCAGACTGCTGATTGGTCGGAGAGAATCATCTCTAATGTCTCCACTTTTTACAGTAAAGGTACCATACTTCCATTTACAGTATTTTATGTATTCATTGGAAAATAACACAACATAAGATAAAAAAGTAAAAATACAGTAGTTTACTGTACTATTTACAGTACTATAGTGGCTATATTGTGATTTTTTTTTTACAGAAAGACTCCTGTGATTTCTACAGTAATACTTAGACTACTGTGATTTCTACAGTAATACTTAGACTACTGTGATTTCTACAGTAATACTTAGACTACTGTGATTTCTACAGTAATACTTAGACTACTGTGATTTCTACAGTAATATTTAGTCTACTGTGATTTCTACTGTAATACTTAAACTACTGTGATGTTGTCATGGCAACAGGGTTGTAATGTACTTTACAGCATTCTACTGTAAAATCATATCCAGTAGTGTTACTGTGAATTCTACAGTAATAACTGGAGATTTCAGATATTTTTTACAGTGTCCAGGACACCACAAGCGTTTCCTGGGGGAAAGTCTTCTGTTTTCCTCGGTGAAAGCGTGGGATTCCTCCGAGTTACTGTGTATTACTTTTTAAAGCTTCATGTACGAATGGTTCATGAGACCAGCCTGAATGTGGTTCACATGGGACAGGAGACACATGGAAGGGACGTCCGCATGAAGGCAGCTAATGTGAAGAACGGTTGAGGTAATCATGGAGATGTTTCTGTTCCTCCAGCTCCTTCTCTTCTTCCTCCCTGCCTCTTCCTCTCCGTCTGCCTCCATCCCCTTCTTCCTCTCCTCCTTCATTCTTGAAACACACGACCAGGGCCTGCTGCCAAAAACCACAGAGTTATGTCCGTGAAGAAAGACAGACAGAGGGGACAATCCAGCATCGTGTCCCCTCGGAGGACACAGACACATCCTCGGCTTTCTCAAATTAGGCAGATTTCACAAGTCACAAACACACATGTTCAATCTCCAAACACACACACACACACACACACACACACACACACACACACACACATGTTCAATCTCCAACACTCACTCACACACACACACACACACACACACACACACACACACACACACACACATGTTCAATCTCCAACACTCACTCACACACACACACACACACACACACACACACACACACACACATAAAGGCTGTGCTTATGCTAATGCAATTAACCACTCAGGGAAGGAGGGAACGAGCGAGGGCGCTGATGCTGATGGGCTGAACGGAGAACATTGCATTACCATTACAGATTGGATGGGGGGGTGGAGAGCTGGGAAGGAGAGAAGAAAGAGGAGAGGGAGCGGAGGAAGGAAGGGAAGATGAAGAGGGAAATAAAGGAGTCCCGTTGAGAAATATAAGGAAATGTAAAGAGAGAAACATCCCATTGTATCCTGGTCAATACGTGCATGTGTTGAGTCTTATTCAAGGCTGAGATGGTTTGCAGAGACTCAGAGTGGAACCAGGTTACAGAGACTGGCCCACACAGTCGTCATCATCATCATCTTCATCATCATCATCATCATCTTCATCATCATCATCATCATCACCATCATCATGACAACATCCCAATAACATTGGTTTTGTCAATTAGGAGGATGTTGATTCAAATTAAAAGTGATTCCCTGAAGGATAAGACTTTCACCAGGAAACAGGTGTTCATGTCCTGGAGAAGTTAAGGAGAAAACACAAGACTTTCACCTGGAAACAGGTGTTCATGTCCTGGAGAAGTTAAGGAGAAAACACAAGACTTTCACCTGGAAACAGGTGTTCATGTCCTGGAGAAGTTAAGGAGAAAACACAAGACTTTCTCCAGGAAACAGGTGTTCATGTCCTGGAGAAGTTAAGGAGAAAACACAAGACTTTCACCAGGAAACAGGTGTTCATGTCCTGGAGAAGTTAAGGAGAAAACACAAGACTTTCACCAGGAAACAGGTGTTCATGTCCTGGAGAAGTTAAGGAGAAAACACAAGACCTTCACCAGGAAACAGGTGTTCATGTCCTGGAGAAGTTAAGGAGAAAACACAAGACTTTCCCCAGGAAACAGGTGTTCATGTCCTGGAGAAGTTAAGGAGAAAACACAAGACTTTCACCCAGGAAACAGGTGTTCATGTCCTGGAGAAGTTAAGGAGAAAACACAAGACTTTCTCCAGGAAACAGGTGTTCATGTCCTGGAGAAGTTAAGGAGAAAACACAAGACTTTCACCAGGAAACAGGTGTTCATGTCCTGGAGAAGTTAAGGAGAAAACACAAGACTTTCACCAGGAAACAGGTGTTCATGTCCTGGAGAAGTTAAGGAGAAAACACAAGACCTTCACCAGGAAACAGGTGTTCATGTCCTGGAGAAGTTAAGGAGAAAACACAAGACTTTCACCAGGAAACAGGTGTTCATGTCCTGGAGAAGTTAAGGAGAAAACACAAGACTTTCACCAGGAAACAGGTGTTCATGTCCTGGAGAAGTTAAGGAGAAAACACAAGACTTTCACCAGGAAACAGGTGTTCATGTCCTGGAGAAGTTAAGGAGAAAACACAAGACTTTCACCAGGAAACAGGTGTTCATGTCCTGGAGAAGTTAAGGAGAAAACACAAGACTTTCTCCAGGAAACAGGTGTTCATGTCCTGGAGAAGTTAAGGAGAAAACACAAGACTCATGTCTATGCTTCTAATAGACTTCACTGGTCTCTGTCCAGAGCAACAAGACCTGTTGGTCCATATATAAAATAATATATATAAGTTTTCACATCAACATAAAATAAAAATAAAACACATTTGTGGGCGGAGAGATGCTCTAAAGTTGTGTGAAGCATCTGATAGTGAAAGAAAATGGACTTTTTAACCCTAAGTTGTAAGAAGCGATGATAATAACACCTAATTGTAATGTTGGATTTTCTGTGTAATAATTGATATAATTAACACAAGAGACAAAAAAGGAGTATGCAACGTGAACTCATCTCCAATGACCCGTGTTTGTGAATGCAACATCTCGCTTTATGATTATAGTCTTTGTGCAGAAAATGATCGTTCTCACCCCAACTCTGATATTACTCCCCCCCCTGAGGGGTCCATCGGACGCTGCCGTCTTCATGATAAACTCAGTTAATATCTGAGTGAAACAATGTGTTATTATTTATCGAGGCGATATTTAAGCATTCGGTATACAGGAAGAACAAAAAACTGTAGATTTGAAGGGTTGACGCTTTCTATACTTCATTCCAGGGCTGTGGTCAAGACCACCTTAGTCCAGTCCAAGACAAGCCCAAGACCAGCAGTAGTCGAGACCGAGTCAAGGCCGAGTCCAAAAAGGTTTGAGTACAATTAAAGACCGAGTCCAGGACAGAATAAAGGTCTTATGCATGACAGTATCAAGACAATCATTTTGGGTTTCCCTTTCCCTCCAATATTATCATCAACATAATAAAGACACCTGGACCAAAAGCCATATTGGACAAGACCAGCGGCCGAGACAGAGACAAGTCCGAGTCCAAATACTAGCGAGTCCGAGACAAGTCCAAGACCGTAGAAAAACGGTCTAGAGTCCGGACTCGAGTCCAAGACCGGACTCGAGTACTACAGCTCTGCTTCATACTTCTTGGCATTTTAGGCTTTTATTTTGACAGGACAGCTTTAACCCTTGTTGTTGTTGTCTTCACGTCAAAATTGAAAATCAACACTTTTGTTGACATTGACGTTGTTTTTAACTTTTTCTTAAGTTTTCGTCCCTTTTTCAATGTTGTCCCTTTTTCAATGTTTGTCACTTTTTTGATGTTTAACACCACGTAACACTAACTTATTAACTTTAGTTTTACAGTTATTTTTGTAATTTATGGTCAATAAACCTCATTTATAGGAAATTATACCTAATGTTTGAGTTAGAAAAGCAGAAATTAGGAATTATTGAGACTAAAATTAAAGGAATGGATGTTGATGATAATCACAGACTGGAATATGTCAACTTTTACTCAATACTATTTCAAAAACACTTCCATTTGTTTTACAATGCTATAAAATTGAATAAGACGCCCCAAAATTAATGAAAGTAGAGATTTGTACTTGGCAAAGAGCGTTGGGTGGAATCAATCATGTTATTTTGGGGAATTAAAAAGAAAATTGATATAGGACAACATGAGGACAACATGGGGACAACATGGGGACAACATGAGGACAACATGAAGACAACATGAAGACAACTTGAGGACAACATGAAGACAACATGAGGACAACATGAGGGCAACATGAGGACAACATGGGGACAACATGAGGACAACACGAGGACAACATGAGGGCAATATGAGGACAACATGAAGACAACATGAGGGCAACATGAGGACAACATGAGGACAACATGAGGGCAACATGAGGACAACATGAGGGCAACATGAAGACAACATGAGGGGCAACATGGGGGCAACATGAAGACAACATGAGGGCAACATGAAGACAACATGAGGGACAACATGAGGGGCAACATGGGACAACAGACAACAAGAGGACAACATGAGGACAACATGAGGGACAACATGAGGGACAACATGAGGGCAACATGAAGGCAACATGAGGACAACATGGGGACAACATGAGGACAACACGAGGACAACATGAAGACAACAAGAGGACAACATGAGGACAACATGAGGGCAACATGAGGGCGACATGAAGACAACATGAGGACAACATGAGGACAGCATGAGGACAACATGAGGACAACATGAAGACAACATGAGGACAAAATGAGGACAACATGACGACAACATGAAGACAACATGAGGACAACATGACGACAACATGACGACAACATGACGACAACATGACGACAACATGAGGACAACATGACGACAACATGAAGACAACATGAGGGCAACATGAAGACAACATGAGGGCAACATGAAGACAACATGAGGACAACATGAGGACAACATGAAGACAACATGAGGGAAACATGAGGACAACATGAGGACAACATGAGGACAACATGACGACAACATGAAGACAACATGAGGGCAACATGAAGACAACATGAGGGCAACATGAAGACAACATGAGGACAACATGAGGGCAACATGAAGACAACATGAGGGCAACATGAGGACAACATGAGGACAACATGAGGACAACATGAAGACAACATGAGGAAAACATGAGGGACAACATGAGGGGGCAACATGAGGACAACATGAGGGCAACATGAGGGACAACATGAGGGCAACATGAGGACAACATGAGGGCAACATGAGGACAACATGAGGACAACATGAGGGACAACATGAGGACAACATGAGGACAACATGAGGGCAACATGAGGACAACATGAGGACAACATGAGGACACCATGAATCTCTACTTCATATTTCTGAACTGGACTGTCTGAGCTGAACATCCAATGAGAGGACATTTGATACTTTATGACTACAGATGGAAGAGAATGAGCGAGAACTCCTGGATGGAAAGAAAGAAAGAAAGAAAGAGGAAATGGACAGAATGGGAGAGATTGAGCGGCGGACGGAGAGAACGGGATTAAACTGCTGGATGTTGAATTTAATTGCATTAAGCTCCATTAGGTTGCTGGGAGGAAGGAAGCGAGGAGCTCTGGAGGAGAAAAGAGACTCTTCCTCTACTTTCCTCTTTCCTCTCCCCCTCTCAATTAAGTCGCTAGTTAACCCTTGTGTTGTCTCCCGGGTCAAAAATGGACATAAATTGGACTTTCTCGTCCCTTTTTCAGACTTTTTTTTAGTTTCCACTACCACCACCTTACTAGTTTTGCTACTTTCTGGAATCCATGGTCAATAACCCTCATTTATAAGAAAAGTGAAGAAAAAGAAGAATAAAATGTTGAAATTTCAACCCAGAAAAACACACAGTTGCAGGTCGAACCCTGTACTTTTGGTTAAGTAATGGATCTGAATACTTGATACTTAATACTGTGTCACGCTCCCTGCCTTCTTGCCCACTACCAGTGCTACCTGTACTACCAGTACTACCAGTACTACCAGTACTACCAGTACTATCAGTACGCAGGGGGTAACATAGGGGGGTGCATACTTATGCCCCCTGTATTTTAACATAGTGGGTGTATACTTATGCCCCCTGTATTTTAACATAGGGGGGTGTATACTTATGCCCCTGTATTTTAACATAGGGGGTGTATACTTATGCCCCCTGTATTTTAACATAGGGGGGTGTATACTTATGCCCCCTGTATTTTAACATAGGGGGGGTGCATACTTATGCCCCTGTATTTTAACATAGGGGTGTATACTTATGCCCCCTGTATTTTAACATAGGGGGGTGTATACTTATGCCCCTGTATTTTAACATAGGGGGTGTATACTTATGCCCCCTGTATTTTAACATGGGGGGTGTATACTTATGCCCCCTGTATTTTAACATAGGGGGTGTATACTTATGCCCCCTGTATTTTAACATAGGGGGGGTGTATACTTATGCCCCTGTATTTTAACATAGGGGTGTATACTTATGCCCCCTGTATTTTTAACATAGGGGTGTATACTTATGCCCCTGTATTTTAACATAGGGGGTGTATACTTATGCCCCCTGTATTTTAACATAGGGGGGTGTATACTTATGCCCCCTGTATTTTTAACATAGGGGTGTATACTTATGCCCCTGTATTTTAACATGGGGGTGTATACTTATGCCCCCTGTATTTTAACATAGGGGGTGTATACTTATGCCCCCTGTATTTTAACATAGGGGGGTGCATACTTATGCCCCCTGTATTTTAACATAGGGGTGTATACTTATGCCCCCTGTATTTTAACATAGGGGGTGTAGCTTATGCCCCTGTAGCATTTTAACATAGGGGGTGTATACTTATGCCCCTGTATTTTTAACATAGGGGTTTATACTTATGCCCCTGTATTTTAACATAGGGGTGTATACTTATGCCCCTGTATGTATTTTAACATAGGGGGTGTATACTTATGCCCCTGTATTTTAACATAGGGGGTGTATACTTATGCCCCTGTATTTTAACATAGGGGTGTATACTATGCCTTTATTTTAACATAGGGGTTTATACTTATGCCCCCTGTAGGGGTTTTAACATAGGGGGTGTATACTTATGCCCCTGTGCATTTTAACATAGGGGGTGTATACTTATGCCCCTGTATTTTAACATAGGGGTGTATACTTATGCCCCCCTGTATTTTAACATGTAGGGGGTGTATACTTATGCCCCCTGTATTTTAACATAGGGGGGTGTATACTTATGCCCCCTGTATTTTAACATAGGGGTGTATACTTATGCCCCCTGTATTTTAACATAGGGGGTGTATACTTATGCCCCCTGTATTTTTAACATAGGGGTGTATACTTATGCCCCTGTATTTTAACATAGGGGGTGTACTTATGCTCCTGTATTTTAACATAGGGGGGTGTATACTTATGCCCCCTGTATTTTAACATAGGGGTGTATACTTATGCCCCCTGTATTTTAACATAGGGGGGGTGTATACAATGCACCCCCTGTATTTTAACATAGGGGGTGTATACTTATGCCCCTGTATTTTAACATAAGGGGTGTATACTTATGCCCCCTGTATTTTAACATAGGGGGGTGTATACTTATCCCCCCCTGTATTTTAACATAGGGGTGTATACTTATGCCCCTGTATTTTAACATGGGGGGTGTATACTTATGCCCCCTGTATTTTAACATAGGGGGTGTATACTTATGCCCCCCCCTGTATTTTAACATAGGGGGGTGTATACTTATGCCCCTGTATTTTTAACATAGGGGTGTATACTTATGCCCCCTGTGTTTTTTAACATAGGGGTGTATACTTATGCCCCCTGTATTTTAACATAGGGGGTGTATACTTATGCCCCCTGTATTTTAACATAGGTGTGTCTATCTCTGTCTGTATTTTAACATAGGGGGTGTATACTTATGCCCCTGTATTTTAACATGGGGTGCATACTTATGCCCCTGTATTTTAACATGGGGGTGTATACTTATGCCCCCCTGTATTTTAACATAGGGGGTGTATACTTATGCCCCTGTATTTTAACATAGGGGGTGTATACTTATGCCCTGTATTTTAACATAGGGGTGTATACTTATGCCCCTGTATTTTAACATAGGGGGTGTATACAGACCCCTGTATTTTTAACATGGGGGTGTATACTTATGCCCCTGTATTTTAACATAGGGGGTGTATACTTATGCCCCTGTATTTTAACATAGGGGTGTATACTATGCCCCTGTATTTTAACATAGGGGGGTTTATACTTATGCCCCTGTATTTTAACATAGGGGGTGTATACTTATGCCCTGTATTTTTAACATAGGGGGTGTATACTTAGACACACCCCTGTATTTTAACATAGGGGGGTGTATACTTACCCCCCTGTTTTTAACATGGGGGGTGTATACTTATGCCCCCTGTATTTTAACATGGGGGTGTATACTTATGCCCCCTGTATTTTTTAACATAGGGGTGTAACTTATGCCCCCTGTATTTTAACATAGGGGTGTATACTACTATTTTAACATAGGGGGTGTATACCCCTGTACTTTTAACATAGGGATAATGTATACTTATGCCCCTGTATTTTAACATAGGGGTGTATACTTATGATAATATTTTAACTAGTGTATACTTATGCCCCCCATGTATTTTTAACATGGGGTGTATGTTTATACCCCTAGTGTATTTTAACATCGCTGGGGGGTGTATACTTATGCCCCCCTTGTTGTTTTTTAACATAGGGGATTCCTGGTTTTTTTAAACCCTTGTTTTTAACATCCTGGGGGGTTCCTTATCCCCCTGTATTTTAACATAGGGGGTTTATACTTATGCCCCTGTATTTTAACAGTTTTTGTATACTTTCCCCCTGTATTTTTAACATAGGGGTTATCCCTGGTTTATCCCCCTGTATTTTAACAAATAGGGGCCTTTTATACTTATGCCCCTGTATTTTAACATGGGGGGGACCCTTTGCCCCTGTATTTAACACGATGTTTATTTTTGTCACTTTTTTGTATACTTTGCCCCTGTTTTTTAACATTTTTACTTATGCCCCCTTATTTTAACATAGGGGTGTATGCTTATGCCCCTGTATTTTTAACATAGGGGTGTATACTTATCCCCCTGTCGGATTTTTCAACATAGAATTTATATCGCCTTATGCCCCTGTATTTTAACTTGATTTGTATACTTATGCCCCCTGTATTTTAACATAACAAAAACTTATGCCCCCTGTATTTTTTTAACATAGGGGGGATGTATGATGCCCCCTGTATTTTTAACAAGGGGTTATACTTATGCCCCCTGTATTTTTCCAGGGGGTGTATACTTATGCCCCTTTATTTTAACAAGGGGGTGTATTTATGCCCCCTGTATTTTTTTTAAAAACATAGGGGGTGTATAAAAATGCCCCTGTATTTTTAACATAGGGGGTGTATACATTTTATGCCCCTTTGATTTTAACATAGGGGTGTATACTTTGATCCCTGTATTTTAACATAGGGGTGTAAAATACTTATGCCCCCTGTATTTTAACATTATGTATACTTATGCCCCCCCTTTTTTAACATGGGGGATGTATACTTATGCCCCCTGTTTTTTTAACATAGGGGTGTATACTTTATGCCCCTAGTTACTTTTAACATAGGGGTGTATACTTATGCCCCTGTATTTTAACATGGGGGGGTGTATACTTATGCCCCTGTAGTTTTTAACATAGGGGTGTATTTATGCCTGTATTTTTAACATGGGGGGGTTATACTTATGCCCCCTGTATTTTAACATGGGGGTGTATAATTATGCCCCCCTTTTTAACATGGGGGTGTATACTTATGCCCCCCTGTATTTTAACATGGGGGGTGTATACTTATGCCCCCTGTATTTTTAACATAGGGGTGTATTTATTTTTGTATTTTAACATGGGGGTGTATACTTATGCCCCCTGTTTTTTAACATGTGTATTTTTATGCCTGTATTTTTAACATAGGGGGGTTGTATTTGTCACACTAGGGGGGTGTATACTTATGCCCCTGTATTTTAACATAGGGATGATGTATGTCTTATATCCCTGTGATTTTAACATGGGGTGTATATCTGCTATGATGATGTATTTTAACATAGTGTATACTTATGCCCCTGTATTTTAACATAGGGGGATGTATACTTATGCCCCCCTGTATTTTAACATGAGAGGGGTGTATACTTATGCCCCTGTATTTTAACATGGGGTGTATACTTATGCCCCTGTATTTTAACATAGGGGGTGTGTCATACTTATGCCCCTATGATATTTTAACATAGAGGGGTGTATACTTATGCCCCCTGTATTTTAACATAGGGGGTGTATACTTATGCCCCCTGATATTTTAACATAGGGGGTGTATACTTATGCCCCTGTATTTTTAACATAGGGGGGTGTATACTTATGCCCCTGTATTTTAACATAGGGGGTGTATACTTATGCCCCCTGTATTTTAACATAGGGGGTGTATACTTATACCCCCTGTATTTTAAGGAATAACATTTATGCATTTATGATACATTATTCATTCACAAAGTAAATCTGTGTCATTAAAAGTTGAATTTTCTATTATTTTTTTTTTAAATTAAGGCATTAAGATCAATTTCCAAATGTTTTTTTTATTCCTCTTTTTAATCAACTTTAGCCTGGGGGGGGTGTGTAAACCTATTCTAGCCCCTGTATTAATGTGTGCGCTCCCTGCGACACCTGAAACTGGGTCAGGTGCTCAGACGTGGATCTGGGATCTCCATCCACCTGCATGCTAACGTCTCTGGCGGGGGGGGGGGGGGGGGACCACAGCAGGAGATCGAGTCGTAAAAACATCTCGGTTCCCCAAAAGACAACAAAACATGGTGTAATCGCCCTGGCAACCTGCGCCGATGTCTTCCCTTTGTTCCCTGAACTGGAACTCACTGCAGAGCCATCTGTCTGAGCCGTGTCGCCGCGTTGCGTCATGCTAATCTGATCCCAGCGATAAAAGTACGAGTGCACGCATGATGCAACGTTGCAGGCAGACAGTTGTCAACGTGATAACTGATGTGACGGGGGAGGGGGGGCGTTGGGGGACGGTTTTGGGGGACGGTTTTGGGGGACGGGGAGTCAATCAAAGACACAGATATATATCGTCGTTGTATTCAGCTGGTTTCTACACAGCGGTCTTTCTGAGGTCCTCAGCCCCATGCTGTCTTAGATAGAGAATGAAGGGGGGGCTCCTGGGCTGGGTGGGCCCGCTCTCACACACACACACACATACATACACGCATGCACACACACACACACACACACACACACACACACACACACCTACATACACGCATGCACACACACACGCACACACACACACCTACATACACGCATGCACACACACACACACACACACCTACATACACGCATGCACACACACACACATACATACACGCATGCACACACACACACACACACACACACACACCTACATACACGCATGCACACACACACACCTACATACACGCATGCACACACACACACACACACACACCTACATACACGCATGCACACACACACACACACACACACACACCTACATACATGCACACACACACACACACACACACACACCTACATGCATGCACACACACACACACACATACATACACGCATGCACACACACACACACACACACACACCTACATACACGCATGCACACACACACATACATACACATGCACACACACACACACACACACACCTACATACACGCATGAAACACACACACACACACACACACACCTACATACATGCATGCACACACACACGTACACACACACACACACATACATACACGCATGCATACACACATACACACACATACACACACACACAGACACACACACACATCGGCGTTAATTGAAAAGCATCTTTTAAGACTGAAGTTTCGCCCTGATAGCCTGCGGAGACGATAGCGGCAGTGTGTGTGTGTGTGTGTGTGTCTGTGTGTGTGTGTGTGTGTGTGTGTGTGTGTGTGTGTGTGTGTGTGTGTGTGTGTGTGGCTGTTTCATTATTCAGGGTACTTGTCCTTTTTAAATGTCTTCTCTCTCTCCGGCCTCGTCTGTGTCCATCACGCTGTTCCTTTTCATTTGATTTGACTTTCCCAAATTCCCCCCCAGGACCTAAAATCACCCGCCATGTCTCCTTTGGTGTTGTCCCTCCTGGTGTCCTCGGGTCTAGTCTGGCTCCTTTCCAAAAAGTGTCTAAATCAGAAATTTGGGTTTCTTTCAAACAAATTGTCCTGTAAAGTCCCCTGGTCCACGTGTCCCCTGGTCCCCATGTCCCCTGGTCCCCATGTCCCCTGTCGCCTTTTTGTCGCTTTTTTGTCGCCTTTTTGTCACCTTTTTGTCACCTTTTTGTCGCTTTTTTGTCGTCTTTTTGTCACCTTTTTGTCACCCTTTTGTCACCTTTTGTCACCTTTTTTGTCACCTTTTTGTCACCCTTTTGTCACCTTTTTGTCACCCTTTTGTCACCTTTTTTGTCACCTTTTTGTCACCCTTTTGTCCCCTTTTTGTCACCCTTTTGTCACCTTTTTGTCACCTTTTTGTCACCCTTTTGTTGCCTTTTTGTCAACCCTTTTGTTGCCTTTTTGTCGCCTTTTTGACGTTTTTTGTCACCTTTTTGTCGCCTTTTTGTCACCTTTTTTGTCAGATTTTTTTGTCACCTGTTTTTTTTGTCACCTTTTTGTCACCTTTTTGTCACCTTTTTGTCGCCTTTTTGTCACCTTTTTGTCACCCTTTTGTTGCCTTTTTGTCACCCTTTTGTTGCCTTTTTGTCACCTTTTTGTCACCTTTTTGTCGCCTTTTTGACGTTGTTTTGTCACCTTTTTGTCGCCTTTTTGTCACCCTTTTGTTGCCTTTTTGTCACCTTTTTGTCGCCTTTTTGACGTTTTTTGTCACCTTTTTGTCGCCTTTTTGTCACCCTTTTGTCACCTTTTTGTCACCTTTTTGTCACCCTTTTGTTGCCTTTTTGTCACCTTTTTGTCACCCTTTTGTCACCTTTTTGTCGCCTTTTTCAATAGTTTTGCAGCTTTTTTTAAGTTCTTGAAAGTTTTCTTTCCGCTTCTTTCAAGGTTTTTGTGCTCTTTTGACATTTTCCTGCTGGAAACAATAGATTAGATGCAGCTTGTCCGATTCCAATCCACGGCCTTGATCTGTTCCTTAAAACACAAATTGAAATTCACTGCCTCCCTTCTGTCTTGGAGCCTGGACTTTGAAAGGCGGGTGGAGACGGGGAGGTTGGTGTCGAGGGCGATGGCGTGTCGATCGCTAACAGTGAAGAACAAAGAGCGCCCGACATCTTAGGCTTTACTTTCCTGGACTTTCACTTTAAGCTGAGCGGAGGGAAGTTGTGCGTTGCTAGTTGTGTAGCTGTGTGTGACTGACAGTGTGACAGGTGTTAAACCTGCATGACGGCTAACATCCTCCGCCTCGGGCAGCACGGAGCTCTGGAGTCTGTTGAGGAAAGTGATGATGCGCTGCATGACAACCATCTATCAGTGTTCCTTAACCCTTTATTACTCGGTGTTCGGGTCAAATTTAGACTACTGTGATTTCTACTGTAATACTCCGACTACTGTGATTTCTACTGTAATACTCCGACTACTGTGATTTCTACTGTAATACTCAGACTACTGTGATTTCTACTGTGATTTCATTTCAGACTACTGTGATTTCTACTGTAATACTTAGACTACTGTGATTTCTACTGTAATACTCAGACTACTGTGATTTCTACTGTAATACTCAGACTACTGTGATTTCTACTGTAATACTCAGACTACTGTGATTTCTACTGTAATACTCAGACTACTGTGATTTCTACTGTAATACTCAGACTACTTTGATTTCTACTGTAATACTCAGACTACTATGATTTCAGACTACTGTGATTTCTACTGTAATACTTAGACTACTGTGATTTCTACTGTAATACTTAGACTACTGTGATTTCTACTGTAATACTCGGACTACTGTGATTTCTACTGTAATACTCGGACTACTGTGATTTCTACTGTAATACTCGGACTACTGTGATTTCTACTGTAATACTCAGACTACTGTGATTTCTACTGTAATACTCGGACTACTGTGGTTTCTACTGTAATACTCAGACTACTGTGATTTCTACTGTAATACTCAGACTACTGTGATTTCTACTGTAATACTCAGACTACTGTGATTTCTACTGTAATACGCAGACTACTGTGATTTCTACTGTAATACTCAGACTACTGTGATTTCTACTGTAATACTTAGTCTACTGTGATTTCTACTGTAATACTCAGACTACTGTGGTTTTGTCATGTCGACAAGGTTGTAATGTAAACTGATTATTACTTATAATATATACAAATTATATACAGTAGTGTTACTGTGAAATCTAAAGTAAATACCTGTATGTTTTATTTACAGTGTATGTCTTAACAAGGTTACGTCCATTTCATAGTCAGCAGATGTTAAAGGGTTAACCGTTGTGTCTTCTCGTTATGAACTTCCAGGTCCAAATCGAAATTTTTTTGTGCTTTTCCGATGTTTTAGTCACTTTTTCCATGCTATTGGCACTGGCAAATACTCAGACTACTGTGATTTCTACTGTAATACTCAGACTACTGTGACTTCTACTGTAATACTCAGACTACTGTGATTTCTACTGTAATACTCAGACTACTGTGACTTCTACTGTAATACTCAGACTACTGTGACTACTGTAATACTGACTTTCTACTGTAATACTCAGACTACTGTGACTTCAGACTACTGTAATACTCAGACTACTGTGATTTCTACTGTATTACTCAGACTACTGTGTCATTTCTACTGTATTACTTTCTACTGTAATACTCAGACTACTGTGATTTCTACTGTAATACTCAGACTACTGTGATTTCTACTGTAACACTCAGACTACTGTGATTTCTACTGTAATACTCAGACTACTGTGATTTCTACTGTAATACTCAGACTACTGTGATTTCTACTGTAATACTCAGACTACTCGGATTTCTACTGTAACACTCAGACTACTGTGACTTCTACTGTAATACTCAGACTACTGTGATTTCTACTGTAATACTCAGACTACTGTGATTTCTACTGTAATACTCAGACTACTGTGATTTCTACTGTAATACTCAGACTACTGTGATTTCTACTGTAATACTCAGACTACTGTGATTTCTACTGTAATACTCAGACTACTGTGACTTCTACTGTAATACTCAGACTACTGTGATTTCTACTGTAATACTCAGACTACTGTTATTTGACCCATTTCAAATTTTTACAAGAAGTAAAATGAAAAAAGTTCCATGTTTTCTACCTGAAATCAGCGTCCTTTCCTTATTTCCTGTGATAAACATGTATTCCTGACTGATAACATTATTCTGTATTATTATTATACACTTATGTTGTTTCCATAGTGGATTTTTAACATGAATTTTAACCTTATCACATAAAACTAACCCCACTTCCATGTTTAATTGTGTGCTAGTAGAGACTGATGCATGCTAAACATATATGTTATCTCAGCTGTTGGAAATGGAGATAAAGACAATATTAGTTAATAGATTATGAAGTAAAATCTTATTTCAGAAGTGTTTTTAAAACTTGTTTTTTGCCCCTGTGCTGGACTATTAAGACAATAACACCTCATATCTCTGCGTTTGGGTCCTCCTTCCTCCTCATCACAAACATCCCATAATGGATGCTTCATCGTCATGTGTTGTGGAAACTACTAACCCCGCGGCCTTTAGGGCCAATGTGGTGGAAAGTGACATTTTAGTGTCGCTCTCCATTAACTTTATGACACTTTCTCCTCCTTTACTGCACCTTCCAAACATTCAACAACAGGGAGTCTGGGAGGGAAATGTCAGCGATGGCGTCACGTCGCTCTCGTTCCTCGCCCCGCTCTGTTACCACCCTCCATCCCTCCATCCGTCTTCCCCTCCTTTCTTTTCTCTGTTTTGGTAACTGATCTTTTTCATTTGTCTGTCCTTTTTTTATCCCTTTTTCATCCTCTCTGCCTCCATCGCTCCATGTCTAATCCACTCCTTTCATCCCACTCCTCACTCCTCCATCTGCATGCACGCTCCCTCTTTTTCTTGGCTTTCACTTCTGTCTCTCTTCCTGCATCAGTTCCCTGAGTTTCTCTCACTGTCTCTCTCTTTCTCTCTCTCTCCCCCCCTCTGTCTCTCCCTCCCTCCCCCCTCCTCTCTCTCCCTCTCCCCCTCTTTCTCCCAGAGAGCTTAGTGCTGGGACAGATCAATAAACCATCAGTTGTATATTGAGAGCCAATGATAGCAGTTGAGCCCAGAAGGCTAATTCTCACTCTTCCTCCTCTTCTCCCTCTTCCTCCTCTTCTTCCTCCTCTTCTCACTCTTCTACCTCTTCCTCCTCTTCCTCCTCTTCTCCCTCCTCTTCTCCTCTTCTCACTCTTCCTCCTCTTCTCCCTCCTCTTCTCACTCTTCCTCCTCCTCTCCCTCCTCTTCTCATTCTTCCTCCTCTTCCTCCTCTTCTCACTCTTCTCCCTCTTCCTCCTCTTCTCCTCTTCTCCCTCTTCCTCCTCTTCCTCCTCTTCTCACTCTTCTCCTCTTCCTCCTCTTCCTCATCTTCTCACTCTTCTACCTCTTCCTCCTCTTCCTCTTCTCACTCTTCTCCCTCTTCCTCCTCTTCTCCCTCTTTCTCCTCTTCCCCCTCTTCCTCCTCTTCCTCCTCTTCTCACTCTTCCTCCTCTTCTCACTCTTCTACCTCTTCCTCCTCTTCCTCTTCTCCCTCTTTCTCCTCTTCCTCCTCTTCCTCCTCTTCTCACTCTTCCTCTTCTTCTCACTCTTCTACCTCTTCCTCCTCTTCCTCCTCATCCTCTTCTCCCTCTTTCTCCTCTTTCTCCTCTTCCTCCTCTTCCTCCTCTTCCTCCTCTTCTCACTCTTTTCCCTCCTCGGTTCAGAAGGTTCAGAAACCCCCGTGTGAACTCAGTAAGGATGTGAATCTAAATGTGTCAACATCCTGGACATCTCTCAGCTGGGACGAGTGTCTTTCTGGGACGAAGACGTCTGAGTTCCTGTAGGTCCCGTTTTGATGTTCAGCCATTGTTATGGTTCGGGTATTTGGGGTATTTAGTGGGGCAGATAAGGGGGAAATCGTTCACAAGTGGATTCAAGCACCACATTTGTTGTGGTTATCTCTCTGGGGCCAATAGTGAAAAAATAACTTTAGCCACTTGATTTTTCAAAATGGCCGCCATTTCCAGCATTGGAAAACACACATGTGCCCACATAACTGTACTCATGGGACATATTTGAAGGTTTTTACCTTTTGAATCTTATGTTATTGACTATAAGGATGTTACATACATATCCATGTTGTGTTTTGAGAGTCTTTTGTGGTATATAGAGTAAATAATGTGACAAACATGCGTGAAACGTGACATAATTACAAGAAAAAATGTATTATGGAGGTTTTATGTTATTTGCTTTTATGGAGGCACATAAAATGATTGTATTTGTGTTCATTGTATTTAAGTGGGTGATGATATGCATGTTAAGGCCAACGTTAGTCCGGCTGCACAGTGCTGTACAGGTAAGACCAACGTGATGGCTTTACATCTTCTACGGCATTGGGCTTTGCATCCACCTCTGGTCAGTTGCTGACATCCACATGTGAACAATTACCCTAAAAATGGCACTTATCTGCTCCTTATTTGGTGTCTTGGTTCTGTCTTGTCTCCTTGTGCTTGTGTCCTAGTGTCCTCTCGGTCCAGGTTCCATTGAGTGTCTACACTGTATACAGGACAACATGAGGACAACATGTTGTCTTCATGTTTTCTTCATGTCGCCCTCATGTTGTCCTCATGTTGCCCTCATGTCGCCCTCATGTTGTCCTCATGTTGTCTTCATGTTTTCTTCATGTCGCCCTCATGTTGTCCTCATGTTGTCTTCATGTTGTCCTCATGTTGCCCCATGTCCTCATGTAAGCCCTCATGTTGTCCTCATGTTGTCCTCATGTCGCCCTCATGTTGTCCTCATGTTGTCCTCATGTTGTCCTCATGTCGTCCTCATGTTGTCCTCATGTTGTCTTCATGCTGTCCTCATGTTGCCCTCATGTCCTCATGTCGTCCTCATGTTGTCCTTATGTTGTCCTCATGTTGTCTTCATGTTGTCCTCATGTTGTCTTCATGTTGTCCTCATGTTGTCCTCATGTTGTCTTCATGTCGCCCTCATGTCGCCCTCATGTTGTCCTCATGTTGTCCTCATGTTGTCCTCATGTCGTCCTCATGTTGTCCTCATGTTGCCCTCATGTTGTCCTCATGTTGCCCTCATGTCGCCCCCTCATGTCGTCCTCATGTTGTCCTTATGTTG
>CM049374.1:35021596-35026596 GCA_026937815.1 Etheostoma perlongum | reverse complement strand
TGTGTGTGTGTGTGTGCAACTGCTGAAGAAATTTGAACGCTGAGCAGAAAACTCATTTTTTTGTAAAAAGCAGATTGGATTAAAAAGATGATAAATGGTCATCAGCAATGTCAAGGACAACTCACCGTAATGGAAAAAATACTCTGGTGTGCATATGCGTGTATGTGTGTGTGTGTGTGAATATGTGTGTGTGTGTGTGTGTGTGTGTGTGTGTGCGCGTTTATGTGTGTGTGTATGTGTGTGTGCACATGACATTTTTCAAATTAAAATGACACAGTGGCGTAAGCCAGGTTGCTTTTTATGAGAGCTTCTGTGTGTGACAAAAAGGAAACGTTTGCTTGACAAAAACAAGCTGCAATGTGTGACAACATTATGGGATGGATCCCTACAGAGATAGAGCTTTTAGTTAAAGAGGAAGATCCTTTTAGTTTAACATGAAACAGAAATCACCATCACCAAACCCACCAGACTCCATGTAAATAATCACTACTTTTAGCGTGAATAGAGCAGCATATCTCCACCAGACTCCATGTAAATAATCACTACTTTTAGCATGTATAGAGCAGCATATCTCCACCAGACTCCATGTAAATAATCACTACTTTTAGCATGTATAGAGCAGCATATCTCCACCAGACCATGTAAATAATCACTACTTTTAGCGTGTATAGAGCATATATCTCCACCAGACTCCATGTAAATAATCACTACTTTTAGCGTGTATAGAGCAGCATATCTCCACCTCCACCTACTTTTAGCGTGTATAGAGCAGCATATCTCCACCAGACTCCATGTAAATAATCACTACTTTTAAGCGTGTATAGAGCCATAAACTACTTTGGGAGATAGCCATGTGGAGATATTTATACATGCAGATTTACATGGCTCAGTGGAGATATGCTGAACCTCTATACATGCTGTACAGTGTGTGTGTGTGTGTGTGTGTGTGTGTGATCGGTAATTGATGTGTATATAGCAGGGGTCTTCAACAGGGGGTCCGCGACCCCTAGGGGGTCCGCGGAGGTACTGCATGGGGGTCGCGAAAGTTTTGGTTGATTAGACTTTTTTTTATATTCCCCCCCCCCTCTCCCCCCCCTGCAATTTTCAATCAGAGACTTTGCTTCAATTTTCTCCATAAACCCCCGTTTATGTTTTAAAAATGTCCATTTGAATAGCTTTTATGCATGATTACATGCAATTGTGTATGTGTGTGTGTCTCTCTGTGTGCGTCTCTGTGTGTGTGTGTGTGTCCGTCACACTAGTCTCGGGGTGATGCTGTAGATGAAACAACATACTTCACCTTCATCTTGCAAAACATAATTATTAAGTTATGAATCCGAAATTCAGCCAAACACTGGGCGGACATTAACGACGAAGACAAATCAACTTAACCCTAACCCCAGTGTCCTGAACCCCAGTGTCCTGAACCCCAGTGTCCTGAACCCCTGAACCCCAGTGTCCTGAACCCCAGTGACCTGAACCCCAGCGCCCTGAACCCCAGCGTCCTGAACCCCAGTGACCAGGGCCCAGCGTCCAGGACACCAGCGACCAGAACCCAGCGTCCTGAACCCCAGCGTCCTGAACCCCAGCGTCCTGAACCCCAGCGTCCTGAACCCCAGCGATCAGGACCCCAGTGTCCTGAACCCCAGCGTCCTGAACCCCAGCGTCCAGGACACCAGCGACCAGAACCCAGCGTCCTGAACCCCAGCGATCAGGACCCCAGTGTCCTGAACCCCAGCGTCCTGAACCCCGGTGTCCTGAACCCCAGCGTCCTGAACCCCGGTGTCCTGAACCCCAGCGTCCTGAACCCCAGTGTCCTGAACCCCAGCGTCCTGAACCCCAGTGTCCTGAACCCCAGCGTCCAGGACCCCAGTGTCCTGAAACCCAGCGTCCAGGAATCCCAGCGTCCTGAACCCCAGCGCCCAGGACCCCAGGAACCCCAGCGTCCTGAACCCCAGCGTCCTGAACCCCAGCGTCCAGGACCCTAGTGTCCTGAACCCCAGCGTCCAGGACCCAGCGTCCTGAACCCCAGCGTCCTGAACCCCAGCGTCCAGGACCCAGCGTCCTGAACCCCAGCGTCCTGAACCCCAGCGTCCTGAACCCCAGCGCCCAGGACCCCAGCGTCCTGAACCCCAGCGTCCTGAACCCCAGTGTCCTGAACCCCAGCGTCCAGGAATCCCAGCGTCCTGAACCCCAGCGACCAGGACCCAGCGTCCTGAACCCCAGCGTCCTGAACCCCAGCGTCCAGGACCCAGCGTCCAGAACCCCAGCGTCCTGAACCCCAGCGTCCAGAACCCAGCGTCCAGGACCCCAGCGTCCTGAACCCCAGCGTCCCGGAATCCCAGCGTCCTGAACCCCAGCGTCCTGAACCCCAGCGACCAGGACCCAGCGTCCAGGACAACAGCGTCCAGGACACCAGCGTCCAGGACCCCAGCGTCCTGAACCCCAGCGTCCTTAATCCCAGCGTCCTGAACCTCAGCGACCAGGACCCAGCGTCCTGAACCTCAGCGACCAGGACCCCAGCGTCCTGAACCCCAGCGTCCTGAACCCCAGCGCCCAGGACCCTAGTGTCCTGAACCCCCCAGCCCAGGACCCAGCGCCCTGAACCCCAGCCCAGGACCCCAGCGCCCTGAACCCCAGAACCCCGCCCAGGACCCAGCGCCCTGAACCCCAGTGTCCGAACCCCAGCCCTGAACCCCAGCGTCCTGAACCCCAGCGCCCAGGACCCCAGCGTCCTGAACCCCAGCGTCCTGAACCCCAGTGTCCTGAACCCCAGCCCGAACCCAGGAATCCCAGGCGCCCTGAACCCCAGCGACCAGGACCCAGCGCCCTGAACCCCAGCGCCCTGAACCCCAGCGCCCAGGACCCAGCGCCCAGAACCCCAGCGCCCTGAACCCCAGCGCCCAGAACCCAGCCGCCCAGGACCCCAGCGCCCTGAACCCCAGCGCCCCGGAATCCCAGCGCCCTGAACCCCAGCCCTGAACCCCAGCGTCCAGGACCCAGCGTCCTGAACCCCAGGACAACAGGACCCCAGGACCCAGCCCAGGACCCCAGCGTCCTGAACCCCAGCGTCCTTAATCCCAGCGTCCTGAACCTCAGCGACCAGGACCCAGCGTCCTGAACCTCAGCGACCAGGACCCAGCGTCCAGGACACCAGCGACAAGGACCCAGCCCGAACCCCAGGACACCCCAGCGCCCTGAACCCCAGCGCCCAGGAATCCCAGAACCCCAGCGCCCTGAACCCCAGCCCGGAACCCCAGCGTCCTGAACCCCAGTGTCCTGAACCCCAGCGACCAGGACCCAGCGTCCAGGACACCAGCGTCCAGGACCCCAGCGTCCAGGACCCTTAATCCCGCCCTGAACCCCAGCGTCCAGGAATCCCAGCGTCCTGAACCCCAGCGTCATGAACCCCAGCGTCCAGGAATCCCAGCGTCCTGAACCCCAGCGTCCTGAACCCCAGCGTCCTGAAGCCCAGCGTCCTGAACCCCAGCTTCCAGGACCCCAGCGTCCTGAACCCCAGCGTCCAGGAATCCCAGCGTCCTGAACCCCAGCGCCCTGAACCCCAGCGCCCTGAACCCCAGCGTCCTGAACCCCAGCGTCCAGGAACCCCAGCGTCCTGAACCCCAGCGTCCTGAACCCCAGCGTCCAGGACCCCAGCGTCCTGAACCCCAGCGTCCAGGACCCAGCATCCAGGACACCACCGACCAGGACCCAGAAACCAGGACCCAGCGTCCAGGACCCCAGCGTCCTGAACCCCAGCGTCCAGGAATCCCTGCTTCCTGAACCCCAGCGTCCAGGACCCAGCATCCAGGACACCACCGACCAGGACCCAGAAACCAGGACCCAGCATCCAGGACACCAGCGTCCAGAACCCCAGCGACCAGGACCCAGCGTCCTGAATCCAGCAACTGAAATGATGAGACTCTACAACGAACACTGTTGACTCTGTGCAATAACGCTTAATTTAGGCAATTTTCAAAGTGCAATTTGATAATTAATGTGTAATTTATTGCATATTTTGTCTACTTCTCTATCTCTGCTCTTATCTTTGCTGTTGCAAACCGCATTTTCCCCACTGTGGGACAAATAAAGTTGTTGTTTTCTTCTAATCTTGAGCTTTCATAAACACAGGAAGCAGATTAGCATACTGGATGGAGACCATCTAGGAAGCGCTTTAGCAGTTTACAGTAGAAGAAGAAAAGCAATCAGGAGAGACGGGACCAGACGGGATCCTCAGGGCTGATCCTGATCCTGATATGCATATCTATTGTTGTGGTATTCAAATATTCACTGACGGGCACAGAGTGACATTTGAATATAGTCTCCCCGTCTCTCAAATATCTCTGTTCTGCTTTTCAAAGACTACTTTGTTCTAATTCTAAAATTAGAACAAAGCAAATATCACTTAATAAATCATATGTGGTGTTTCAGCATCTTCAGGTCTATATAAAGAGACTTCAGATACAGTATTAGGGGACCACTAAGGTCTATATAAAGAGACTTCAGATACAGTATTAGGGGGACTTCCAGTATTAGGGGACCTAAGGTCTATATAAAGAGACTCAGATACAGTATTGGGGGACCACTAAGGTCTATATAAAAGAGACTTCAGATACAGTATTGGGGGACCACTAAGGTCTATATAAAGAGACTTCAGATACAGTATTAGGGACCACTAAGGTCTATATAAAGAGACTTCAGATACAGTATTAGGGGGACCACTAAGGTCTATAAAAAAGAGACTTCAGATACAGTATTATGGACCACTAAGGTCTATATAAAGAGACTTCAGATACAGTATTAGAGACCACTAAGGTCTTTATAAAAGAGACTTCAGATACAGTATTAGGGACCACTAAGGTCTATATAAAAGAGACTTCAGATACAGTATTAGGGACCACTAAGGTCTATATAAAAGAGACTTCAGATACAGTATTAGGGACCACTAAGGTCTATATAAAGAGACTTCAGATACAGTATTAGGGACCACTAAAGTCTAT
>CM049374.1:34986596-34994096 GCA_026937815.1 Etheostoma perlongum | reverse complement strand
TGTACATGTATATGGTATATGTACATGTATATGGGTATATGGTATATGGTAGTACATGTATATGGGTATATGTACATGTATATGGTATATGTACATGTATATGGTATATGTACATGTATATGGGTATATGTACATGTATATGGGTATATGTACATGTATATGGTATATGTACATGTATATGGTATATGTACATGTATATGTATATATGTATATGGGTATATGTACATGTATATGGTATATGTACATGTATATGGTATATATGTATATGGGTATATATACATGTATATGGTATATGTACATGTATATGTATATGTACATGTATATGTATATGTACATGTATATGTATATGTACATGTATATGTATATGTACATGTATATGGTATATGTACATGTATATGGTATATGTACATGTGTGTATATGTACATGTATATGGGTATATGTACATGTATATGGGTATATGTACATGTATATGGTATATGTACATGTATATGGTATATGTACATGTATATGGGTATATGTAGATGTATATGGTATATGTGCATGTATATGGGTATATGTACATGTATATGGGTATATGTACATGTATATGGGTATATGTACATGTATATGGGTATATGTACATGTATATGGTATATGTACATGTATATGGTATATGTACATGTATATGGGTATATGTACAGGTATATGGTATATGTACATGTATATGGTATATGTACATATATATGGTATAAGTAGATGTATATGGGTATATGTACAGGTATATGGTATATGTACACATACACACATATATAGGGTATATGTACAGGTATATGGTATATGTACATGTATATGGTATATGTACATATATATGGTCCAGGTAGATGTATATGGGTATATGTACATGTATATGGTATATGTACATCCACAGGTGTATATGTACATGTATATGGGTATATGTACATGTATATATATACTGTCTCCATCCTCCATATCTGTATATATACTGTATATCATATATATCTCCCCCTGTGTGTGTCCATCTGTCTCTCTTTCTCCATACCTCCCCCTCTCTGTCCATGTGTGTGTATATGTATGTGTGTATATGTATGTGTGTATATGTATGTGTGTATATGTATGTCTCACGAGCTGTTCCCAGCATTTTCCCAAATGTCTCGTTTACACACCTGCTCATCAGATACACACACACACACACACACACACACACACACACACACACACACACACACACACACACCACACACACACACACACACACACACACTCCATCCACACACACACACACACAGGTGTCCACCCCTCATCTCCCTACTCTGTATCCAGCCCTAAGAAAGCTCCAGGTCTGTCTCCATCTTCCTCTCCCCCTCTCTCTCTCCATCCCTCTGTCTCTCTCTCTTCTGTCTCCATCCACCTCTCCCCCTCTCTGTCTCCATCCTCCTCTCCCCCTCTCTGTCTCCATCCTCCTCTCCCCCTCTCTGTCTCCACCCCTCTGTCTCTCTCTCTTCTGTCTCCATCCTCTACTCCCCCTCTCTGTCTCCATCCCTCTGTCTCTCTCTGTCTCCATCCTCCTCTCCCCCTCTCTGTCTCCATCCTCCTCTCCCCCTCTCTGTCTCCATCCCTCTGTCTCTCTCTCTTCTGTCTCCATCCTCCTCTCCCCCTCTCTGTCTCCACCCCTCTGTCTCTCTCTCTTCTTTCTCCATCCACCTCTCCCCCTCTCTCCATCTCTCTCTCTTCTTTCTCCATCCTACCTCTCCCCCTCTCTGTCTCCACCCCTCTGTCTCTCTCTCTTCTTTCTCCATCCTCCTCTCCCCCTCTCTGTCTCCACCCCTCTCTCTCTCTCTCTCTTCTGTCTCCATCCCCTCTCCCCTTTCTGTCTCCACCTCTCCCCCTCTGTCTCCACCCCTCTGTCTCTCTCTCTTCTTTCTCCATCCTCCTCTCCCCCTCTCTGTCTCCACCCCTCTGTCTCTCTCTCTTCTGTCTCCATGCCCCTCTCTTTCTCCATCCTCCTCTCCCCCTCTCTGTTTCTCTCCCCTGCTGTCTCTCTTCCTCTGTCTCCATGTCCCCGTCTGCCTTCATCCCCTTTCCCTCTTTCTGTATTTCTCTCGCCCTCACTGTCTCCGTCCTCCTCTTCCCCTCTCAACCCTCTCTCCTTCTCCCTCCCCTTCTCCAACTCCGTCTCCATCCCCGTCTCCATCCCCCTCTCCGTCTCCGTCTCTTCTCCCTGGAGACTTTAAATGCATTAGTATAAGAGGCTCTCTCCCTTTCTCTCTCCCTCCTTCAGGCTCTGCAGCTCACATGTCCGTCTTTAGAGGACAGCACTTTCCCAGGCGTCCACCCTCTGAGTGCTGAGTGGATTCCTACCCAACGGCAGAGCGATGACGAGTCTTTAGATCCATTAGAGACCACAGACCAGGTCCGGTTTACTGGTGACCAGCAGCCGGCCTAATACAGCGCTGCAGAGAGCTTCTACCATGGAGAGCAACAACGTTTTAATGTTGATGTGATGTAAACATCACATCAACGCATGGTTTATTTTATCGTAAACTTCGCGATTTTAATGTCGATAAGATTTTTATGAGGATGTTTTATTGTTGTTTTATTCAATCTATTCTTTCTTTTGCCTTTGTGAGCTGGTTTGGGTTCCTCACCCTTAAAAACAACAACAGGAACAATATATAGTTAAGGTGTGTGGCGAGATGTCCCCCAACCCTCTGACTGACCTGAACTCTGTCTAAACCAATTTTCTTTGTGAATGAATAATGTATTGCAAAAAATTTTAAAATACAGGGGCATAAGTATACACCCCCTAATGTTAAAATACAGGGGCATAAGTATACACCCCCTATGTTAAAATACAGGGGCATAAGTATACACCCCCTATGTTAAAATACTGGGGCACAAGTATACACCCCTATGTTAAAATACAACATAAGTATACAATATGTTAAAATACAGGGGCATAAGTATACCCCCCCTATGTTAAAATACAGGGGCATAAGTATACACCCCCCCCTATGTTAAAATACAGGGGGCATTTATACACCCCCTATGTTAAAATACAGGGGGCATAAGTATACACCCCCTATGTTAAAATACAGGGGCAAAAGTATACAATGTTAAAATACAGGGGCATAAGTATACACCCCCCTATGTTAAAATACAGGGGCATAAGTATACACCCCCTATGTTAAAATACAGGGCATAAGTATACACCCCCTATGTTAAAATACAGGGGCATAAGTATACACCCCCTATGTTAAAATACAGGGGGCATAAGTATAGACCCCCTATGTTAAAATACAGGGGCATAAGTATACATCCCCTATGTTAAAATACAGGGGCATAAGTATACATCCCCCTATGTTAAAATACAGGGGCATAAGTATACACCCCCTATGTTAAAATACAGGGGCATAAGTATACACCCCCCTATGTTAAAATACAGGGGCATAAGTATACACCCCCTATGTTAAAATACAGGGGCATAAGTATACACCCCCTATGTTAAAATACAGGGGCATAAGTATACACCCCCTATGTTAAAATACAGGGGCATAAGTATACACCCCCCTATGTTAAAATACAGGGGCATAAGTATACACCCCCTATGTTAAAATACAGGGGCATAAGTATACACCCCCTATGTTAAAATACAGGGGCATAAGTATACACCCCCTATGTTAAAATACAGGGGCATAAGTATACACCCCCTATGTTAAAATACAGGGGCATAAGTATACACCCCCCTATGTTAAAAATACAGGGGCATAAGTATACACCCCCTATGTTAAAATACAGGGGGCATAAGTATACACCCCCCTATGTTAAAATACAGGGGCATAAGTATACACCCCCTATGTTAAAAATACAGGGGCATAAGTATACACCCCTATGTTAAAATACAGGGGCATAAGTATACACCCCCTATGTTAAAATACAGGGGGCATAAGTATACACCCCTATGTTAAAATACAGGGGGCATAAGTATACACCCCCTATGTTAAAATACAGGGGCATAAGTATACACCCCCTATGTTAAAATACAGGGGCATAAGTATACACCCCCCCTATGTTAAAATACAGGGGCATAAGTATACACCCCCTATGTTAAAATACAGGGGGCATAAGTATACACCCCTATGTTAAAATACAGGGGTATAAGTATACACCCCCTATGTTAAAATACAGGGGCATAAGTATACACCCCTATGTTAAAATACAGGGGTATAAGTATACACCCCCTATGTTAAAATACAGGGGGCATAAGTATACACCCCCTATGTTAAAATACAGGGGTATAAGTATACACCCCCTATGTTAAAATACAGGGGCATAAGTATACACCCCCTATGTTAAAATACAGGGGCATAAGTATACACCCCCTATGTTAAAATACAGGGGCATAAGTATACACCCCCTATGTTAAAATACAGGGGCATAAGTATACACCCCCTATGTTAAAATACAGGGGGCATAAGTATACACCCCCTATGTTAAAATACAGGGGCATAAGTATACACCCCCTATGTTAAAATACAGGGGGCATAAGTATACACCCCCTATGTTAAAATACAGGGGGCATAAGTATACACCCCCTATGTTAAAATACAGGGGCATAAGTATACACCCCCTATGTTAAAATACAAAGGGGCATAAGTATATACCCCCTATGTTAAAATACAGGGGCATAAGTATACACCCCCTATGTTAAAATACAGGGGCATAAGTATACACCCCCTATGTTAAAATACAGGGGCATAAGTATACACCCCTATGTTAAAATACAGGGGCATAAGTATACACCCCCTATGTTAAAAATACAGGAGGCATAAGTATACACCCCTATGTTAAAATACAGGGGCATAAGTATACACCCCCTATGTTAAAATACAGGGGCATAAGTATACCCCCCTATGTTAAAAACACAGGGGGGCATACAGGGGGCATAAGTATACCCCCTATGTTAAAATACAGGGGCATAAGTATACCCCCCCTATGTTAAAAATACAGGGGCATAAGTATACACCCCTATGTTAAAATACAGGGGCATAAGTATACCCCTATGTTAAAATACAGGGGCATAAGTATACACCCCCTATGTTAAAATACAGGGGCATAAGTATACCCCCTATGTTAAAATACAGGGGCATAAGTTAAAATACAGGGGCATGTTAGTAACCCCCTATGTTAAAAGGGGGCATAAGTATACACCCCCCTATGTTAAAATACAGGGGGCATAAGTATACACCCCCCTATGTTAAATTCCCATAGAGGCAGATTTTTATAATTAAAGGCCAGTTATTTCATGGATCAGGATCAGTGCAAATCAAACCGGCTATTAGTGTAGATAGATAGATAGATAGATAGATAGATAGATAGATAGATAGATAGATAGATAGATAGATAGATAGATAGATAGATAGATAGATAGATAGATAGATAGATAGATAGATAGCAGCAGCAACATATCAGACACACATCACACATATAGAAATAACAGGATACAATATAAGAACAAATAATTTAAAATATATTACAAGTTGGGAATAAAATTCCCAAATCAGCTTTTACTTTGGACTCTCAAATTTAAGAGCAGGAGGTCATCAGGAGGACGCGATGGAACCAGAGAGAAGAGAAGAAGAGAGAGGGATGAGATGGTAGAGGAAACCGAAAGATTCAACAAGGTAGACAGAGAGAGAGAGGGCGAATGAGAAATCCTCTCACTAATTAATAGGTGTCTGAATTTCAATTAACACTGACCTCAATTTCTGCGCGGAATAGAGAGAGAGAAAACACGAGAGAGAACATGGGGATGATGAAGAAGAAAAGAGACGGCTTATGTAAGAAGGCATGATGTGGAAAACATTTTGTTTTTCCCGTGTGAACAGTGCTTCCATTCTTCCCCAGATATTAGCTGCAGGTTGGTGCAGTACACTGGGGTTAGGGTCTGGTATTAGCTGCAGGTTGGTGCAGTACACTGGGGTTAGGGTCTGGTATTAGCTGCAGGTTGGTGCAGTACACTGGGGTTAGGGTCTGGTATTAGCTGCAGGTTGGTGCAGTACACTGGGGTTAGGGTCTGGTATTAGCTGCAGGTTGGTGCAGTACACTGGGGTTAGGGTCTGGTATTAGCTGCAGGTTGGTGCAGTACACTGGGGGGGTCTGGTATTAGCTGCAGGTTGGTGCAGTACACTGGGGTTAGGGTCTGGTATTAGCTGCAGGTTGGTGCAGTACACTGGGGTTAGGGTCTGGTATTAGCTGCAGGTTGTGCAGTACACTGGGGTTAGGGTCTGATATTAGCTGCAGGTTGGTGCAGTACACTGGGGTTAAGGGTCTGGTATTAGCTGCAGGTTGGTGCAGTACACTGGGGTTAGGGTCTGGTATTAGCTGCAGGTTGGTGCAGTACACTGGGGTTAGGGTCTGGTATTAGCTGCAGGTTGGTACAGTACACTGGGGTTAGGGTCTGATATTAGCTGCAGGTTGGTACAGTACACTGGGGTTAATGTCAGATATTAGCTGCAGGTTGGTGCAGTACACTGGGGTTAGGGTCTGGTATTAGCTGCAGGTTGGTGCAGTACACTGGGGTTAGGGTCTGATATTAGCTGCAGGTTGGTACAGTACACTGGGGTTAGGGTCAGATATTAGCTGCAGGTTGGTGCAGTACACTGGGGTTAGGGTCTGATATTAGCTGCAGGTTGGTGCAGTACACTGGGGTTAGGGTCTGGTATTAGCTGCAGGTTGGTGCAGTACACTGGGGTTGGTACAGCTGCAGGTTGGTACACTGGGGTTAGGGTCTGGTATTAGCTGCAGGTTGGTACAGTACACTGGGGTTAGGGTCTGGTATTAGCTGCAGGTTGGTGCAGTACACTGGGGTTAGGGTCTGATATTAGCTGCAGGTTGGTGCAGTACACTGGGGTTAGGGTCTGATATTAGCTGCAGGTTGGTGCAGTACACTGGGGTTAGGGTCAGATATTAGCTGCAGGTTGGTGCAGTACACTGGGGTTAGGGTCTGGTATTAGCTGCAGGTTGGTACAGTACACTGGGGTTAGGGTCTGGTATTAGCTGCAGGTTGGTACAGTACACTGGGGTTAGGGTCTGGTATTAGCTGCAGGTTGGTACAGTACACTGGGGTTAGGGTCTGATATTAGCTGCAGGTTGGTACAGTACACTGGGGTTAGGGTCAGATATTAGCTGCAGGTTGGTGCAGTACACTGGGGTTAGGGTCTGGTATTAGCTGCAGGTTGGTACAGTACACTGGGGTTAGGGTCTGATATTAGCTGCAGGTTGGTACAGTACACTGGGGTTAGGGTCTGATATTAGCTGCAGGTTGGTACAGTACACTGGGGTTAGGGTCTGATATTAGCTGCAGGTTGGTACAGTACACTGGGGTTAGGGGGTATTAGCTGCAGGTTTGTGCAGTACACTGGGGTTATTAGCTGCAGGTTGGTGCAGTACACTGGGGTTAGGGTCAGATATTAGCTGCAGGTTGGTGCAGTACACTGGGG
>CM049374.1:34976596-34981596 GCA_026937815.1 Etheostoma perlongum | reverse complement strand
TATAGATATAAAGATATATAGATATAAAGATATATAGATATATAGAAATAAAGATATATAGAAATAAAGATATATAGATATATAGATATATAGATATATAGACATATAGATATATAGATATAAAGATATATAGATATATAGACATATAGATATATAGACATATAGACATATAGATATATAGATATATAGACATATAGATATAAAGATATAAAGATATATAGACATATAGACATATAGATATAAAGATATATAGATATAAAGATATATAGATATAAAGATATATAGATATAAAGATATATAGATATATAGATATAAAGATATATAGATATAAAGATATATAGATATAAAGATATATAGATATAAAGATATATAGATATAAAGACATATAGATATAAAGATATATAGACATATAGATATATAGATATATAGATATATAGACATATAGACATATAGATATATAGACATATAGACATATAGATATATAGACATATAGACATATAGATATAAAGATATATAGATATATAGACATATAGATATATAGACATATAGACATATAGATATATAGACATATAGACATATAGATATAAAGATATAAAGATATATATAGACATATAGACATATAGATATAAAGACATATAGATATATAGATATAAAGATATATAGACATATAGACATATAGATATAAAGATATATAGACATATAGATATATAGATATATAGATATATAGATATATAGATATATAGATATATAGATATATAGATATATAGATATAAAGATATATAGATATATAGATATATAGATATATAGACATATAGATATATAGATATAAAGATATATAGATATATAGACATATAGACATATAGATATAAAGATATAAAGATATATAGATATATAGACATATAGATATATAGATATATAGACATATAGATATATAAGATATATATAGACATATAGACATATAGATATAAAGATATATAGATATAAAGATATAAAGATATAAAGATATATAGATATAAAGATATATAGATATATAGATATAAAGATATATAGATATAAAGATATAAAGATATATAGATATATAGACATAAAGATATATAGACATATAGATATATAGATATAAAGATATATAGATATATAGACATATAGATATAAAGATATATAGATATATAGATATAAAGATATATAGATATATAGATATAAAGATATATAGATATAAAGATATATAGATATAAAGATATATAGATATAAAGATATATAGATATATAGATATAAAGATATATAGACATATAGATATAAAGATATATAGACATAAAGATATATAGACATATAGATATATAGATATAAAGATATATAGATATAAAGATATATAGATATATAGATATAAAGATATATAGATATAAAGATATATAGATATATAGATATAAAGATATATAGATATAAAGATATATAGATATATAGATATAAAGATATATAGACATATAGATATAAAGATATATAGATATATAGATATAAAGATATATAGATATAAAGATATATAGATATAAAGATATATAGATATATAGATATAAAGATATATAGATATAAAGATATATAGATATATAGATATATAGATATAAAGATATATAGATATAAAGATATATAGATATATAGATATAAAGATATATAGATATAAAGATATATAGATATAAAGATATATAGATATATAGATATAAAGATATATAGACATATAGATATAAAGATATATAGACATAAAGATATATAGACATATAGATATATAGATATAAAGATATATAGACATAAAGATATATAGACATATAGATATATAGATATACAGATATATAGACATATAGATATATAGATATATAGATATAAAGATATAAAGATATATAGACATATAGATATATAGATATATAGATATAAAGATATAAAGATATATAGACATATAGATATAAAGATATATAGACATAAAGATATATAGACATATAGATATATAGATATAAAGATATATAGACATATAGATATACAGATATATAGATATAAAGACATATAGATATATAGACATATAGATATAAAGATATATAGATATATAGATATAATACATGTGGGGGAGGGGGGTATATCTTAGTCACCTGGGTGTGCTCCCCCAGGATTATTTCGAGCGTCAAAGACTTCATTTCCTGAATTCAGAGAACTTCTATTCACCAATTTACGGTAGAAATCCCTTTATTTAGCCTATGCCAAGTATAAAAACACCACTGACAATTCCAAATATATATATTAGTAAGTATAGTGAGTATACTGAGAGTACCTGCGTATCACGTACACTTGAGTAGGGTACACAAAATTGCCCCCACACACCCACACACACACACACACACACACACACACACACACACACACACACACACACACACACACACACACACACACACACACACACACACACACACACACACACACACACACACACACACACACACACACACACACACACACACACACACACACACACACACACGCCCTAGAACCGCCACTGGCCAACTTTGATATGTGAAATTGTTCAAGTATTACATGTTAAACTGGGTAACTTGTAATCTATTACATTTCCAAAGTAACCTTCCCAACACACGCACGCGCGCGCGCACACACACGCACACACGCACACACACGCACACACACACACGCACGCCGCTGCACCCGGCACATTGTTTTCTAAACGCCGTGGTTAGCTTAGTCGCGTCCTTTCATTAGCATCCTTCAGTCGCAGCGTGCCCGCGCTGTCAACACACATCAAAGCCACGCGTGCACGCGCCTCAGTTCTTTGAAGTTAAAGTCACTGATAAAGCGGGACATGCATGACACGAGAAAGCTCGCGCTAATGCCACACAACTGTTTCTACTCGTAACTCCTGCGAGACACACACACATATATACACACACGCGCGCACACACACGCACGCGCACACACACACTGTGCTAATGGTCTTACCGGGGAGAAGAAGCGGAGGAAGAAATAACGCAGATTTCCCGCATTGGATGAGAGGGCGCGCGCTGCTTCTGTGAGGGAGTAATCCGAGTGCCCGTGACAATAAACCGGAGAGCCTAGGAGGAGGGGGGGGGGGGGGTTCCCCGTCCAATTAGAAACAGCGGGGCTGATTGTCACAGGAAATAAAGAGGCAGTGTTCACAGCAGCGCGTGATGGGACGGCGTTTCATTGGAGGACGGTTTTAACCTTTCAAAATAAAAATAATGTTTTTTTTTTTAAACCTTTCAAAATAAAAATAACGTTTTTTTTTAAAACCTTTCAAAATAAAAATAATGTTTTTTTTTTAAACCTTTCAAAATAAAAATAACGTTTTTTTTTGGTGGATAGAAATAAACATTTAAAAAAAAAATTATGTTTTTTTTTAACCTTTCAAAATAAAAATAATGGTTTTTTTTAAACCTTTCAAAATAAAAATAATGTTTTTTTTTAAAACCTTTCAAAATAAAAATAACGTTTTTTTTTAAAACCTTTCAAAATAAAAATAACGTTTTTTTAACCTTTCAAAATATATATTTTTTTGGTGGATAGAAATAAACCTTTTAAAATAAAAATAATGTTTTTTTTACCTTTCAAAATAAAAATAATGTTTGTTTTGTGGACAGAAATAAACCTTTCAAAATAAAAATAATGTTTTTTTTTTACTTTTCAAAATAAAAATAACGTTTTTTTTTAACCATTTCAAAATAAAAAATTTTTTTTTTTTTTGTTTTGTGGATAGAAATAAACATTTCAAAATAAAAATAATGTTTTTTTAACTTTTCAAAATAAAAATAATGTTTTTTTTAAACCTTTCAAAATAAAAAAATAACGTTTTTTTTAACCTTTCAAAATAAAAATAATGCTTTTTTTTGGTGGATGGAAATAATGTTTTTTCAAAATAAAAATAAAAATAACGTTTTTTTTTTTAAACTTTTCAAAATAAAAATAATGTTTTTTTGTGGACTTTCAAAAATAAAAAAATAAACCTTTCAAAATAAAAATAACGTTTTTTTTTTTAACCTTTTCGAAAAAAAAATAATTTTTTTTGTGGACAGAAATAAACCTTTCAAAATAAAAATAACGTTTTTTTTTAACCTTTCAAAATAAAAAATAATGTTTTTTTAAAACCTTTCAAAATAAAAATAATGTTTTTTTTTAACCTTTCAAAAATAAATATAATTTTTTTTTTTTGGTGGATAGAAATAAACCTTTCAAAATAAAAATAATGTTTTTTTTAACCTTTCAAAATAAAAATAATGTTTGTTTTGTGGACATAAAAAAATGGTTTTTTAACCTTTCAAAATAAAAATTATGTTTTTTTTTACTTTTCAAAATAAAAATGATGTTTTTTAACCTTTCAAAATATTTTTTTTTTTTTTTGGTGGACAGAAATAAACCTTTCAAAATAAAAATAATGTTTTTTTTTTTACTTTTCAAAAAAAAATAATGTTTTTTTTAACCTTTCAAAAATAAACCTTTCAAAATAAAAATAACGTTTTTTTTAACCTTTCAAAATAAAAATAACTTTTTTTTTAATTTTCAAAATAAAAATAATGTTTTTTTTTTTTGGACAGAAATAAACCTTTCAAAATAAAAATAATGTTTTTTTGTGGACAGAAATAAACCTTTTTAAAATAAAAATAAACCTTTCAAAATAAAAATAATGTTTTTTTTTACTTTTCAAAATAAAAATAACGTTTTTTTAACTTTCAAAATATATATACATTTTTTTTGGTGGATAGAAATAAACATTTCAAAATAAAAATAACGTTTTTTTTATCCTTTTCAAAATAAAAATAATGTTTTTTTTTTGGACAGAAATAAACCTTTCAAAATAAAAATAACGTTTTTTTTTACTTTTCAAAATAAAAATAATGTTTTTTTTGTGGACAGAAATAAACCTTTCAAAATAAAAATAATGTTTTTTTTGGAACCTTTCAAAATAAAAAAAAACTTTTCAAAATAAAAAATAATGT
>CM049374.1:34946596-34959096 GCA_026937815.1 Etheostoma perlongum | reverse complement strand
TTTATATAGACCTTAGTGGTCCCTAATACTGTATCTGAAGTCTCTTTATATAGACCTTAGTGGTCCCTTAATACTGTATCTGAAGTCTCTCTTTATATAGACCTTAGTGGTCCCCTAATACTGTATCTGAAGTCTCTTTATATAGACCTTAGTGGTCCCTAATACTGTATCTGAAGTCTCTTTATATAGACCTTAGTGGTCCTAATACTGTATCTGAAGTCTCTTTATATAGACCTTAGTGGTCCCCTAATACTGTATCTGAAGTCTCTTTATATAGACCTTAGTGGTCCCTAATACTGCATCTGAAGTCTCTTTTATATAGACCTTAGTGGTCACACACACACCTACAAGAAACTACCAATCAGCTGATGTTAAAATGTGTCACATAATGATGGATATTAAATTCCTCCCTCGGTGTGTCGAGTCATAGAGTCCACTGCTGCACTCAGTCAGTGATGTCATGGCAGGCAGGTAGATGCCCTAAAATGTAAATGTCAAACTGTCTCTGGGGGCGGGGGGGGGGCATCGCCTCAGTTGAGAGAGAACATTGCAACAGGGTTTCCATCCCCTGGTGGCAGGGATATATTTATACATTTGGTTTTGACTTGATAAGAGTGAGAGGACAGCGAAGCCAGATTGAGACAAATAGATGTGTAGACGGAGCCGAGAGGAGGAGAGGAGGAGAGGTTCAGCCCATGCTGACGTTCAAACTGTGAAAAACAACCAGCAGAAAGAGAGAGGGAGAGAGAGAGAGAGAGGGAGAGAGGGAGAGAGAGAGGGATGAGGGAGAGCATAGAGAACATGGAAGCTCCAGAATTTAATACAACCCCACAAACCACAATGTGTTTGACTCTGTGCAACTCATATTTCTCTCTTCGTCGCCGTTTTTGTCGCCTTCTCGCTGCCTCTTCGTCGCCTTCTTCACCAGACGAAGATGCAGACGAAGACGAAGATGCAGACGAAGACGAAGATGCAGACGAAGACGAAGATGCAGACGAAGACGAAGATGCAGACAAAGACGAAGATGCAGACGAAGACGAAGATTCAGACGCAGACGAAGACGAAGACGAAGATGCAGACGAAGACGAAGATGCAGACGAAGACGAAGATGCAGACAAAGACGAAGATGCAGACGAAGACGAAGATGCAGACGAAGACGAAGATGCAGACGAAGACGAAGATGCAGACAAAGACGAAGATGCAGTCGAAGACGAAGATGCAGACGAAGACGAAGATGGAGACGCAGACGCAGATTAAGACGAAGATGCAGACGCAGACGAAGACGAAGACGCAGACGCAGATGAAGACGAAGATGCAGACGAAGACGCAGATGCAGACGAAGACGAAGATGCAGACGCAGATGCAGATGCAGATGAAGACGAAGACGGAGACGCAGACGCAGATAAAGACGAAGATGCAGACGCAGACGAAGACGAAGACGCAGACGCAGATGAAGACGAAGATGCAGACGAAGACGCAGATGCAGACGAAGACGAAGATGCAGACAAAGACGAAGATGCAGACGAAGACGAAGACGAAGATGCAGACGCAGATGCAGATGAAGACGAAGACGGAGACGCAGACGCAGATTAAGACGAAGATGCAGACGCAGACGAAGACGAAGACGCAGACGCAGATGAAGACGAAGATGCAGACGAAGACGCAGATGCAGATGCAGACGCAGATGAAGACGAAGATGAAGATGAAGATGCAGACGCAGATGAAGATGAAGACGAAGATGAAGATGAAGATGCAGACGAAGATGAAGACGAAGATGCAGACGAAGATTCTCAGACATCATGAAGTGCAACCAAAGTCAGAACTCCAACCCGGGTCCTCATGCACGCGCTCGGCCTCTCGACCCCTGAAGCTTCTTTCTGCTGCTCTGTTGTTTGCAGATGTGTTGCACTCCCATGCAAGAGTTGCATCATGGTAATTGGAGTCATTACGTGCTGATTGGCTACGCCTATAATCCAAACCAAATGTTGTTTTGCCCCTATTTCACCAGTTGTCTGAGTTGATTGTTATCTGTTGTCTAATGTGTTTTGTGCACATCTATAAATCTCTGCTCCGAAGACGATTCTCAGAGAGTTTCATCATCACACGCCGAGCCTGCTGGAGCACATTGATGGCTTAAAAACAGATTTTAATTTATATTAATGTCAGGAATGTGTGCTCCGTCAGAACATGAGTGCACGGGTTTTGGAGGGATAGACGTCAGTGCTTTGTGTTGAACTTTATGGGCCGTATTTAAAAAAAGAAAATCAGAAAAAGCACCAAAAAATGTTGAAAACAACAAATTTAACGTTGAAAAAGCAACAAAAACTAGTTGGAACAAAATCTACTGTGGGTGCCCTTCAATACTAATCTATTCAAATAAAATCTGTTGGCATATTCATATATTTATACATCATGTTTTAATGTTAAAGCTCCATATTCTGCTCATGTCCAGGTTCATAACTGTAGTTTGAGGTTGGACCAGAATAGGTTTTCAACATGAGGACAACATGAAGACAACATGAGGGCAACATGAGAACAACATGAAGACAACATGAGAACAACATGAAGACAACATGAGGACAACATGAGGGCAACATGAGGACAACATGAGGACAACATGAAGACAACATGAAGACAACATGAGGACAACATGAGGGCAACATGAGGACAACATGAGGACAACATGAAGACAACATGACGACAACATGATGACAACATGACGACAACATGAAGACAACATGAGGACAACATGAGGGCAACATGAGGGCAACATGAGGACAACATGAAGGCAACATGAGGGCAACATGAGGACAACATGAGGACAACATGAGGGCAACATGAGGACAACATGAGGACAACATGAGGACAACATGAGGGCAACATGAGGACAACATAAAGACAACATAAAGACAACATGAGGGCAACATGAGGACGACATGAGGGCAACATGAAGACAACATGAGGACAACATGAGGGCAACATGAGGACAACATGAGGACAACATGAGGACAACATGAGGACAACATGTAACATGAGGACAACATGAGGGACAACATGAGGACAACATGAGGGCAACATGAGGACAACATGAAGACAACATGAGGACAACATGAGGGCAACATGAAGACAACATGAGGACAACATGAGGGTAACATGAAGACAACAACATGAGGACAACATGAGGGCAACATGAAGACAACATGAGGACAACATGAGGACATAAAGACAACATGAGGGCAACATGAGGACAACATGAGGGCAACATGAAGACAACATGAGGACAACATGAGGGCAACATGAGGACAACATGAGGACAACATGAGGGCAACATGAAGACAACATGAGGGCAACATGAGGACAACATGAAGACAACATGAGGACAACATGAGGGCAACATGAAGACAACATGAGGACAACATGAGGACAACATGAAGACAACATGAGGACAACATGAGGACAACATGAGGGCAACATGAGGACAACATAAAGACAACATAAAGACAACATGAGGGCAACATGAGGACAACATGAGGACGACATGAGGGCAACATGAAGACAACATGAGGACAACATGAGGGCAACATGAGGACAACATGAGACAACATGAGGACAACATGAGGACAACATGAGGGCAACATGAGGACAACATGAGGGCAACATGAGGACAACATGAAGACAACATGAGGACAACATGAGGGCAACATGAAGACAACATGAAGACAACATGAGGACAACATGAGGACAACATGAAGACAACATGAGGACAACATGAGGACAACATGAAGACAACATGAGGACAACATGAGGGCAACATGAAGACAACATGAGGACAACATGAGGGCAACATGAAGACAACATGAAGACAACATGAGGACAACATGAGGACAACATGAGGGCAACATGAGGACAACATGAGGGCAACATGAGGACAACATGAACACAACATGAGGGCAACATGAAGACAACATGAGGACAACATGAGGGCAACATGAAGACAACATGAGGACAACATGATGACAACATGAGGACAACATGAAGACAACATGAGGGCAACATGAAGACAACATGAGGACAACATGAGGACAACATGAGGACAACATGAAGACAACATGAGGACAACATGAGGACAACATGAGGGACAACATGAGGACAACATGAAGACAACATGAAGACAACATGAGGGACAACATGAAGACAACATGAGGACAACATGAGGACAACATGAGGACAACATGAGGACAACATGAGGACAACATGAGGGCAACATGAGGACAACATGAAGACAACATGAGGACAACATGAGGGACAACATGAAGGCAACAACATGAAGACAACATGAGGACAACATGAGGACAACATGAGGGCAACATGAGGACAACATGAGGGCAACATGAGGACAACATGAAGACAACATGAGGGCAACATGAAGACAACATGAGGACAACATGAGGGCAACATGAAGACAACATGAGGACAACATGAGGGTAACATGAAGACAACATGAGGACAACATGAGGACAACATGAGGACAACATGAGGACAACATGAGTGTTTTCTTTGAGACATCCTCTGAAGGACCTACTGTACGTATGATGCTGGGGGATTTATAAAACTACTGAGCTCTATGTATGACACCAGAATAAATCCCACAGGAGTAATGGGGATCAAAATCCACTTTGCATTAATAATGTGTGTGTCTCAAGCACAGAGGGTCTTGGGGACGAGCGGTTGGGTCGGCAGGGTGTGTCTGCCCTCAATTACCCCCTCTCTATGTCTGGCTCTCCCTCAGACTGCAGGGAAACGAGCACGGGGAGCTGTAAGGAGATGACGTCACTCATGAAGGATGCAGCAGGCTGGAAATGTCTCAATAATAATAATAATAATAATAATCAGTAATATAGACTCGTTTCTGAAAGAGTAATCATAGTTTTGTATGACTGCGTTGGATATCCTGCTTATTGATTTCGGTTATAAACCCTCAGAGCAGGGCTGGGTGATGTGGACAAAAAAAATCATCTCTGTATTTTTTGGCTGAATGGCGATACACGATATATAGTATCTTTGGTATTTTTTACAAAGTGGGTTAAGAGAAGAAAACCTTAATTAGTCCCACCGTGGGGAAATTTGTGGTTTGCAACAGCAAAGACAAGAGCAGAGCTAGATAAGTGTACAAGTAGCATGAACAAGTGTCAAACAAAGAAGTAAGGTTCTTACAGTAAAATAAAAACAACGTTCCCCTATCTCGTTCCCCTATCTCGGGGAACAAGGGTTACATACGTAACCCAAGACGTTCCCCTTCGAGGGGAACTCGAACTGCGTCGGTTACGACACTAAGGTGTTCCCATAGTGTCGTAACCGACGCAGTGTCTCGTTCCCCTATCTCGGGGAACAAGGGTTACATACGCACTCCAAGACGTTCTTTTCGAGGGGAACTCGAACTGCGTCGGTTACGACACTATGTGTTCCCATAGTGTCGTAACCGACGCAGTGTCTCGTTCTATCTCGGGTAAGACTGAAATACCCTATGCCTTATACTGTCTCCTGCAGCATAATAAATACTGGTAGTATAAAAGTATAGTAGAAGGGAAATGCACATAAGTCAGATATAGCAAACTGCACATGCATTAGTAAAATTGCACTTATAAAAATTGTACAGGTATCTCTCCTTCACACAGCGGGGGTGGAGCAGGGGTGGAGCGGCCTGTCACTGAAGCTGCTCTCCAGGTCTGACAGGTGTAGGGTGTGAAGTGTTACCTGCAGGTCTAGGTAACATGTATTACCTGCAGGTCTAGGTAACATGTATTACCTGTAACCTAGGTAACATGTATTACCTGCAGGTCTAGGTAACATGTATTACCTGCAGGTCTAGGTAACATGTATTACCTGCAGGTCTAGGTAACATGTATTACCTGTAACCTAGGTAACATGTATTACCTGCAGGTCTAGGTAACATGTATTACCTGCAGGTCTAGGTAACATGTATTACCTGCAGGTCTAGGTAACATGTATCACCTGTAACCTAGGTAACATGTATTACCTGCAGGTCTAGGTAACATGTATTACCTGCAGGTCTAGGTAACATGTATTACCTGCAGGTCTAGGTAACATGTATCACCTGTAACCTAGGTAACATGTATTACCTGCAGGTCTAGGTAACATGTATTACCTGCAGGTCTAGGTAACATGTATTACCTGTAACCTAGGTAACATGTATTACATGCAGGTCTAGGTAACATGTATTACCTGTAACCTAGGTAACATGTATTACCTGCAGGTCTAGGTAACATGTATTACCTGTAACCTAGGTAACATGTATTACATGCAGGTCTAGGTAACATGTATTACCTGTAACCTAGGTAACATGTATTACCTGCAGGACTAGGTAACATGTATTACCTGCAGGTCTGGGTAACATGTATTACATGCAGGTCTAGGTAACATGTATTACCTGCAGGTCTAGGTAACATGTATTACCTGTAACCTAGGTAACATGTATTACATGCAGGTCTAGGTAACATGTATTACCTGTAACCTAGGTAACATGTATTACCTGCAGGACTAGGTAACATGTATTACCTGCAGGTCTGGGTAACATGTATTACATGCAGGTCTAGGTAACATGTATTACCTGCAGGTCTAGGTAACATGTATTACCTGCAGGTCTAGGTAACATGTATTACCTGCAGGTCTAGGTAACATGTATTACCTGCAGGTCTAGGTAACATGTATTACCTGCAGGTCTAGGTAACATGTATTACCTGCAGGTCTAGGTAACATGTATTACCTGTAACCTAGGTAACATGTATTACCTGCAGGACTAGGTAACATGTATTACCTGCAGGTCTAGGTAACATGTATTACCTGCAGGACTAGGTAACTAGGTAACATGTAACATGTATTACCTGTAACCTAGGTAACATGTATTACCTGCAGGACTAGGTAACATGTATTACCTGTAACCTAGGTAACATGTATTACCTGTAACCTAGGTAACATGTATTACCTGAAACCTAGGTAACATGTATTACCTGTAACCTAGGTAACATGTATTACCTGCAGGACTAGGTAACATGTATTACCTGTAACCTAGGTAACATGTATTACCTGCAGGACTAGGTAACATGTATTACCTGTAACCTAGGTAACATGTATTACCTGTAACCTAGGTAACATGTATTACCTGCAGGTCTAGGTAACATGTATTACCTGTAACCTAGGTAACATGTATTACCTGCAGGACTAGGTAACATGTATTACCTGTAACCTAGGTAACATGTATTACCTGTAACCTAGGTAACATGTATTACCTGCAGGTCTAGGTAACATGTATTACCTGCAGGTCTAGGTAACATGTATTACCTGCAGGTCTAGGTAACATGTATTACCTGCAGGACTAGGTAACATGTAACATGTAACATTACCTGTAACCTAGGTAACATGTATTACCTGTAACCTAGGTAACATGTATTACCTTCAGGACTAGGTAACATGTATTACCTGTAACCTAGGTAACATGTATTACCTGCAGGTCTAGGTAACATGTATTACCTGCAGGTCTAGGTAACATGTATTACCTGCAGGTCTAGGTAACATGTATTACCTGCAGGTCTAGGTAACATGTATTACCTGTAACCTAGGTAACATGTATTACCTGTAACCTAGGTAACATGTATTACCTGCAGGTCTAGGTAACATGTATTACCTGCAGGACTAGGTAACCTGTATTACCTGTAACCTAGGTAACATGTATTACCTGCAGGTCTAGGTAACATGTATTACCTGTAACCTAGGTAACATGTATTACCTGCAGGACTAGGTAACATGTATTACCTGCACGTCTAGGTAACATTCTCTGCTCTATTCCGTCCCCATCATGTTACTAACAGTGAAATTGTGAGTCTTGTATCGGTCCTCCAATATTAAAATCAGCATGAACATAAAACACTAATATTTCTGAACTAAGCAGTCATCCAAACCTATTTTACAACGGGGAAAAAAATCCATAGTGAGACTCCGAGGACTGTAGAGCCGATCCTGATTTATGTACCCGAGAAAAACAAAGAGACTGCAATCAGATCTGTGATCTGGCCGACGGAGACGCGTATATGTGGCTAAGTGTAAATGAAAGTGGGCTAAATGTCATCTGAATTGCATCGGGATGTAGAAGGCTGTTGAAGTGAAACTTAATAAGGACAAAGGCCCACTGGACGACATCTAGCAACTCGCTGAAGTGTGTCTAGACGTCAAAGTGGCCTCCACACTCGATGGTTGACTAAATCAAACAGTGAAGCATACAAGACTCCTCTATGAAAATATCAAATCATCTTTCAGGAGGCTTCCCAGGGGGCAGGCAAACTGGGGCAAACAGAGACAATGTGCAGATTATAGTATATAGTCCATCCATCCATCCATCCATCTTCATCCGGTATCGGGTCTCAGGGGCAGCAACTCCAGCAGGGGACCCCAAACTTCCCTTTCCCGAGCCACATCAACCAGCTCCGACTGGGGGATCCCGAGGCGTTCCCAGGCCAGGTTGGAGATATAATCTCTCCACCTAGTCCTGGGTCTTCCCCGAGGCCTGCTCCCAGCTGGACGTCTCTCCACCTAGTCCTGGGTCTTTCCCCGAGGCCTCCTCCCAGCTGGACGTCCCTCCACCTAGTCCTGGGTCTTCCGAGGCCTACTCCCAGCTGGACATCCCTCCACCTAGTCCTGGGTCTTCCCCGAGACCTCCTCCCAGCTGGACGGCCCTCCACCTAGTCCTGGGTCTCTGGGTCTCCCTGAGGCCTCCTCCCAGCTGGAGGTCCCCTCCACCTAGTCCCTCCCCGAGGCCTCCTCCCAGCTGGGGTCCCTCCACCTAGTCCTGGGTCTTCCGAGGCCTACTCCCAGCTGGACATCCCTCCACCTAGTCCTGGGTCTTCCCCGAGACCTCCTCCCAGCTGGACGGCCCTCCACCTAGTCCTGGGTCTCTGGGTCTTCCCTGAGGCCTCCTCCCAGCTGGACGTCCCTCCACCTAGTCCCTGGGTCTCTCCCAGCTGGACATCCCTCCACCTAGTCCCTCCCCCGAGACCTCCTCCCAGCTGGACGGAGTCCTGGGTCTCTGGGTCTTCCCTGAGGCCTCCTCCCAGCTGGAGGTCCCTCCACCTAGTCCTGGGTCTTCCCCGAGGCCTCCTCCCAGCTGGACGTCCCTCCACCTAGTCCTGGGTCTTCCCCGAGGCCTCCTCCCAGCTGGACGTCCCTCCACCTAGTCCTGGGTCTTCCCCGAGGCCTCCTCCCAGCTGGACGTCCCTCCACCTAGTCCTGGGTCTTCCCCGAGGCCTCCTCCCAGCTGGACGTGCCTGGACCACCTCCCTAAGGACCCCCCCAGGAGGCATCCTTACCAGACCCCTGAACCACCTCAACTGGCTCCTTTCGACGTGAAGGAGCAGCGGCTCTACTCCGAGCTCCTCTCGGAGGACTGAGCTTCTCACCCGATCTCTAAGGGAGACGCCAGCCCCCCTCCTGAGGAGACCAGCCCCCCTCCTGAGGAAACCCATTTCGGCCGCTTGTACCCTGGATCTCGTTCGTTCGGTCATGACATCTATAGTGTGGTATACAAACCGACTAATCGCTTTTAAAATGATTGGCGATTAGTTCAATAGTTAACAACTAATGGATTAACTTTTCCAACTCCATGCCGGAGATTGTGAACCACGAGATCTGAGATCATCACGATTTCTGCACGCTTACTTTTCTGAAGACGTAGTTTTTCCGTGATGACGTGGAGCCTGACAGAAGCAGTTGCCTAGAGCGGTGTTTATCATAGCAGGTCCCAGGTTGAGACCAGAGCAGGTCCCAGATCCCTGGACCCAGGTCCCAGATCCCTGGACCCAGGTCCCAGATCCCTGGACCCAGGTTATGACAAGGCATGTAGAAAATGGGAAAAGATGTGTGAATGAATCGGATTCCCTACAGTTTGCTCTGAATACGTTGCTGCAAGCTCTAAATTATGGAGAAGGGACTGAAAAAGCATGAAGTCAGGAGGAGGAAAAGTAAAAATCAACCATCTGAATAAATCAGAGTGTAACATTCAGTGTTTTTGCAGACACTCTGTTTTCTTTAAACAAACATATGAATGTGTAAGGTCAGAGAAGATTAAAAATCATCTTTCATTTTGTATGATGGGGGACGGGAGGGGGGGGTTGGACCTGAGACGCGTCTCCGAGTCCTGCCGAGTCGGCAAGCTATTCTTCATCTCTGCTGTGATGCAAATAAAGTGAAACAGCTTCCCTCAGCAGAGAGGAGCAAAATAGTAGCAGGCAAAGGTTACATCTTTAGTGACACACACACACACACACACACACACACACACACACACACACTCTAAATGGAAAGAAACACTCACTGAAGCAGAGTGAGACAGATGTATTTATCACAGCAGCAAAACAGACATACATCCAGTATGAGTTTCTGTGCATACACACTCACACACACACACACACACACACACACACACAGTACCACAAACACACACACACAAGCGTGCACACAAGAACGTGCACACACACACACACACACACACACACACACACACACACAGACTCACACACAAGAACACATAAGATGTCTGTCTTTTTTGTCACTTTTTTCGACATTCTTTTATTTTCACACACACGCACACACACACGCACACACACACACACACAGACACAAACACACACATTCATACAGACAGAGATACACACACACACACAGACACACACACACACACGCACACACACAGACAAAACACACACACACACATACAGACAGAGATACACACACACACAGACACACACACACACACACACACACACACACACACACACACACACACACGAAATTAAATAAACACAGAAAACTCCCAAATTCAATGAAAGTATAAATGTCTGTCTTTTTTGACTTTTTCATTTTTTTTTTCTTGCCATGAAATTAAATAAAACTCCCAAATTCAATGAAAGTAGCAAACTGATCATTTGTTTTACTTGTGACGAGCGTTGCAGAGAACCACCCATGTTGTTAAAAAAAACAAATTTATGATATAGAAACTTTGTGAATGTGGGTCGTATTGGACCCGAGGACAACAGGAGGGTTAAAGGACCACATGAACTTCAAGAAAATGGCGTCTGAGAGAGGGAAGTTGAAAGGGGAAAAGGGAAGGAGTGCATTAAAGAGGAAGATACATGCATGAATGAGAGAGAGGGAGAACATGCATGGGGAGAAGTAAGATATAAAAAGGGCTGAAAGTGAGGAGAATTTGAGCATTTTTTAAAGACACGAGAGAGTGTGGGAGACAAAGAAACATCTAACGAGAGAAATATGAGTGAGAAGGGAACGAATGAGAGCTTTTGTGGTACAATTGAAGAAAAGAAGGCAGGACGAGGAGGGAGAGACATGATCGACATTTGGTAAAGTCAAGCTAGGCAAAGTAAAAACAACAAAAAGCAGATGAGGAGAGAGAGAGAGAGAGAGAGAGAGGGAAGGTAGATGAAAGAAGAAGAACTGTGAGGAAGGACAATGCAAGGTACACAACAGATGGAGGAGAAACAGAGTGAGATGGGGAGGACACAGAGATGAAGGACACGGACACAAGGAAGGACATGTCAACACATTCTCCCTCACCAACGATTCTCCTGCAGCTTCATGTTCAGACGCCTTGGTCGAGACTCTGGGTCGGGACTGTTACCCCCCAGTCTAGGGGGGCCTAGGACGTGTTGTGGAAGTTTCTGTACAGCGAGGGAGGAATTTGAGTGGCAGAAGAGACCTTGTTGAAGTCAAGTTGTCAAGTTTCTTGACCGGTCATTCTATCTTAGCTGAAAAAGGACATCTTGTCTCTTGGATAGGCTCTGGTCTCGACCTGGGTCCTGCTCTGGTCTCGACCTGGGACCTGCTCTGGTCTCGAGCTGGGTCCTGCTCTGGTCTCGACCTGGTACCTGCTATGGTCTCGACCTGGTACCTGCTATGGTCTCAACCTGGGACCTGCTATGGTCTCGACCTGGGTCCTGCTCTGGTCTCGACCTGGGACCTGGGTCCCAGGGACCTGGTCCTGGGACCTGGGACCTGCTCTGGTCTCGACCAGGGACCTGGGTCCTGGGACCTGGGACCTGCTCTGGTCTCGACCTGGGACCTGCTCTGGGTCTCGACCTGGGACCTGCTCTGGTCTCGACCTGGGACCTGCTAAGATGGGCTCGACCTGGGTCCTGTCTCCTACTGGAGAAGACCTGGGACCAGGAACCAAATACTCTGGGACCTATTATGGAATAATTAATATGGGACATTGGTTATGGTCTCGATTTTCCATTACAGACGTCAACATGACCTGGGACCTGGGTCCTGTGTTGTCACAGTGGTCTGGACCGTTAAAACATTCTGGTCTGTGATCACATAGGGACCTATATGGGACCTGGGACCCAGCTATGGTCTCGACCTGGGACCTGCTCTGGTCTCGACCTGGGACCTGCTCTGGTCTAGACCTGGGACCTGCT
>CM049374.1:34921596-34941596 GCA_026937815.1 Etheostoma perlongum | reverse complement strand
CATTATGTCACCATTATGTTGCCATTTGGTCGCCTTTATGTTGCCATTATGTCGCCTTTATGTTGCCATTATGTTGCCTTTATGTTGCCATTATGTTGCCATTATGTCACCATTATGTCGCTTTTATGTCGCCTTTATGTTGCCATTATGTCGCCATTAACCACACACAAACACACACACACATACATACATATTTGTCTATTCACAGTCAAATAGATATGTAAAAATCATATTTACATGTGTATTTTACATGTGTGTATTTACAAGGTATTAACTCTGCATAAAATCAACTTTTTGTGACATATTATACGAATGTCTAATCTGTCATTTGATGCCCTTCGGAGGTTTTTCCATCTTTTCTCGGCTTCTTTATGCTCATTAATACACATTTTTACCTGGGGGGCTCAAACTTTCAAACCCCACTGTAATAAAATATATTACCCAATGGTATCGGATGGGTACTCGGTATCGGCCAACACGCAAGTCAGGTGTCAGACTCGATATCGGGAAACAAAAAAATGGTACCGGATCGTCTTTATTTCAAAGTTCAGCACACTTCCTGGGGGCCGGGTTTGTGTCCAATAACCATAGCAACGTAGAGAGCTGACCAGTAGCTGTAAACTGTCACAAACTGCAGTAAAAACCTAGCCTGACCAGCCAGACCCACATCCAGATCCAGGGGCTGGGATCTCCCTATTGGCTGGGCTCAATCCAAGGGGCGGGACAAACGGTTGTCTTTCAAATTCTCTCTGCACGCAAAAGGACAGCGCTCCAACCAATCAGAACAACGCTGGTTGGTAGATTAACCTCCAAACGCACACACACACATACACACACACACACACACACACACACGTCCAAAAACCTGAATTATATCAGCATACACATCATGTCTGCTATATTTGGAAAAAGCCTTATTTTGAATATCCAACCAGAAAATGCATTTTACATGACCCTAACTTTTACACTGCTACGTTTTGGTTTTTAAGTGTTTGAGTTTGGAGCCAACATGAGAATAACCTACTAGGGAATGAGAGGGATACTCCAGAGCAGGGGGAATGAGAGGGGGAAACACCAGAGCAGAAGGAATGAGAGGGGGAAACAACAGAGCAGGGGGAATGAGAGTGGGAACACCAGAGCAGGGGGAATGAGAGGGAGATGTCAGAGCAGGGGAATGAGAGGGGGAACACCAGAGCAGGGGGAATGAGAGGGAGATGTCAGAGCAGGGGGAATGAGAGGGGGAGACCAGAGCAGGGGGAATGAGAGGGGGAACACCAGAGCAGGGGGAATGAGGGGGGAACACCAGAGCAGGGGGAATGAGAGGGGGAACACCAGAGCAGGGGAATGAGAGGGGAACACCAGAGCAGGGAGAATGAGAGGGGGGAACACCAGAGCAGGGGGAATGGGGGAACACCAGAGCAGGGGGAATGAGAGGGGGAACACCAGAGCAGGGGGAATGAGAGGGGGAACACCAGAGCAGGGGGAATGAGAGGGGGAACACCAGAGCAGGGGGAATGAGAGTGGGAGACGCCAGAGCAGTATACAGTATATACATACATGTGAGATGATATATATATATATATAAAATCTATCTATATATATAATCTCTCCCTCTCTCCTGTCTGTACGTCGGCACTAACCCTCCATCCCCTCTGGTCTGCTGCTTCAGTCATAGGTCTGCTGTATAACAATGGACTCCCAGTGTTTTATGGGGGGGCTGGGGGCTGGGGGGGGGGGTGAGGCCTGTGCTGTAAATTGTGACGGCGTGGAACTTCGGCTGGCAGAAACCCGGTCCCTGACACCCAGTTCAATGGTCCAGCGGGCACACCACCGATCAATCTTCCTCTTCTTTCTCTGCTCCTTCTCCATCCTACTTTAACCTCTGTCTCTCATAAGTCATACCGGCCTTTATGTCTTAAAGGCACAACGAGGAAAAAACCAGCGGACCTCTTCTGCAAGTTCTCTTTTACCGAGACTGTATAACTCTTTGTCTCGTCATCACCTCTCTCTCCATCCTCCATCCTCCATCCTCCATCCTCCATCCTCCAAATCTCTGCTCCCCGCTTCACACACAGGCTACATCCACACGACTACGTTTTGATTTAAAGCGTCCATATTCTGCTCATTTTCAGGTTTATAACTGTATTTTGAGGTTGGACCAGAATAGGTTTCCATGGTTACATTTTCAAAAAACTCCATATTTTTGTTGTACTGCACATTGCTGCAGATCCTGTTTTCACCCTGTGTGTTTAGGTCTCTGTTTTATCTCCAGAGTGAGACATCTCTCTAGTTTTATCTCCAGAGTGAGACATCTCTCTAGTTTTATCTCCAGAGTGAGACATCTCTCTAGTTTTATCTCCAGAGTGAGACATCTCTCTAGTTTTATCTCCAGAGTGAGACATCTCTCTAGTTTTATCTCCAGAGTGAGACATCTCACTAGTTTTATCTCCAGAGTGAGACATCTCTCTAGTGTTATCTCCAGAGTGAGACATCTCTCTAGTTTTATCTCCAGAGTGAGACATCTCTCTAGTTTTATCTCCAGAGTGAGACATCTCACTAGTTTTATCTCCAGAGTGAGACATCTCTCTAGTTTTATCTCCAGAGTGAGACATCTCCCTTCTATACTATCTTTGTTGGGAGCTGCACATCCTCAGTAGCTCGGTAAGATCCCATCAGCTGATAACTCTTTCTCCAGCTTTGGTCAGTCCAAGTCAGGATCAGCTGGGAGACTTCTTCTAGACAAGGGACAAAACAGGGACAGGAAGTAGAACAGGGACAGGAAGTAGAACAGGGACAGGACGTAGAACAGAGACAGGAAGTAGAACAGGGACAGGAAGTAGTTCTTATCATCGCCTTTTCGTTGCCTCTTTGTCTAAATTTTTTTGCCTTTTGTCTCCCCTTTGTCACCTCTTCATTGCCTTTTTGTTGCCATTATGTCACCTTTATGTTGTCATTATGTCGCCTTTATGTTGCCATTATGTTGCCATTATGTTGCCTTTATGTTGCCATTATGTCGCCTTTATGTTGCCATTATGTCGCCATTATGTTGCCTTTATGTTGCCATTATGTCGCCATTATGTCGCCGTTATGTTGCCATTATGTTGCCATTATGTCACCATTATGTTGCCATTTGGTCGACTTTATGTTGCCATTATGTCGCCTTTATGTTGTCATTATGTTGCCTTTATGTGGCCATTATGTTGCCATTATGTCACCATTATGTCGCCATTATGTCGCCTTTATGTTGCCATTATGTCGCCATTATGTCGCCATTATGTCGCCATTATGTCACCATTATGTTGCCATTATGTCGCCTTTATGTTGCCATTATGTCGCCTTTATGTTGTCATTATGTTGCCTTTATGTTGCCATTATGTTGCCATTATGTTTCCATTATGTCGCCTTTATGTCACTTTTATGTCGCCTTTATGTTGCCATTATGTTGCCTTCATGTCGCTTTTATGTCGCCTTTATTTTGCCATTATGTCGCCTTTATTCTGCCATTATGTCGCCATTATGTTGCCTTTATGTTGCCTTTTCGTCGCCTTTATGTTGCCTTCATGTTGCCATTATGTCACCTTTATGTTGTCATTATGTTGCCATTATGTCGCCTTTATGTTGCCTTTATGTCGCCTTTATGTCGCTTTTATATCGCCTTTATGCCGCCTTTATGTTGCCATTTTGTTGCCTTTATGTCGCTTTTATGTCGCCTTTATGTTGCCATTATGTTGCCTTTATGTCGCTTTTATGTCGCCTTTATGTCGCTATTATGTCGCCATTATGTCACCATTATGTTGCCATTATGTCGCCTTTATGTTGCCATTATGTCGCCTTTATGTTGTCATTATGTTGCCTTTATGTTGCCATTATGTTGCCATTATGTTTCCATTATGTCGCCTTTATGTCACTTTTATGTCGCCTTTATGTTGCCATTATGTTGCCTTCATGTCGCTTTTATGTCGCCTTTATTTTGCCATTATGTCGCCTTAATTTTGCCATTATGTCGCCATTATGTTGCCTATATGTTGCCTTTTCGTCGCCTTTATGTTGCCTTCATGTTGCCATTATGTCACCTTTATGTTGTCATTATGTTGCCATTATGTCGCCTTTATGTTGCCTTTATGTCGCCTTTATGTCGCTTTTATGTCGCCTTTATGCCGCCTTTATGTTGCCATTATGTTGCCTTCATGTCGCTTTTATGTCGCCTTTATTTTGCCATTATGTCACCTTTATTCTGCCATTATGTCGCCATTATGTTGCCTTTATGTTGCCTTTTCGTCGCCTTTATGTTGGCTTCATGTTGCCATTATGTCACCTTTATGTTGTCATTATGTTGCCATTATGTCGCCTTTATGTTGCCTTTATGTCGCCTTTATGTCGCTTTTATGTCGCCTTTATGCCGCCTTTATGTTGCCATTTTGTTGCCTTTATGTCGCTTTTATGTCGCCTTTATGTCGCCTTTATGTTGCCATTATGTTGCCTTTATGTCACCTTTATGTTGCCATTATGTTGCCTTTATGTTGCCATTATGTTGCCATTATGTCGCCTTTATGTTGCCATTATGTTGCCTTTATGTTGTCATTATGTTGCCTTTATGTTGCCATTATGTTGTTATTATGTTGCCATTATGTTTCCATTATGTCGCTTTTATGTCACTTTTATGTTGCCTTTATGTTGCCATTATGTTGCCTTCATGTCGCTTTTATGTTGCCTTTATTTTGCCATTATGTTGCCTTTTTGTCGCCTTTATGTTGCCTTCAAGTTGCCATTATGTCACCTTTATGTTGTCATTATGTTGCCATTATGTCGCCTTTATGTTGCCTTTATGTCGCCTTTATGTCGCCTTTATGTCGCTTTTATGTCGCCTTTATGCCGCCTTTATGTTGCCATTATGTTGCCTTCATGTCGCTTTTATGTCGCCTTTATTTTGCCATTATGTCGCCTTTATTTTGCCATTATGTCGCCTTTATTTTGCCATTATGTCGCCATTATGTTGCCTTTATGTTGCTTTTTCGTCGCCTTTATGTTGCCTTCATGTTGCCATTATATCACCTTTATGTTGTCATTATGTTGCCATTATGTCGCCTTTATGTTGCCTTTATGTCGCCTTTATGTCGCTTTTATGTCGCCTTTATGCCGCCTTTATGTTGCCATTTTGTTGCCTTTATGTCGCTTTTATGTCGCCTTTATGTCGCCTTTATGTTGCCATTATGTTGCCTTTATGTCGCTTTTATGTCGCCTTTATGTTGCCATTATGTTGCCTTTATGTTGCCATTATGTTGCCTTTATGTTGTCATTATGTTGCCTTTATGTTGCCATTATGTTGTTATTATGTTGCCATTATGTTTCCATTATGTCGCCTTTATGTCACTTTTATGTCGCCTTTATGTTGCCATTATGTTCCCTTCATGTCGCTTTTATGTCGCCTTTATTTTGCCATTATGTTGCCTTTTTGTCGCCTTAATGTTGCCTTCAAGTTGCCATTATGTCACCTTTATGTTGTCATTATGTTGCCATTATGTCGCCTTTATCTTGCCTTTATGTCGCCTTTATGTCGCTTTTATGTCGCCTTTATTTTGCCATTATGTTGCCTTTTTGTCGCCTTTATGTTGCCTTCAAGTTGCCATTATGTCACCTTTATGTTGTCATTATTTTGCCATTATGTCGCCATTATGTTGCCTTTATGTTGCCTTTTCGTCGCCTTTATGTTGCCTTCATGTTGCCATTATGTCACCTTTATGTTGTCATTATGTTGCCATTATGTCGCCTTTATGTTGCCTTTATGTCGCCTTTATGTTGCTTTTATGTCGCCTTTATGCCGCCTTTATGTTGCCATTTTGTTGCCTTTATGTCGCTTTTATGTCGCCTTTATGTCGCCTTTATGTTGCCATTATGTTGCCTTTATGTCGCTTTTATGTCGCCTTTATGTTGCCATCATGTTGCCTTTTCGCACCTTTTTGTCAGAAGTAGTTCTTTTGGAGATTCTGGTCAACTAGTGGCTGTTGGAGCAGTGTTTAAAAACGGGTCAAACTTGACCCAAGGACAACATCAATCACTTAAATTGGCCAAAGATTTCGTTGCACTTTCTTGGCACCGCCTTGCACGCGTTTGCCAATCCTCGCTCGGCATCCTGCCTTCCCGTCCATCTCTCTTTCTACCCTCTGTCTTTTCCTCTTCATCAGACTCTTTCCTCTCTATCGTCCCTTTATGTCCACCATTGTCTCTCTGTCTTTGTCCCACTCCCCCTCCATTCCAGTAAAGGGGGAACATTCCTATCCAAACGAAGGGCGACAAAGGCCTTGTGTTGGAAAGGCCACTTTAACAAGAGAGAGTGTTGTTGAAGTTTCCAGGAGACCTTCATCCAGAGGGGGCAGAACAAGGACTGGGACTGATGCACGATGAAGTTTCCGAGCAGAGGCTGGAGAGAAAAGATGAAGCTGTCTTGTTCGACTGTTTTCTCTCACATTACCATATATATATATATATATATATATATATATATATATATATATATATATATATATATATATATATATATATAGGGGACCACTAAGGTCTATATAAAGAGACTTCAGATACAGTATTAGGGGACCACTAAGGTCTATATAAAGAGACTTCAGATACAGTATTAGGGACCACTAAGGTCTATATAAAGAGACTTCAGATACAGTATTAGGGACCACTAAGGTCTATATAAAGAGACTTCAGATACAGTATTAGGGACCACTAAGGTCTATATAAAGAGACTTCAGATACAGTATTAGGGACCACTAAGGTCTATATAAAGAGACTTCAGATACAGTATTAGGGACCACTAAGGTCTATATAAAGAGACTTCAGATACAGTATTAGGGGACCACTAAGGTGTGTGTGTGTGTGTGTGTGTGTGTATAGTGTGTGTGTGTGTGTGTGTTAGAGAGAAAGTGTGTGTGGGAGCTGTTTGTTTTGGGTTCAATGATTATCCACATAAATTACACACATCTGTTCAGAGGTGTCTGTGTTTAGGTATGCAACCTCATGCCTCAGAAAAGTGTGTTTTTCTGTGTGTGTGTGTGTGTGTGTGTGTGTGTGTGTGTGTGTGTGTGTGTGTGTGTGTGTGTGTGTGTGTGTGGAGCTGGGGGAGGAAATAATGACCTCATTTCCTGCTGACATAAATGCAGGCCCAGCGCCACCACATAAACCTCCAAATAAACCTGATAAAACACACGCCGAGGCCTGCTACCGTGAAACACACACACACACACACACACACACACACACACACACACACACACACACACACACACACACACACACAGTGAAGGGAGATAAAGGAGAGACAGGTTGATAGTAGTCTGAGTCATGAAGCCGCTCTTAAAATGTAACAAGATGTTAATAGAAGCTGTTTGTTGAATCCATCTGTCTCATCTGCTTTCACTAGTAACACACACACACACACACATACACACACACACACACACACAGACTAACACACACACACACACACACACACACACACACACACACACACACACACACACACACACACACACACATACACACACATACACACACACACACACACACACACACACACACACACACACACACAGACTAACACACACACACACACACACACACACACAGACTAACACACACACACACACACACACAGACTAACACACACACACACACACACACACACACACACACACACACACACACACATCAGGATGCATAGTATCCTGATCAATGAAATAACTTTGATAATAAAAACCTGCTTTTCACTATGAGAATTTAACATAGGGGGGTGTATACTTATGCCCCTGTATTTTAACATAGGGGGGTGTATACTTATACCCCCTGTATTTTAACATAGAGGGGTGTATACTTATGCCCCCTGTATTTTAACATAGGGGGTGTATACTTATGCCCCCTGTATTTTAACATAGGGGGGTGTATACTTATGCCCCCTGTATTTTAACATAGGGGTGTATACTTATGCCCCCTGTATTTTAACATAGGGGGTGTATACTTATGCCCCTGTATTTTAACATAGGGGGGGTGTATACTTATGCCCCTGTATTTTAACATAGGGGTGTATACTTATGCCCCCTGTATTTTAACATAGGGGGTGTATACTTATGCCCCTGTATTTTAACATAGGGGGTGTATACTTATGCCCCTGTATTTTAACATAGGGGTGTATACTTATGCCCCTGTATTTTAACATAGGGGTGTATACTTATGCCCCTGTATTTTAACATAGGGGGTGTATACTTATGCCCCTGTATTTTAACATAGGGGGTGTATACTTATGCCCCCCTGTATTTTAACATAGGGGGTGTATACTTATGCCCACTGTATTTTAACATAGGGGGTGTATACTTATGCCCCTGTATTTTAACATAGGGGGTGTATACTTATGCCCCCTGTATTTTAACATAGGGGGTGTATACTTATGCCCCTGTATTTTAACATAGGGGGTGTATACTTATGCCCCTGTATTTTAACATAGGGGTGTATACTTATGCCCCCTGTATTTTAACATAGGGGGTGTATACTTATGCCCCCTGTATTTTAACATAGGGGGGTGTATACTTATGCCCCTGTATTTTAACATAGGGGGGTGTATACTTATCCCCCCTGTATTTTAACATAGGGGGTGTATACTTATGCCCCCTGTATTTTAACATAGGGGGGTGTATACTTATCCCCCCTGTATTTTAACATAGGGGGGTGATACATTATTCACTCACAAAGTAAATTGGTGTCCTTAAAGGTGGGATTTTCCTAATTCTTTTGAATTAAAGCATTGAGATCAATTTCCAAAAGATGTTTTTATTCCTCTTTTTAATCAACTTTAGCATGGGGGGTAACTTATGCAATCCTATGTATAGGTTTGTCTTCTTAATCCAGTGTTAATGAAAACCCATAAAACCCATAGTCTGATTAGAGAACCTGCTGCTTAAAGAGTGAATACTGCAGTAAAGCCATATATTTTTAATCTCTGGCCGCCACTGGGGGCTGCTGAAGTGCTAAGCAGCGAGGTGTAATGTGCAGATACATTAACATTGAAACACTAAGCAGCTTCATATGGATGTGTGTGTGTGTGTGCAGCATGCAGGCTGCTCAGCATGTTGCCCCACAGCAGCAGGGGGGGTGGCTTGCATCATGGCGTTCCCTCGGTTGCATCATTTAGTTTTAGTAAACAAGAAGCAGAGCTGTGGATTCTCAAGGAGGGCTGAGTTGTTGTGAGTGTCCCGAGAGACAGTGTGCAGAAATCAATTTTCAATTAAATTTTATTTATGGTGTCAACTCATAACAAAAGTTATCTCGAGACACTTTAGAGATAGAGCAGGTCTAGACCACTCTATAATTTACAGATAGAGCAGGTCTAGACCTCTCTATAATTTACAGATAGAGCAGGTCTAGACCACTCTATAATTTACAGATAGAGCAGGTCTAGACCACTCTATAATTTACAGATAGAGCAGGTCTAGACCGCTCTATAATTTACAGATAGAGCAGGTCTAGACCGCTCTATAAATTACAGATAGAGCAGGTCTAGACCGCTCTATAAATTACAGATAGAGCAGGTCTAGACCGCTCTATAATTTACAGATAGAGCAGGTCTAGACCGCTCTATAATTTACAGATAGAGCAGGTCTAGACCGCTCTATAATTTACAGATAGAGCAGGTCTATGGCGTTGCTTAGTCTGTCCACCAGAGGACGCTCTACAACGTCCCTGTTAGTGATGGTGTTGCATAGTCTGTCCACCAGAGGACGCTCTACAACGTCCCTGTTAGTGATGGCGTTGCATAGTCTGTCCACCAGAGGACGCTCTACAACGTCCCTGTTAGTGATGGCGTTGCATAGTCTGTCCACCAGAGGACGCTCTACAGCGTCCCTGTTAGTGATGGCGTTGCATAGTCTGTCCACCAGAGGACGCTCTACAACGTCCCTGTTAGTGATGGCGTTGCATAGTCTGTCCACCAGAGGACGCTCTACAACGCCCCTGTTAGTGATGGCGTTGCATAGTCTGTCCACCAGAGGACGCTCTACAACGTCCCTGTTAGTGATGGCGTTGCATAGTCTGTCCACCAGAGGACGCTCTACAATGTCCCTGTTAGTGATGGCGTTGCATAGTCTGTCCACCAGAGGACGCTCTACAACGTCCCTGTTAGTGATGTCAGAGTCTGTCCACCAGACAGGCAGATAGTGAGATATTTTTTACAGTGTGTTCAGTCTACGCAGATCTTACTTTCCATAAAAGGTACTTGTACATGAGTCGTGTACTAAGGCCAGACAAGAGTAGCGTATTGATCTCTGCTAGATCATAGATGGGCCCAAGGCGGCGTGACTCCCAGATCCTCCTGATATCAGGTAAAGACCCGGAAAAAAGACGGATCACAGACATCAAACGGCGTGAAAGTGGTTTGAGAGTACAAGGACTCATTTTGTGTGGCTGCGAGCGAGTGATTGGTACAAATAAGAAGTGAGGGCAAAGAGACGGAAAGGAAAGAGAGAGGGTCACGCTTACAACGGGCCGCTATCATTACAGATGGGGGGGGGTGAGAAAAGGGGGTTGGCGGGGTGAGAGATACAAGGAAACAAGGTGCATGAGCTCGCCGGCTGAATGCAGATTTCAATCCCGTGTTTGTGTGTGTCTGTGTGTGTGTCTGTGTGTGTGTCTGTGTGTGTGTCTGTGTGCATGTGTCTATGTGTCTGTGTGTGTGTGTGTGTGTGTGCATGTGTCTGTGTCTGTAGTGTGTGTCTGTGTGTGTGTCTGTGTGTGTGTCTGTGTGCATGTGTCTATGTGTCTCTGTGTGTGTGTGTGTGTGTGCATGTGTCTGTGTCTGTAGTGTGTGTCTGTGTGTGTGTCTGTGTGTGTGTCTGTGTGTGTGCATGAGATCGCCGGCTCTGTGTGCATGTGTCTATGTGTCTCTGTGTGTGTGTGTGTGTGTGTGCATGTGTCTGTGTCTGTAGTGTGTGTCTGTGTGTGTGTCTGTGTGTGTGTCTGTGTGTGTGTCTGTGTGCATGTGTCTATGTGTCTGTGTGTGTGTGTGTGTGTGTGCATGTGTCTGTGTCTGTAGTGTGTGTCTGTGTAACTAAAGCTGTCAGATTGATTTTGTGTCTGTAGTGTGTGTGTGTGTGTGTGTGTGTCCTTGTCTACCTGTCTTGTGTGTGTGTGTGTGTGTGTGTGTGTGTGTGTGTGTGTGTGTGTGTGTGTGTGTGTGTGTGTGTGTAGGTGCGGAAGGTGGGGTAGAAGAGACAAGGAAACAAGGTGTATGATCTCGCCGACTGAATGCAGATTTCAACATAGTACTGTAAATACTACAGTAAACTACAGTATTTCTACTGTTTTATCTTGTTTGTAATTGTTGTGTATTTTCCAATGAATACATACAATACTGTAAATGGAAGTACGGGACCTTTTCTGTGAAAATAATCTGAGAAAGCCATAAAAAAGTCAGACAGGAGGACAGGAGGACAGTGTGAGGACAGGAGGACAGTGTGAGGACAGGAGGACAGTGGGAGGACAGGAGGACAGTGGGAGGACAGGAGGACAGGAGGACAGTGGGAGGACAGGAGGACAGTGGGAGGACAGGAGGACAGGAGGACAGTGGGAGGACAGGAGGACAGTGGGAGGAGGACAGGAGGACAGTGGGAGGACAGGAGGACAGGAGGACAGTGGGAGGACAGGAGGACAGTGGGAGGACAGGAGGACAGGAAGACAGTGGGAGGACAGGAGGACAGGAGGACAGTGGGAGGAGGAGATGGCTGAACGGGGGGGCTGATAACCTCTCAGGTGTACAGGTACACGCCGATGACAGGTGAACAGGGGAGTGAGTGAACGCAGGGAGGAGGACAGCAAAGAAGAATGGCGTCACAGGACGTGATGGATTAATGGATCCAGGGAGGCAAGGACACACACACACACACACACACACACACACAGCAAGGGAGAGAGGGAGGACAGGTAGACGAGGACACACACACACACACACACACACACACACACACACAGCAAGGGAGAGAGGGAGGACAGGTAGACAAGGACACACACACACACACACACACACACAGCAAGGGAGAGAGGGAGGACAGGTAGACAAGGACACACACACACACAGACAGATTGACACACACACGGACAGATTGACACACACACACACACACACTAACTGACACTCAGAAGGACACACAAACACACACACACAGGCACACACACACAAACACACAAAAACACACACAGACAGACAAACACAAACACACAGACACACACACACACAGGCGCACACTCGGACAGCCACACAAACACTCGGAGACAGACAAACACACACACACACACACACACACACACACACACACACACACACACACACACACACAGGGAGAGAGGGAGGACAGGTAGACAAGGACACACACACACACACACACACAGACAGATTGACACACACACACACTAACTGACACTCAGACGGACACACAAACACACACAAACACAGGCGCACACTCGGACAGGCACACAAACACACGGAGACAGACAAACACACACACACACACACACACACACACACACACACACACACACATTGAAGCCCACCCACTCCCACTCAGACCACAGGAGCAGGCCTCTGAGTAGTTGACCTTTTAACTTGATTTCCAGAGTAATACAGATGCTCGGCGAGCCATTGAGAGAGGGAGCGCCTCACAAAGGAGCAGCGTGAGACATCGGCAGGACGGCGTGCTCGATGCGAGACATCGGCAGGACGGCGAGGCTGACCTTTCCCTAATGGAGCGGGCTCTAACGCAGCGACAGCGAGCGCTGTTAGAAGTTCAGCATCGCTAAAAAGAAGAAGGCCGAGAGCAACAGGATCTACAGGAAATGAGCTTTTCCTCTTGTTTACAACAGTAGACAGTAGTATGTAGAGAGTAGTATGTAGAGAGTAGTATGTAGAGAGACAACAGTAGAGAGACAACAGTAGAGAGTAGTATGTAGAGACAACAGTAGAGAGACAACAGTAGAGAGTAGTCTGTAGAGAGACAACAGAGAGTAGTATGTAGAGAGACAAAAGTAGAGAGACAACAGTAGAGAGACAACAGTAGAGAGTAGTATGTAGAGAGACAACAGTAGAGAGTAGTATGTAGAGAGACAACAGTAGAGAGACAACAGTAGAGAGTAGTATGTAGAGACAACAGTAGAGAGACAACAGTAGAGAGTAGTCTGTAGAGAGACAACAGTAGAGAGTAGTATGTAGAGAGACAAAAGTAGAGAGACAACAGTAGAGAGACAACAGTAGAGAGTAGTATGTAGAGAGACAACAGTAGAGAGTAGTATGTAGAGAGACAACAGTAGAGAGTAGTATGTAGAGACAACAGTAGAGAGTAGTATGTAGAGAGACAACAGTAGAGAGTAGTATGTAGAGACAACAGTAGAGAGTAGTATGTAGAGAGACAAAAGTAGAGAGACAACAGTAGAGAGACAACAGTAGAGAGTAGTATGTAGAGAGACAACAGTAGAGAGTAGTATGTAGAGAGACAACAGTAGAGAGTAGTATGTAGAGACAACAGTAGAGAGTAGTATGTAGAGAGACAACAGTAGAGAGTAGTATGTAGAGAGACAACAGTAGAGAGTAGTATGTAGAGACAACAGTAGAGAGTAGTATGTAGAGAGACAACAGTAGAGAGTAGTATGTAGAGACAACAGTAGAGAGTAGTATGTAGAGACAACAGTAGAGAGTAGTATGTAGAGACAACAGTAGAGAGTAGTATGTAGAGAGACAACAGTAGAGAGACAACAGTAGAGAGTAGTATGTAGAGACAACAGTAGAGAGACAACAGTAGAGAGTAGTATGTAGAGAGACAACAGTAGAGAGACAACAGTAGAGAGTAGTATGTAGAGACAACAGTAGAGAGTAGTATGTAGAGACAACAGTAGAGAGTAGTATGTAGAGAGACAACAGTAGAGAGTAGTATGTAGAGAGACAACAGTAGAGAGTAGTATGTAGAGACAACAGTAGAGAGTAGTATGTAGAGACAACAGTAGCGGAGGAGGCTGAGGAGGTCACATCCCATTACTCAGGGCGAGCTGTGTTTACTCTCATCTAATCGGAAGAACAGCGTCGATGCTTCCAGCGGGTTATAATCGATAGATTACCCAAACCCAGGAATGAACCATGTTGCTGTTGTCGGGGGAATGGACTCTTCCACATTGATTTCTGCATGGGTCTAATAACAGGCTGCAATCTAAATTAAGCTCTCCAGGATGTAATCACACCCCAGTCCATTAAATGGCTGCCTCGGCCCAGAGACTTCAGGGCTCTCGGGGCCCGAGTCGCAGCCCAGGGGTAACATGTATTACCTGCAGATCTAGGTAACATGTATTACCTGTAACCTAGTTAACATGTATTACCTGCAGGTCTAGGTAACATGTATTACCTGCAGATCTAGGTAACATGTATTACCTGTAACCTAGTTAACATGTATTACCTGCAGATCTAGGTAACATGTATTACCTGTAACCTAGGTAACATGTATTACCTGCAGGTCTAGGTAACATGTATTACCTGCAGGTCTAGGTAACATGTATTACCTGTAACCTAGGTAACATGTATTACCTGCAGGTCTAGGTAACATGTATTACCTGTAACCTAGGTAACATGTATTACCTGCAGGTCTAGGTAACATGTATTACCTGTAACCTAGGTAACATGTATTACCTGCAGGTCTAGGTAACATGTATTACCTGTAACCTAGGTAACATGTACCTTAACCCTGTAACCTGTAACCTAGGTAACATGTATTACCTGCAGGTCTAGGTAACATGTATTACCTGTAACCTAGGTAACATGTATTACCTGCAGGTCTAGGTAACATGTATTACCTGTAACCTAGGTAACATGTATTACCTGTAACCTAGGTAACATGTAGTACCTGTAACCTAGGTAACATGTATTACCTGCAGGTCTAGGTAACATGTATTACCTGTAACCTAGGTAACATGTATTACCTGTAACCTAGGTAACATGTAGTACCTGTAACCTAGGTAACATGTATCACCTGTAACCTAGGTAACATGTATTACCTGTAACCTAGGTAACATGTATTACCTGTAACCTAGGTAACATGTATTACCTGGAGGTCTAGGTAACATGTAGTACCTGTAACCTAGGTAACATGTATCACCTGTAACCTAGGTAACATGTATTACCTGTAACCTAGGTAACATGTATTACCTGCAGGTCTAGGTAACATGTATTACCTGTAACCTAGGTAACATGTATTACCTGTAACCTAGGTAACATGTATTACCTGCAGGTCTAGGTAACATGTATTACCTGTAACCTAGGTAACACGTATCACCTGCGAGACCACATGTAGGAAAAAGGAAGCTGTCTTAACCCTCCTCGTGTCCTCGGGGTCAAATTTGACCCATTTTCAAAAAGTTTCTAAATCAGAAATTTGGGCTTCCTTTAACCAAATTGTAAACAACATAACCAGACTCAATCCTATTGGATATTCACATGTATATTCTATATGTATATAGGTGGATGTATTTGGGTTCAGGCTGGGAACACTGAATAATCAGGCACAACACAGATGTTTGGTCTCGTCCATCAGCTGTCAGGCAAGAGGAAGAAGCTCTTCACGGAAAACCCGAACCAGAATACTCTGAGAACCCGAACCAGAACACTCTGAGGACCCGAACCAGAACACTCTGTCGCATGAAAACAACCGGAAATAAAACTCAGAGATGTGACACTTCAAACCGCAAATGTTGTTATGGATGATTAGCTAACACACGCAAGTTACATTTTGGACAACCTCGCCAATTATTCTCAATTCCAGAAGAGTGGAGACAAAGGGAGAGAGAGAGAGAGAGAGAGAGAGAGAGAGACAGAGAGAAGGAGCAAGAGAAAAAAAGAGAGAGAGAGGGAGAGAGAGGGAGAGAGAGAGGGAGAGAGAAAGAGAGAGAGAGAGAGAGCATGAGTCAGACATGAAGACTCAGAGAATGGAAGTGGTAGCGTGGATTTCCTTTCAATGCAAACTCTCATTGAGCAGGCAGAGCGAGGTGTAAATAAACTAGACAATTAACTGGAGATGGATGCAAGTGGGTGGAAAAACTCCCTCCAGGGCAATAAACCCTTACTGCCCCAGTTGTTTTCACTCGATGGAGAATAACACCAACCGTGTCTGGACCGCCGTGTTGGAGAAACCCAGAGGCTCATTAATCAGGGCCGTCCAACACGATCCATAGCAACCTCTCCAAAGTTTACACAGTTAAAACCACATGAGTAAAGGTCCCGAGACATGCTGTAGAACTTAGTGGTCCACTAATACTGTATCTGAAGTCTCTTTATATAGACCTTAGTGGTCCCTAATACTGTATCTGAAGTCTCTTTATATAGACCTTAGTGGTCCCTAATACTGTATCTGAAGTCTCTTTTATATAGACCTTAGTGGTCCCCTAATACTGTATCTGAAGTCTCTTTATATAGACCTTAGTGGTCCCTAATACTGTATCTGAAGTCTCTTTTATATAGACCTTAGTGGTCCCTAATACTGTATCTGAAGTCTCTTTATATAGACCTTAGTGGTCCCTAATACTGTATCTGAAGTCTCTTTTTATATAGACCTTAGTGGTCCCTAATACTGTATCTGAAGTCTCTTTTTATATAGACCTTAGTGGTCCCTAATACTGTATCTGAAGTCTCTTTATATAGACCTTAGTGGTCCCTAATACTGTATCTGAAGTCTCTTTATATAGACCTTAGTGGTCCCTAATACTGTATCTGAAGTCTCTTTATATAGACCTTAGTGGTCCCCTAATACTGTATCTGAAGTCTCTTTATATAGACCTTAGTGGTCCCTAATACTGTATCTGAAGTCTCTTTTATATAGACCTTAGTGGTCCCTAATACTGTATCTGAAGTCTCTTTATATAGACCTTAGTGGTCCCCTAATACTGTATCTGAAGTCTCTTTATATAGACCTTAGTGGTCCCCTAATACTGTATCTGAAGTCTCTTTATATAGACCTTAGTGGTCCCCTAATACTGTATCTGAAGTCTCTTTATATAGACCTTAGTGGTCCCTAATACTGTATCTGAAGTCTCTTTTATATAGACCTTAGTGGTCCCCTAATACTGTATCTGAAGTCTCTTTTATATAGACCTTAGTGGTCCCTAATACTGTATCTGAAGTCTCTTTATATAGACCTTAGTGGTCCCCTAATACTGTATCTGAAGTCTCTTTATATAGACCTTAGTGGTCCCTAATACTGTATCTGAAGTCTCTTTTATATAGACCTTAGTGGTCCCTAATACTGTATCTGAAGTCTCTTTATATAGACCTTAGTGGTCCCTAATACTGTATCTGAAGTCTCTTTATATAGACCTTAGTGGTCCCCTAATACTGTATCTGAAGTCTCTTTATATAGACCTTAGTGGTCCCTAATACTGCTCTACAACGTCCCTGTTATTGATGGCGTTGCATAGTCTGTCCACCAGAGGACGCTCTACAACGTCCCTGTTGGCAACACTGATTCTTTTCTTTATTTATCAGAACTTTAATATATTTTGATGTTCTGTTGTGACAATAAAACAAATTATTATCACATTATTTTAGTGAGAACTCATAAATAACTACAAATAACTAATTTTTAAGGGAATCTGGTTATATTTTGTAACGCGTTTCTGGATTTTTTTTTTTTTTTATATATGCATATATCGGCATTTCGGATCAGCTTTAACAAAAGTGTTGATTTTCACTTTCAACGGGGAGACCACCCGAGGGTTACCAAGCAACAGCGGAGCATGCGTTCGCCTGAAGAGCCCGACATGTTCCTTCGTTATGAAGACAAACGTGTTAATGAGTTGAAACGGAGCGCTCGTGGCTCTCGGCTTTCTTTGATGCCGTCAGGTTGAAGCTGGGTTTAAAAACCCTCCCGTCTCATCCTCTCGCCCTCGTCTTGTTGAGGAGGAGGACCCAAAAGCCGAGTAGGATGAAGGTTTTCATAAAGGTTTTAATCCAACAAAAACACAAACAAAGTCCCAAAAACCAAAGTCCGAACCGCAAAAATACTACAATAGATACTGAAAGCAGGACACTCACGGGGAGGTACAGACAGGACAAACCGACAGGACAAAAGGACAGACAACAAATACACAAGGTAACAAGGTAACGAGGTAACGAGGTCCCGAGGTAACGAGAGGGCAGGGAGCAGGTGGGAAACATCAGGTAATCAGAACCAGAACCAGCTTTATTTCCAGGTATGAGGACACAGACGAGGAAGTTTTGTTTGGACCATCGTTGCTCACACTGTGCTTGCACATACAAAAACAACCAAAACAAAATATACACACTAATATACACACAATATACTCTAAACAGAAACAATACAGAGGCATGAGAGCAACCACAAGAGCAAGCGGGAAGACACAGGAAGTAGAACTAAAGACAGGACGGGACAAAAACCAGACTTCAAAATAAAGCAGAACACAGATCAAACAGACAGTCAGGGGAGCACGAGACAACACGGACACAAGACACAAACACCAGACAGGATAACAAAACCAAAAGGGGGAAAAAACCCAAACCCCCAAACCCCCAAACCCCCAAACCCCCACAGGTGGTGGTGTCCAACCCCCGCTCTGCTGAGAAGGAACTGTCTCCCGGGGTCTTTGAGGACGTTGTGAGTCGACGCCAGAAACAGACGGAGAGCCTACAGCGCCGCCCTGCATTCACTTTGAATGTGAAACCAGTCGCCTTCTGGTCCCAGGCTCACAGCTGGGGGGTCCCCAACGACGCCAGACTCGATCCAGCATCCCGTCTGATTACAGCCTCCGCCAGGCCAATTTGCTCGTATGCTTATTTCTGATTTTCATGTATTTTAATCACGTAATGTGGCATTTTCCTGCAGCCTGTGTGTGTATTTTTACAGCATGCGTGGTTATATTTAACATTTGGCAGCATATCATTCAATTTCCATCCATACAAAATGAAACTGTGCTCATATTTAATCATAAACTGAGTTCACATTTATGCAAATTAATATCCCACTCCGCTTCCTATCATCTGAAATTAAATATGTCCCATCTGTGCTGTTGAAAACACATCAAGGAGCCATGTTGTGGCACTGGGTGACATGTTCCTTCATTACCACAAACACACACATACACCGTCCTCCTGCCACAAATACTCTCTGATCGTGTATCAATCCACAGCTGAAAGTAGTACCCACAAATACTCTCTGATCGTGTATCAATCCACAGCTGAAAGTAGTACCCACAAATACTCTCTGATCGTGTATCAATCCACAGCTGAAAGTAGTACCCACAAATAATAATGATAATAATAAATTGAATTTGTATAAAGCTTTTCCCAAGCTCAAAGTCGCTTTACAGAGTAGAAACAGTAGATAAAAAACTAAGGATAGGCAGAACAGAAGAGATGGGTCTTCAGACGGGACTGAAAAATGGTGAGGGACTCAGAGATGTGGATCTCATGGGGGGAGGGAGTTCCAGAGCCTGGGAGCTGCCCTGGAAAAGGCTCTGTCCCCAAAACTGCGGAGCTTTGACTTGGGGGACGTAGAGGAGACCGGCTGAGGTGGATCTGAGGGACCGTGAAGGTTGGTAGGGGGACGTAGAGGAGACCGGCTGAGGTGGATCTGAGGGACCGTGAAGGTTGGTAGGGGGACGTAGAGGAGACCGGCTGAGGTGGATCTGAGGGACCGTGAAGGTTGGTAGGGGGACGTAGAGGAGACCGGCTGAGGTGGATCTGAGGGACCGTGAAGGTTGGTAGGGGGATGTAGAGGAGACCGGCTGAGGTGGATCTGAGGGACCGTGAAGGTTGGTAGGGGGAACGAGAGGAGACCGGCTGAGGTGGATCTGAGGGACCGTGAAGGTTGGTAGGGGGACGAGAGGAGACCGGCTGAGGTGGATCTGAGGGACCGTGAAGGTTGGTAGGGGGACGTAGAGGAGACCGGCTGAGGTGGATCTGAGGGACCGTGAAG
>CM049374.1:34914096-34916596 GCA_026937815.1 Etheostoma perlongum | reverse complement strand
TTTTTGTGTGTGTTTTTGTGCGTTTGCGTCTGTGTTTTTGTGCATTTGTGTGCGTGGGTTAATGTGTGTTTCTGTGTTTGTTTGTGTATGTTTTTGCGTTTGTGTGTACGTTTGTGTCTGTGTGTGTTTGTGAGTGTGTGTTTGCGTGTGTGTATTTGTGCGTGTGTATGTTTGTGTGTTTGCGTGTTATTGCTTGTGTGTTTTTGTGCATTTCTGTGTGTTTCTCTGTGCGTTTGTGTATGTTTGTGCGTTTGTATGTGTGTGTGTGTGTGTGTATATATGTGTGTGTGCACACATGGGCATGCTTGTTTGTGTGTGTCTATGTGAGTTTGCGTGTGTGTTTTTGTGTATTTGTGAGTGTGCGTGTGTATATGTGTGTGCACACATTGGCATGGACGTGTGTGTGTGTGTGTGTGTGTGTGAGTGTGTGTGTGTAAGTTATTTTTGACAGTAGTCTTCCTGCCATTTTTATTCTGTATAACACAATAAACTTGCAGACTCTGGTAATGCTTCAACATTTTAATTTGTGTATATCCAAATTTTTCCCACAAATTTAATTAACATTTGGAGGAAAAAGCCTCTCTGCTCTGTGCCGTGCTGTTGCCGTGGAGACGGCGGCGACCTGAGTGATTTCGGTTAACTTGATCCAACCTTGAAATCCTCAATCACAGCCCCTCTGTCTCCGTTTGGGGAAATTAGCCCTCTGCAGAGTGAGGTCACCGATATTATTAGCAACTCGCTGACATTTGGTTGCCATGGCGAGAAACAGCAGCCGAATTCCCCAAAAGAACGAGTTAAAAACCAAGTACCGAACAACAGAGGACGCTTTGGTTTTTAAGAGAGAAGTGATCTCTGTCTCCAGTAGAACTAATCTCTGTTTCAGAGCAGGGGGAATGAGAGGGGGAACACCAGAGCAGGGGGAATGAGAGGAGGAGACACCAGAGCAGGGGGAATGAGAGGGGGAAACACCAGAGCAGGGGGAATGAGAGGGGGAAACACCAGAGCAGGGGGAATGAGAGGGGGAAACGCCAGAGCAGGGGGAATGAGGGGGGAACACCAGAGCAGGGGGAATGAGAGGGGAAAACACCAGAGCAGGGGGAATGAGAGGGGGAACACCAGAGCAGGGGGAATGAGAGGAGGAGACACCAGAGCAGGGGGAATGAGAGGGGGGAACACCAGAGCAGGGGGGAATGAGAGGGGAAAACACCAGAGCAGGGGGAATGAGAGGGGAAACACCAGAGCAGGGGGAATGAGAGGGGGAACACCAGAGCAGGGGGAATGAGAGAGGAGGAAACACCAGAGCAGGGGGAATGAGAGGGGGAAACACCAGAGCAGGGGGAATGAGAGGGGGAAACACCAGAGCAGGGGGGAATGAGAGGGGAAACACCAGAGCAGGGGGAATGAGAGGGGGAACACCAGAGCAGGGGGAATGAGAGGGGAAACACCAGAGCAGGGGGAATGAGAGGGGGAACACCAGAGCAGGGGGAATGAGAGGGGAAAACACCAGAGCAGGGGGGAATGAGAGGGGGAAAACACCAGAGCAGGGGGGGGAATGAGAGGGGGAGACACCAGAGCAGGGGGAATGAGAGGGGGAGACAACAGAGCAGGGGGAATGAGAGGGGGGAACACCAGAGCAGGGGGAATGAGAGGGGAGAACACCAGAGCAGGGGGAATGAGAGGGGGAATGAGAGGGGAATGAGAGGGGGAGACACCAGAGCTAGGAACCATCCCTATAGTCTCGCATCGCCAGACCCGTGGAAAGGCGCCCCGAGCAGTCGGGGGGTCGGTACCTTGCTCAAGAGCACCTTGGCAGTGGCCAGGAGTTGAACTGGCATCTCTCCAGCTACCGGGGTCAGCTCTTCCGGTTTAAGAATTCAGAAATAAAAAAGAAAGACGTCTAGGAAATGTCAAAGCTTCAGTGGACTCGGATGATCTGAACTGTGTCAGACGTGTGTGTGTGTGTGTGTGTGTGTTTTTGCTTGTGTGAGTGAGCGTGTGTTTATGTGTGTATGTATGAGACAGAGTCTGCGTCTGAGTGTGTGTGTGTGTGAGTCTCTGTTTGTGTGTGTCTGTGTGTGTGTGTGTGTGTGTCTGTGTGTGTGTGTGTGTGGGGTGTGTGTCTGTGTGTGCGTGTGTGTGTGCGTGTGTGTCTGTCTCTGTGTAGTGTGTGTGTTTCTGTGTGTGTGTGTGTGTATCTTTGTGTGTGTGTGTGTGTTTCTGTATGTGTGTGCGTGTTTCTGTGTGTGTGTGTGTGTGTATCTTTGTGTGTGTGTGTGTCTCTGTATGTGTGTGCGTGTTTCTGTCTGTGTGTGTGTGTGTATCTTTGTGTCTCTGTGTGTCTCTTGTGTGTGTGTGCGTGTAAGTCTGTGTTTGTGTAAGTTTCTGTGTGTGTGTGTGTGTGTGTGTGTGTGTGTGTGTGTGTGTAAGAGAGAATCTGTGTTTCTGTTGGTGTGTGTTTCTGTTGGTGTGTGTTTCTGTTGGTGTGTGTTTCTGTTGGTGT
>CM049374.1:34901596-34909096 GCA_026937815.1 Etheostoma perlongum | reverse complement strand
AGTAGTTTCACGCAGGGAAAGTGAGGACAAGAAATAATATAATTTCTTAATTCTTCCCAGGATGATTCAAAGCAGCTGCACAAGTTCAACATCTCCTCAGGGAGAGGAGGACACCTGTGTCTTTATGTACTTTTAACATTACGGTTGGAAGTAAAATCAAATAATCCCTGAGCATACTCACAGGCACAAGGGCTTTTTAGTTGAAAACCACTCATGTTTGGTCTCACCATTAAGTCCCACCTTGACCCGCGGCTTATTGACTTGTGTTGAATTCAAATGTTTTTTAATGTTTCTGGCACTTGGTTTTCGTCACACTGTTTGATCAGTTAAATCCCATGTATTCAGGGCATCAGCTGTGGATCTTTAACTGAGGCAGAGATCAGACTGACATCCAGACGGACGAGGAACAAGAGAACGAGACTTCTCCACTACTTCACCTGAGGTGAGTCCCGTTTGTCTCTCTGAGTTTCAATAGAACAGAAAAGGACATTTAAAGGTTTCACATTTCAGTTTAAAGATCTCAACACTTTGAGATGCTCTCAGATCTTCATAAGAATCAGCTAAAAGACTTCAGAGGACATGAGGGGGATTCCTGGTTCAAAATCTAAATCAGAATTTGGTTCAAAGATGACTTTCTTGTCTGTGAAGGTGGAGGTAAGTTCCTGGTGAAACTAATTTTGGGGCCAGTTAGTCTCTCTCAGCCTTCAGATCTATAACCAACACTTTATGCAAATTCTGTGTGTGTGTATATATATATATATATATGTATAATTGTTCCTGTGTGTTAGTAGATTATATTCCCGTTGCAGAGTGCTGTGAGAGCCCTGAACCATGTGACCTGTTGTGGTTACTGCCGTCCTTCTTCTGGTGGTGCTGATGTCCATGTCGGACTCTGCAGCCGGTAAGAGCACACAGTCACTAAATAATCAGTCTACACAGACAACAGGAACAAGACGTGGCCGGGTTGGTTCAGTGGGTAGAGCAGGTGCACATACTGAGAGGCTCATGCCTCGACACAGAGTCCAGGGTTCGAGTACGCCCAGAGACAATTTCCTGCCTGTCTTCCCTCTCTCTCTCTCCTTTCTCTCCTAGCTGCCCTGTCCATTAAAGGCAGAAAATAAAACAATGAATAAAATAATCTTAGACTACAGGAGCAAAAAATTGACAGAACGTCTTCTGTCTGTGACACAGGGGATCCTGCAGAGATGTGTAAGACCAAATATCCGGCCACACCGTGTAGAAACAGGGTACAAGCGGCCGAAATGGGTTTCCTCAGGAGGGTGGCTGGCGTCTCCCTTAGAGATAGGGTGAGAAGCTCAGTCATCCGAGAGGAGCTCGGAGTAGAGCCGCTGCTCCTTCGCGTCGAAAGGAGCCAGTTGAGGTGGTTCGGGCATCTGGTAAGGATGCCTCCTGGGGGGGTCCCTAGGGAGGTGTTCCAGGCACGTCCAGCTGGGAGGAGGCCTCGGGGGAAGACCCAGGACTAGGTGGAGAGATTATATCTCCAACCTGGCCTGGGAACGCCTCGGGATCCCCCAGTCGGAGCTGGTTGATGTGGCTCGGGAAAGGGAAGTTTGGGGTCCCCTGCTGGAGCTGCTGCCCCCGAGACCCGACTCCGGATAAGCGGATGAAGATGGATGGATGGACCGTGTAGAAACACAAACTTTAAAGGCGGGTTCCAGATGGGTAACAACCGCTGTGTGAAGACGTTCTACGATACTGAGCATTGTGGTCATCATGATGCAGAGGTGATAAAAACACACACATCTGACTACAGACAGTAAAAACCTCATCCTGTCCACACAGTCTTTCAAGTTCAGCAAAAGATGTGAAGAAAGAGGACTTGAGAACAAGATTATCTCTTGTGACTTGTGACATTTAATAGTATTTTCTATATGTATATTCTGATTACTGAAGTACAGCTATGGACGGTCATCTGACCCAGTATGTAAAATTAAAAGAACAATAACAAAATACATTGATATTTTTGGCAACGTCGTAATGAACGGTGAAATGTATGTTTGGAATAATAGAAAAAGCCAAAATAAGAAAAGCTTCAGCTGAAATGTGTAATATCAAAAGGAAAAACAAACATGAGAAGGTTTAAAAGAGAAAGTTTCTCATTTAGATGTAAAGCCTTATTTTACCTCCCTCTGTTTTGCATGTATTGTTCTCCAATTTAACATTCGGTATTTCATAAAGGTGGTCCTGTGTTTTCTGTCTCCTCAGAGGTTAGGGCTTCGTGATGGCGGACCGGATCAGTTTCCGGGTTGAGCTAGAATAGATCAAATAAGGGAATTAATATGATAAATTATGAATTATCAGTGGAGACTAATTCTCCTGATTTGTGTTCATTTCAGATGGCCTGCAGAAAATTCCCAAATGGCCATCTGGTATTGATCCACGATGAGGCGGAGATGAATCAAGTCCAATGCCATGCCACCACCGGAAAAGCTCACTACTGGATCGGAGCCTACCATACGCTGGTAAGCTCAGGTGAAGCCCTATTTAGCCCTAGTTCAACACATTCTCATGAACAGGTTTGGATGATATTGCTCAAACTTATGCACAATTCATATAATATACTACAAAGTTGTGGTGGCTGCTGGCCCGTCACATAAAGAGTGGTCACAGGACAGTTAAGTATAGCGGTCTTACAGTTGAATGTAGCTGAGAAAATAAGATTCTGAACCGGGTCCAGAGCTCCGTGCACTGTCAAAAAAACAAAGTACCAACCAGGACCTTTAAGGAACCAGAGCTTGTCCCTGGGGTGGGACCCTCAAAGGGACATTGTTGTACCTTGATTAAGAGGATCACATTTGGACCTTAGCTGTTTGCAGGGCTGGAGTACAAAAATCCGGTCTTGGACTCGAGTCCAGACTCAAGACCGTTTTTCTAAGGTCTCGGACTCGCTAGTATTTGGACTCGGTCTCGGCCGCTGGTCTTGCCCAATATGGCTTCTGGTCTGGACCGAGTCCAGGTGTCTTTATTATGTTGAAAATAATATTGGAGGGAAAGGAAACCCAAAATGATTGTCTTGATACTGTCATGCATAAGACCTTTATTCTGTCCTGGACTCGGTCTTGACTCGGACTCGAACCTCTTTGGACTGTCTTGACTTGGACTCGACTAGTCCTGGTCTTGGACTTGACTAAGTTGGTCTTGACTACAGCCCTGCCTGTTTGTACCTTCTAAGGGACAATATTAAACCTTTGAGGATCAATAATGTACCTTAAAGGTACAAATATGTACCTTACACCTCAGAAAGTACACACTGTACAACGGAAGGTGCAGAAATGTACCTTAAAGATACATTTTTGTACTTTTAAGGGAACATTTTCTAAGTTTGTACCTTAGGGAACCAACATGGACCTGTATTGTACCTCTTATTTTGACAGTGTGAGGTCATAAACACCAGTTTCCAGGATGAAAGTCTTAACTTCTCCTGGACACAAACACAATGAAAGCCCTGTGTATAAACTTTGACATGACAATATTTAAAATGCATTTGGTTGCAAAACAATTCCAGTTATTTTCTACTTATTGTATGTCTTTACTTCAAGTAATGTGTGCTTTGATTTCAATTAAACCACAAATAGTACATCTCTGTCTTCCCTTTAGTTAATGTAAAAGTAGAGAGATACATATCCTATCTTTTAATAGTTGAGAAAATGTACAGTTCAAACCTTTCAGCCAACAAATAACCGTTGGTAGTTGGAAGCAGGTGATTGGTGACAGAGTGGAAAGTTAATCTGATGATAATTGGCCATTTGGCCGAGTAGTCAACCTCAGGTGATCATTTGTTTTCTGTTTGTCTTTTTAGAGTGGTCTAGGTTTCTTGCATAGTTTTCAGTATATTTGGACGGATGACAGTGCTTTTGTCTACACCAACTGGGCCGGGGGCCAGCCTGACTTTAATTTGCGCAGAGAGTACTGCATTGAGATGAACTATTGGGGTAAGTAAATAAATGGTCTAGGAGGAGATGTAGTTTCTACGCAATTAAATACTTTATTTATTAATTTGACCTCAGACAAGATAAGAGAGGCTATGACGAATGAGCACAACAAACAGGTCTTAGTAGAGAGGTATGAAGGAAGAACAGGACCCTCATTTTTAACTGCATAAGGTCTTTTCTACTCATAGAATATGATTAATCTATTTCTTTGTGTGATTGAGAGTTGGGAACATTTAAAACTTCTCCAGACCATGAAGACCAACAAACCCTATACAGGATGTGCTTCCTACTGACACTGATTAACATGTTTCTTTCAGACGGGGGACTCTGGAACGATGCAAACTGTTTTGAGGCTAAGCCCTACGTGTGTGCAGTGAAGGTCTAGTGGCTCAGAGAGACCCTGAAGAGCAGCAGGTGGACCAGTCTGCTTCTACTGGAACCACTGCACGCTTTCACATTTACTGCAATAAATATTCAGCATCAGAAAACATGTTGATGGTTCCAGTTTCTTTTCCTGTTTGTTACTGAGCCCCCCCTCCCGGGTAAATATTGTCAGGTTGGAGTCCAAAAGGATGCAGAGTTGCCTAATTTCCTCCAGAACAGGTAGCTAAGCTTTAGCTTCAGGCTAATTTATTACGGCTACAAGGTAAAAAGCATTTTATGTCATTTCAACATTCACTCATACACTCATGTTGTGAGACGGCTCCTTAGGCCTATTAAGCGAGGTTGGTTTATTGCTTTTTTCTGACTTGTAGAATGCATTCAATCTACCATGTTCCTCTTTTTTCTTGTACATTCAGTTAAGATCAGCACTTCAGACATACAGTGTCCTTTGGCAGAGGCCTTTGCCCATCCATCATATCCAAGTTATTTACTATGCAGCCTAAAAACTGTGGTATGGTGTCTAGGCTTTATCAGTTCTTGGAAGTATGGAAGCTTACCCTATATATATATATACAGTATAAACCCTCTCACCCCTTGTGGGGTGGTATGTGTCATCTTCAAGCTCGGGTCCTCTACCAGAGGCCTGGGAGTTTGAGGGTTCTGCGCAGTATCTTAGCTGTTCCTAGGACGGCATTCTTCTGGACAGAGACCTCTGTTGCTCTTACTTTCCACATCTTTTCCAGCTCCTCTTTCAGCCCTTGGTATTTCTCGAGCTTCTCGTGTTCCTTCTTCTTGATGTTGCAATTGCTTGGGATTGCCACATCTATCACTACTGCCTTCTTCTGCTGTTGGTCCATCAACACGATGTCTGGTTGGTTAGCCATCACCAGTTTGTCAGTCTGGATTTTGAAGTCCCACAGGATGGCTCGGATCTTGTTTTTCCCGTTCAGCTGACTTTTCAGGACCTGCCTCACTCTTTGTAGGTATTTGGCTGTGGCGGTCTTCCTTGCTGCCTCCTCATGGTTTCCGTTAGCCTGTGGCACCCCAAGGTATTTGTAGCTATCCTGAACATCTGCAATGTGGCCTTCTGGTAGTTCAATCCCCTCAGTTCTGATCATCTTCCCTCTTTTTGATACCATGCGACCACACTTGTCCAGTCCGAACGACATTCCCATGTCATTGCTGTAGATCCTGGTAGTGTGGATCAGTGAGTCGATGATCCTGGTAGTGAGGATCAGTGAGTCGATGATCCTGGCAGTGTGGATCAGTGAGTCGATGATCCTGGTAGTGTGGATCAGTGAGTCGATGATCCTGGTAGTGTGGATCAGTGAGTCGATGATCCTGGTAGTGTGGATCAGTGAGTCGATGATCCTGCTAGTGTGGATCAATGAGTCGATGTCTCGCTCATTTCTGGCATACAGCTTGATGTCATCCATGTAGAGGAGGTGGCTGATGGTTGTTCCGCTTCGGAATCGGTATCCGTAGTCAGTCTTTGTGATGATCTGGCTGAGGGGGTTCAGGTCTATGCAGAACAGCAGCGGGGATAGTGCATCGCCTTGGTTTATGCCGCACTTGATGGTGACTTGTGCAATTGGCTTTGAGTTGGCTTCCAGACTTGTTTTCCACAGCCCCATTGAGTTCTTGATGAAGGCTATTAGTGTCCTGTTGACCTTGTACATCTCCAAGCATTCCAGTATCCATGGATGTGGCATTGAGTCGTAGGCTTTCTTGTAGTCAATCCAGGCGGTGCACAGATTGGTCTGCCTGGTCTTGCAGTCTCGAGTGACTGTTCTATCGCCAAGCTGGTGCTTGGCTCCTCTGGTGTTACTGCCTATTCCCTTCTGGGCCCTGTGCATGTATTGAGCCATGTGCCTACTCATCTTAGCCGCTATGATGCCTGACAGGAGCTTCCATGTTGTGCAGAGGCAGGTTATTGGCCGGTAATTGGATGGAATTGTTCCCTTCTGGGGATCCTTCATGATCAGGATTGTCCGTCCTTGGGTTAACCATTCTGGGGGGGTCCCATCCATCAGCAGTTGGTTCATTTGTACTGCCAGGCGTTCATGGCGTGCAGTTAGTTTCTTCAGCCAGTAGGTGTGGATCATGTCAGGGCCTGGTGCTGTCCAGCTCTTCATACCTGCCACTCTTTCTTGGATGTCTGCCGTTGTCATGGTTACTGGTTCTTGTTCTGGGAGATTGCTGTGATCTGTTCTTAGATCCACTAGCCACTGAGCATCTGTGTTGTGGGATGCCTCTTTCACCCATATGTTCTTCCAGTACTGTTCAGTCTCAGTACTGGGTGGATCTGATCTTATGTTATTACCCTGCCACTGAGAGTACACTTTGGATGGTTCAGTGGAGAACATCCGGGTTATTCTCCCTTGTATCTCTTTAGGCGAGTCTTTGTTTGGTAGTCTCTAGAGCCTCAGGTATCGACAGCTTGTTGTATTTCTTAGGTAACCCCTTCCTTACACCTTTCTGTAGCTCTGAGAGCTGACTAACCTCTCTTCGTGTTGCCTTGATCTTGGCCTCTAACCTTCTCCTCCATGGGGGGTAATGCTCCTTGTGGCTTGTGGTGGTCATCTTATAGCCAAACATCTCTAGGATCACTGATGCTGTGGCGTACATCAGCTCATTGGTCTCGGTTATGGCTTTAGTAGGGATAGTATGTAGTGCTGCATTCACATCTTCTAGCAGACTTTCAGAGGGTACTTTGTCACTTAGCCTTGGCAGTCTTGGTCATTGTACTAGGGGGTCCAGCTTGGCTATGATCTTCAATTGTAGGTCAGCCGCCCTTATGTTGAGTGGTTCTGTAGTTATTGGGGCTTGGGACCCAATCTCTGTGTGTGGGGATGATGATAAAATCTCTATATATAATATATATATTATAATAATATAATATAAGGATTAAAGACATTCAATTAGCATCTTTCAATATTTAATGTATTTACAATCAGTTAGCACTATATACTTTTATAAATAAACAACAACAAAAAGGAATGATAGAGAGAAAAGAAAGACAGACGGCATCCTGAAGAGAAAAAAGGGAACAAATACAGAGGGAGAGGCCTTCAGAGAGAGCAAAACGGGGAAAAACAAGAGAGATGGATGGATGAATGGACAGATGGATGGAAGGAGACACGAGGTACACATGGAAGAGAGG
>CM049374.1:34866596-34889096 GCA_026937815.1 Etheostoma perlongum | reverse complement strand
TATGCAACATGTAGAATATGAAGCTTTGGGGATGGATGCCGTGGCGACGGAGAGCAGGAACTGAGTCCATTAGCAATTAAAAATCCCGATCCGCCTCCATTGTCCTTGAGCTGTATTGGACAGCTGAGAGCCGGACTGTCCAAGTGAACTCAGCACGGGACTCAATATAATGGATTCCTATTGGTCTCTGCCGGCCAGGCCAAACGACACTGGAGAGGTGAAGAAATGGCGTATTGATGTCTGAAACTCTCTCTCTCTCTCTCTCTCCCCTCTCTCTCTCTCTCTCTCTCTCTCTCTCTCTCTCTCTCTCTCTCTCTCTCTCTCTCACACACATAGTTTTGGAACTTCGAGGACATTTAATTGAGTTATAAGCATGCGTACTGTATGCATGTATGTACCTATGTATGTATATGTATATATGCATATATGTATGTATATGTATATATGCATATATGTATGTATATGTATATATGCATATATGTATGTATATGTATATATGCATATATGTATGTATATGTATATATGCATATATGTATGTATATATGCATATATGTATGTATATGTATATATGCATATATGTATGTATATATGCATATATGTATGTATATGTATATATGCATATATGTATGTATATGTATATATGCATATATGTATGTATATGTATATATGCATATATGTATGTATATATGCATATATGTATGTATATATGCATATATGTATGTATATGTATATATGCATATATGTATGTATATGTATATATGCATATATGTATGTATATGTATATATGCATATATATGTATATGTATATATGCATATATGTATGTATATGTATATATGCATATATGTATGTATATGTATGTATATATGTATGTATATGTATGTATATGTATGTATATATACAGTGGGGTTCGAAAGTTTGAGCCCCCCAGGTAAAATTGTGTATTAATGAGCATAAAGAAGCCGAGAAAAGATGGAAAAATCTCCAAAAGGCATCAAATGACAGATCAGACATTTGTATAACATGTCACAAAAAGTTGATTTTATTTCATCATTTACACGTTCAAAATACCAGAAAACTACAAAAATGGCGTCTGCAAAAGTTTGGTCTCTGTGTAGGGGACCAAACTTTTGCAGACGCCATTTTTGTAGTTTTCTGGTGGGGGGAATGTAAATGGTACAGTTCCAATAATTGCTTTTTAATCACATGAGTGTGAAATTTAATTATAGGGAGAGAATGAAAGCAGGTCTGTATGATAATATTATACATTATATATATTATATATATATATATATATATATTATACCAATATATTACGATAACTGCATTTTTTATCCGTGTCGTACATTTAAATCCTCTCACAGCTCTTACATCTCCACGGAGACACGTCTACCCGTCTGCACCCCAATGTTCATGCAGCGTGAATGGGCCCTTAAGCCTGGAAATGATCGTATATGTTGATATGAAACGTAATATTCAACACTCCCATGGGTAGCTACAGTGCTGCTCAAAAGTATAAGGAACCCAGGCTTAAGTTGAATAAAAAGAGGAATAAAAAAAATCATCTTTTGGAAATTGATCTTAATGTCTTAATTAAAAAAAAAAAGTGAAAAATCAACCTTTAAGGACAACAATTTACTTTGTCAATGAATAATGTATCATCCCCCTATGTTAAAATACAGGGGTATAAGTACACACCCCCCTATGTTAAAATACAGGGGTATAAGTACACACCCCCCTATGTTAAAATACAGGGGTATAAGTACACACCCCCCTATGTTAAAATACAGGGGCATAAGTATACACCCCCTATGTTAAAATACAGGGGCATAAGTATACCCCCTATGTTAAAATACAGGGGCATAAGTATACACCCCCTATGTTAAAAATACAGGGGCATAAGTATACACCCCCTATGTTAAAATACAGGGGCATAAGTATACACCCCCTATGTTAAAATACAGGGGGCATAAGTATACACCCCTATGTTAAAATACAGGGGCATAAGTATACCCTATATGTTAAAATACAGGGGCATAAGTATACACCCCTATGTTAAAATACAGGGGGCATAAGTATACACCCCCCTATGTTAAAATACAGGGGCATAAGTATACACCCCCTATGTTAAAAACAGGGGCATAAGTATACACCCCTATGTTAAAATACAGGGGGCATAAGTATACACCCCCTATGTTAAAAATACAGGGGCATAAGTATATACCCCCCTATGTTAAAAAATACAGGGGCATAAGTATACACCCCTATGTTAAAATACAGGGGGCAAGTATACACCCCCTATGTTAAAATACAGGGGCATAAGTATACACCCCTATGTTAAAATACAGGGGTAAGTATACACCCCCCTATGTTATAATACAGGGGGGTGTATACTTATACTTACTAATACTGATCTTTTTTAAATTATAGAGTGGTCTAGACCTGCTCTACCTGTAAATTATAGAGCGGTCTAGACCTGCTCTATCTGTAACTTATAGAGAGGTCTAGACCTGCTCTATCTGTAAATTATAGAGAGGTCTAGACCTGCTCTATCTGTAAATTATAGAGCGGTCTAGACCTGCTCTATCTGTAAATTATAGAGAGGTCTAGACCTGCTCTACCTGTAAATTATAGAGCGGTCTAGATCTGCTCTATCTGTAAATTATAGAGTGGTCTAGACCTACTCTATCTGTAAATTATAGAGAGGTCTAGACCTGCTCTATCTGTAAATTATAGAGAGGTCTAGACCTGCTCTATCTGTAAATTATAGAGTGGTCTAGACCTGCTCTATCTGTAAATTATAGAGTGGTCTAGACCTGCTCTATCTGTAAATTATAGAGTGGTCTAGACCTGCTCTATCTGTAAATTATAGAGTGGTCTAGACCTGCTCTATCTGTAAATTATAGAGTGGTCTAGACCTGCTCTATCTGTAAATTATAGAGAGGTCTAGACCTGCTCTATCTGTAAATTATAGAGAGGTCTAGACCTGCTCTATCTGTAAATTATAGAGAGGTCTAGACCTGCTTTATCTGTAAATTATAGAGGTTAGACCTGCTCTATCTGTAAATTATAGAGTGGTCTAGACCTGCTCTACCTGTAAATTATAGAGAGGTCTAGACCTGCTCTATCTGTAAATTATAGAGAGGTCTAGACCTGCTCTATCTGTAAATTATAGAGCGGTCTAGACCTGCTCTATCTGTAAATTATAGAGTGGTCTAGACCTGCTCTATCTGTAAATTATAGAGCGGTCTAGACCTGCTCTATCTGTAAATTATAGAGTGGTCTAGACCTGCTCTATCTGTAAATTATAGAGCGGTCTAGACCTGCTCTACCTGTAAATTATAGAGCGGTCTAGATCTGCTCTATCTGTAAATTATAGAGTGGTCTAGACCTACTCTATCTGTAAATTATAGAGAGGTCTAGACCTGCTCTATCTGTAAATTATAGAGCGGTCTAGACCTGCTCTATCTGTAAATTATAGAGCGATCTAGACCTGCTCTATGCGTCTTGTTATGAATGGATACTATGAATACAATTGAATTGATGTATTTGTTCTTGTATTTTATCCTATTATTCTACATGTTGGTGGAAAGTGGAAAAACCCATTAAAGACACTTTTTCCATTCACAAACGCAGCGTTTTACACCAAATAAGAGAGAAAAAGAAGCATTTTTAGTAAAAACCACACAAGAGCTGTTTATGTGGTTTACAAAAAGGATAGTGTGGTGGTGGGGGGTGGGGGGGTCCTCTAGGAACTCGACGGAGACAGAGACGTGGGAAAAGAGACTCTATTCACACGTCTGTTGGAGGACACGAGGTCGAGGACACGAGGTCGAGGACACGAGGTCGAGGACACGAGGTCGAGGACACTCACGCACCCTGAGCGGTTGGGGTTCGGTGCTGTGCTCAAGAGCCCCTTGGCAGTGCCCATGAGGTGAACTGGCACCTCTCCAGCTACCGGTTCAGGTCCGTATGGGGACTTGAACCTGCGACCCTCCGGTTCCCAACCCTTAATTACCATGAAACCACACAAACTAGTGACCCAACACCACAAACCCCACCCTGAGGACAGTCCCCAACAACCACAGCCTTTTAAAAACCGGACTAGTCTATATGCACAATAGACTAGTCCAACTAGGACCAACAGATCCCCGAGACCGGTGAAGTCCATTGACCCTCGTGTTGTCCTCGGGTTGCCCCATGTTGAAACAAAAAAAATCAGAAAAGTGTCTTTTAACCAAAATTTCAGAAAAATAACGCGGATTGTTCCACACCATGATCCAATGAAATGAATTTGGATGTTTTTGTTCAATTTTAAAGCATTCACAACACTTTTTTATGAAAGACCATTGAAGAAAATGACTAAAATGTTCAAAAAAGCTTCAAAATCATGTGTGGGGACCCACAAAAACGTCAAAATGCACAGAAGAAAAATGACAAAAACTTCAGCAACAAAGGTTTTTAAAAAGACGACCAAAAGGTTTTCAATTCTGACCCAAAAAAACTAAAAGTTGGACGTCGGCGGGAGACAACACGAGGGTTCACCCTCTGGAACCAAACACAGCACCTCTGATTCATGTTTGAATCATTTATTAACCATAAAACACAGAAACTCACCGATTGTTGCAGCTAACAGCTGACGAGCTAGCGGTCCCGGAGGTCTCTTCGGGGTCTTTCTAGCCTCTGCGGGGGACTTTCTATCCAGCCTGGAACCTGGGCCTCTTTGCAGGGTCGTTGAGGATTAAGAGCGTTGTTTCAGTCTCGGTAGACGTCGGTAGTGCACGGGTGGAGTTACCGGGTGTAAGGACGGATTTTATCGTGGGGGGGTGGACAGTGTGGAAAGTCCTCCTGATTGGACGGATAATAGCCCCGGCTGCAGGGGACGGGCTGGGGACGGGGACGGGGATTTATTTTCAATTTAGAGCTTGGATCCTTTTAACCGTTGTGGGTCAAAAACAGACAAAAATGTGATATTTTCGTCCCTTTTTCAGACTTTTTTTTAGTTTCCACCACCACCACCTTACTAGTTTTACTACTTTCTGGAATTCATGGTCAATAACCCTCATTTATATAGAATTATACCTAATATTAGAGTTACAAAAGCAGAAATTATGAATCATTTTGACTCAAAAAGGGACAGAAATGTGACATTTTTGTCCCCTTTTCAATCTTCATGGATAAAGGACAAGGTAAACTGACCCTGACAAACCTCTTCTGCAGTTTTCCTTAACCCTTATATGTCAAAAAAGGGACAGAAATGTGACATTTTCGTCTCTTTTTCAGACTTTATTTTAGTTTCCACCACCACCTCCTTACTAGTTTTACTACTTTCTGGAATTCATGGTCAATAACCCTCATTTATATAGAGTTATACCTCATATTAGAGTTAAAAAAGCAGAAATTATGAATCATTTTGACTCAAAAAGGGACAGAAATTTGACATTTTTGTCCCCTTTTCAATCTTCATGGATAAAGGACAAGGTAAACTGACCCTGACAAACTTCTTCTGCAGTTTTCTTTAACCCTTATATGTCAAAAAAGGGACAAAAATTTGACTTTTTTGTCCCTTTTCAGACTTTTTTTAGTTTCCACCACCACCATCTTACTAGTTTTACTACTTTTTGGAATTCATGGTCAATAACCCTCATTTATATAGAATTATACCTAATGTTAGAGTTAAAAAAGCAGAAAATATGAATTATTTTGACTAATAGTTAAGATCAGAGGAATGAAAGTGATCAGTTGTATTTATAAAGAGCGTTGGAAGGAATACATTTTTTATGGTAATTTGGTTAAAAAGAAACTCATATTTCAGATATAGATATTTTCTAAAGGAGGACAGCAGGAGGGTTAATTCAGACTCGACTGCAGTCCCTGTGGACACTCGAGGGTTTTCATCCCCTGCAGAAAGACGCGGAGCGGGGGAAGCGTTAGTAACAGCACATCTCTAACAATGAACACTGCACAGGAACAATCATGTACCTCGCACAAGATTGTTCAATTACTGAGAAAACGAGAGACTCAGTCGGCTGAGATTACATCTCATAAAGTCTGTCACTACTCCCAAAGAGAAGTAATCATCTATCAGAGGGGCTCACTTCAAACATTTCCTTTCTTTCATTTTCTAAAATACTCTGTAACCTGGTTGTCACTGCGGGAAATGGGCTCTGTGTTATTTAAGGTTTCCTGTTAATATAAAACTAAGGATGGTTATTTATATTCTGACTCACAGTGTCAGGTTCAATTACTGAGAAATAACCCAGCAACTGTGTCTCTAATCAGTCTGATACTGGTTCCACTTATTATTTATTCATCATTATCTATTGCAGAGCTGCTCATACTGTTCCTATTGTAACATAATACTTATATAATAATAATAATATTACAGTATTTACATGGAGTCTGGTGGAGATATGCTGCTCTATACATGCTAAAAGTAGTGATGATTTACATGGAGTCTGGTAGAGATATGCTGCTCTATACATGCTAAAAGTAGTGATTATTTACATGGAGTCTGGTGGAGATATGCTGCTCTATACATGCTAAAAGTAGTGATTATTTACATGGAGTCTGGTGGAGATATGCTGCTCTATACATGCTAAAAGTAGTGATGATTTACATGGAGTCTGGTAGAGATATGCTGCTCTATACACGCTAAAAGTAGTGATTATTTACATGGAGTCTGGTGGAGATATGCTGCTCTATACACGCTAAAAGTAGTGATTATTTACATGGAGTCTGGTAGAGATATGCTGCTCTATACATGCTAAAAGTAGTGATTATTTACATGGAGTCTGGTGGAGATATGCTGCTCTATACACGCTAAAAGTAGTGATTATTTACATGGAGTCTGGTGGAGATATGCTGCTCTATACATGCTAAAAGTAGTGATTATTTACATGGAGTCTGGTGGAGATATGCTGCTCTATACATACTAAAAGTAGTGATTATTTACATGGAGTCTGGTGGAGATATGCTGCTCTATACACACTAAAAGTAGTGATTATTTACATGGAGTCTGGTGGGTTTGGTGCTGGTGATTTTTGGGGCTGTTTCATGAACATATCAACATAGAGGAAACAGTGCATGTTGTATCCCAGAAAATGAACACAGAGAACTGGGTATCCAGGGGACATGGAGTCCACGTCAAGTGTACCGCCATGCAGTTTAGTAACTGATTCATTTTGAGAAGTATTCTTAGATTAATAAAGTAGCACAGTTCTGCTACAACGAGAGGCTTTATAAAGTACCGACCCTGGACTCTTGTTCACAAGTGCTTAATAGAAACGCTGCAATACTTATCAAGCCATTGTAAACTGTAAGAAATAGATGTCATCATTAATTATGTGCAAATAACACAACATAACAGGACTCCCGAGAGCTTGACTGTTAGTACTCTCCACTTCACCTCCAATCCTGGACAAAATGATGCAGACAAAGCGGCACTATCAATCATTTTAGGAACTTGTGTGTGATAGATGGAGCTTGTCTGGTGCTTTGAAGGCGACTGATTAGGTCCTGTACCATGCAACCTCAGCACATCTGGATTCCTCAGCACGTTTCAGGAAGCTTTGCCATCCTAAAGTTACAGCACATTCATCACAGATGTTACACACCGAAATCTCAGAATACTCAGTTACAATGACTGGGACATACTACTCTCTACTGTTGTCTCTACATACTACTCTCTACTGTTGTCTCTACATACTACTCTCTACTGTTGTCTCTACATACTACTCTCTACTGTTGTCTCTCTACATACTACTCTCTACTGTTGTCTCTCTACATACTACTCTCTACTGTTGTCTCTCTACATACTACTCTCTACTGTTGTCTCTCTACATACTACTCTCTACTGTTGTCTCTCTACATACTACTCTCTACTGTTGTCTCTCTACATACTACTGTTGTCTCTCTACTGTTGTCTCTCTACATACTACTCTCTACTGTTGTCTCTCTACATACTACTCTCTACTGTTGTCTCTCTACATACTACTCTCTACTGTTGTCTCTACATACTACTCTCTACTGTTCTCTCTACATACTACTCTCTACTGTTGTCTCTCTACATACTACTCTCTACTGTTGTCTCTCTACATACTACTCTCTACTGTTGTCTCTCTACATACTACTCTCTACTGTTGTCTCTCTACATACTACTCTCTACTGTTGTCTCTACATACTACATACTACTCTCTACTGTTGTCTCTACATACTACTCTCTACTGTTGTCTCTACATACTACTCTCTACTGTTGTCTCTCTACATACTACTCTCTACTGTTGTCTCTCTACATACTACTCTCTACTGTTGTCTCTCTACTGTTGTCTCTACATACTACTCTCTACTGTTGTCTCTCTACATACTACTCTCTACTGTTGTCTCTACATACTACTCTCTACTGTTGTCTCTCTACTGTTGTCTCTCTACATACTACTCTGTTCCCGGTCTACAGGATGGGGGCAAAATATCATGAATACAAATTATAAAGCCTTTAACTTTACGCTTGTTATCTGTTTTCATGAAGCGTGAGAGGCCAGAGAGTCGATTTAACTCTCGTTGCCTCTGAAATGCGTGTAATACAGATTGTAGTTTAAAAGATGAAGACCTTGTCATATACACACTGAGCTCCGTCACATCTTGTCTCAATCACTCCAGATCGATCCTCCATTAATCTTCGTCATTGCTGCGATCCATTTATCCATTTTCAGCGAGCCGTGTCATGGCAACACATTCATCATCGCTTCCCCTACTGCCAAATTAAACTCGCAGAAGAGCAACAGAGCTGGCAAATACTTTTACATCTAATCAATACTCGGACTAATCGATGCAAATGATCTGTATGCAACGTGAGTCGAGTGTTTTTAATGGGCAGCGCTATCAAACTGAATAGTCCTCTCACTAGTCGTTCAACAGCAGAATCATTTGGTACAAAAAGGACAGCAGGACGACCTTTTGGAGTAGTCCAAAGACCGGAGACGCCGGCTGGGGAGGTAAAAACCTACCGGGGACTTCAGACGGATTGATTTAGCAATTCAAGACTACAACGGGTGCAGCAGAGAAGTGACAGTGATCAAAAACCTCGTCCACATACGTCAGTGACGGGTGGAGAAGACTTTTTACATCAGTGGAAATATATATAGATATATACTGTATATGTTTAGATACTAGGGGTTATACCATATACATATATGTGTAGATACACACACATATTACATATACTTTATATATCTTTAAAGCACCCATATTCTGCTCATGTTCAGGTTCATAATTGTATTTTGAGGTTGAACCAGAATAGGTTTCCATGGTTTCATTTTCTATAAACAACATATTTTTGTTGTACTGCACATTGCTGCAGATCCTGTTTTCACCCTGTGTGTTCAGGTCTCTGTTTTATCTCCAGAGTGAGACATCTCTAGTTTTATCTCCAGAGTGAGACATCTCACTAGTTTTATCTCCAGAGTGAGACATCTCTCTCTAGTTTTATCTCCAGAGTGAGACATCTCCCTTCTATCCTATCTTTGTTGGGAGCTGCACATGCTCAGTAGCTCGGTAAGATCCCATCAGCTGATAACTCTTTCTCCAGCTTTGGTCAGTCCAAGGCAGGATTAGCTGGGAGACTTCTTCTAGACCAGGGACACAACAAGGACAGGAAGCAGAACAGGGGAAGTAGAACAGGGACAGGAAGTAGTTCTTTTGGAGATTCTGGTCAACTAGTGGCTGTTGGAGCAGTGTTTTCCAATGAGAAGGAGCTAGCATGCTAGGGTTAGCCACCTCGTCTCTAGTGACGTAGAAAGCCGTGCAGATGTTGGACAGCTCACCCGGAGACTGAAGACAGAGGACGCTCAGAAACCGGATCAGAGGACATTTAGAAACCGCATCAGAGGACATTCAGAAGCCGGATCTTACTCAAAACACGATGGATGGTTTTGTATGTGTGTGTGGAAGCACCAGAGACACAAACTATTATATTTTTATAATATGGTCACTTTAAAAAACTCCCAACATAACCTGCAAAGATAAGTTCAATCAGATGAATGAATGAAGAAGGTGGGTTTGTTTTTATCGTACCAGTTGGTTTTATTATGACAATGCACACTTGATAAGCAAAAAAGCCTTGGCATTCTGCAAAAAACCAACAATATTATGAGAATATGAGTCAGTCGAGCCTGCGTCGGCCAGTTGCTCAGGCAACCGCGCCTTACATTATTATTGCAAAGGGTCACTTTCAGTTGAAACTCATTAGCAAACATAAAAGGACATAAAAATAAATTGTGTGATTACATAAAATATGGGTCATTTTGTCTTTGTAAAGTGGGAGATACATTTCGATATGCACACACACACACACACACACACACATACATACACACACACAATGAAATAAAACACTTGAAATATGTGACCCGTGACACAAAAGAAAAAGAAAACGCATACATAATTGAATCATAGTCGAACTTCTAGGCTAAGATTTTACAAATCACAAAAGACTAATCATTATTAATCAGGTTTTTTTTTCGTTTTAATAAATCAAACAATTTGAGGCTGTATCAAAAACTTGGTAAAAAAATTAGGAGATTTTTTCAATTTTTCAACGAGCAAAATTGTGAAAATTCAAGGTACTTTCTTCCTTCTAAATGTCAACCATCTCCACTAAAATGTTTCTGTACAATCCCATCTGGGACGGTCTCTATGGCACGCAAACGTTCTTCGCTGACGGGGGGGGCGGGAGAAGAACTGCCTCATTACATAAAAAAATAATTATCCCTGGTCCAAAATAATCTGAAGGCGTCCTTTTCCTGTTTGTAAAGGTACTGTACGGATGTAGAAAAAGATAGACATGTTTAGGGCTGCAACTAACGATTATGTTCATTCTCGATTCATCTTATTGGATTAGTTGTTTTGGTTATAAAATGTCAGAAAATGGTGGTGGTGGGGGGGGGGGTACAAGATGATGTCCGCCAATGTCTCGTTTTGTCCACAACTCAAAGATATTCATTCCACAAGCTGCTAGTAAACTATTTAACTCAAAACCAATTAAACAGTAGAGGCCCCAGAATGGAGCCTTGGGGAACTCCGCATGTCATATTTGTCCACTCAGACATATAATATAGGCAACACACGGTGAGGGATGTGCACTTAAAATTGGTTTGGACCTTTGGGACGTGACATTTGAGAAGTTTGACTTTTAAATAGTTTATTATAGCGCAGCTCTAGACATGGCATTTCACTTTTACTGGAGTTTTGTAACACTGTCGCCAAACCAACGCCAAATTACATGGACTGAAATCTGCATAAAAGTATACATTTTGCATCCAAATCCAGATCAAAACTCTGCATTTACAGGTTCTTTATATAATCTCTTTCGTGACAAAAACCCCATCCCACCCAGCTTTCTCACAGCGGAGGGGACGGGGGAAATCGAGAGGAAGGTAAGATTTTCATCAAACGGACTGTAGACGTTCTACCAAAAACAGGAATAAAAGGACTCTGCAGGTTATTTTAGCGAAGCAGTCCCTTTCTCACACCACCAAGAAAATATAACACAATCTAACAGAACATCTTCCAGATATACAATGAATTTTAAAACCAATAAAACAAACAAATCAATCATTATTATTCTTCGCTAAATCTTTTTTTAGGCTACCTTGTTATTCATTCACCTTTAATAGACATTGTGATTAAGGATAGAAACAGACAAGTGTTAAAAGGCAAACCGTATTGAATCTGAATAAAACACAACACACACACACACACACACACACACACACACACACCTCGGCCTCCCATTCTCTCGTGTTGTCTGCAGGGCTGATCTGAGATCCTAGTGAGAGCTTTTTTCATATTCACAGAATCCCCCTCTTGTTATTTAAAAAAAACAACAAAGGTTGTCGCCTGCAGTGCACCGATGGCAGTCCACTATCTTCTTGTTTTATTTTAGAAGCAAGACCAAAAGACGAGTTGTTAGGCAAACGATTGAGTCCAGAAAAGAAAGACTTATAATGGGATAATAATGAAAAACTGTGTTTTAAATGAACAGAGAAACAAATGAAAGGCTGGGAAAGGAGAGCACATCTCCCGATCTCCATCTTCGCTTCTGACCAACCGGTCGATCCAAAAAAGCCAACTTGACGACCATTTGCCTTAGGCCACTGTAGTAGCTGGGCTACCACTAAATCAGTAGTTCCTCCCAGCTGTTTCAACCAATCCTCCCATCCATTTACTGTAAAAAAAAAAAAGAAAACTCACTCATTACACCTCTCTCCCCCTCCCCCCCAAAAACCAAAGTCCCCTGTAGCTGTTTTGTATTTTAGCACCTCTTGTCATCTCTCCCTGTAAATGACCAGACAGACCAACACCAGAATGAAAACCGTCACTGTTCCTCAGGCATCCGTTCCCTCCCCCCGATCAGAGGAGGGTTAAACGAGTCTTAAGGTGGCACGTAGGGGGGTGGCGATCTGTAGGGGGTCATGTTCTTGGGACGGGAACCCTTGCCCTCCATGGGAGTGGTGAAGGGAGGCGGTGGCTGGTAGGGAGGCGCGTTGGGGTCCTCGTCCCGCAGAGCTGTGTACTCCCCGAGCAGTTCCTGGTTCAGGGGCGTGGTCTCTGGCGTGGCCATGTTGGGGTACTCCGGCGGCGGGAGTGGGGGCTTCTCTTCCTGCAGAATCAAGGGCATACTGGAAGATGGAGGTGGCTTAGAGTCATCGAGCTCATCTGCGAAGATGATCGGCACCCCTTTTTTGATGAAGGTGGCCTGGTCCTCGATGGTCAGCTTGCCCTTTCGTTTCTTCCTGTAGCAGATCATCGCAATGATGCCCGCTATCAACAAGATGGCCGCCACGACCACGGCAGGAATGACCGTGTGGAGGTAGACGTCATCTGTGCTCTGCCGGCCGGTTCCTAGAGCTGGAGTGACTGCTGGAGGTTCTGGTATTTCAATCTCTCCAGGTGGGATGAAGGAATACGTTCTGCAGCTTGCCCTTCCCTTGACCTTGACATCCAATGGTCTGAATTCAGGTTCCATGAAGTCCCTCAATTTCGGCGAGGGTTTTCCGTCAGCACTGGCGAGCGTCCTGCTCATCACTGTGAGCTGTTCCTTTGGACAAGGGTGATGCGGGAGGCTCGTGTTAGTCCACTCCACCACAATCGACCCTTTGGTGATGTTTCGTAGACTGACTGTACTGCTGTTGCGGTCCCCAAGTGCATACGCCAGCTTTTTCACCAGAAGGATCTTCTTGTGGATGTCGTTTGTAATTGAACGTGGCTCCCCTTCAAATCGGGCCGTAAAGATCACAGGGGTCTTGTCATTGGCGGGCCAGCGGTTCACCCGGACCTCAATAGCGTCAATCGCTTTCAGGCCACCTTTGTCGGTTGCCTGCATGAAGTATTCATGTTTCCCCACATGCTGGGCATCGGGCAGGCCGTAGAGAAGTTGGCTGGTGGTGTTGAACTGGATCCACGAGCCCTCTCCAACCACTTCATTGTGGTTCTGTCTCAAAGTTAGTCGCAGCTTGTCAGTTGTCCCGTCCTCTTTATCAAAGAATGTATCCGATGGGATCTTTACTTCGAAATAGGTGCCCACCAAAGCATTGACCTGGTCGATCGGGTTACGCAGGACAGGTTTCTCATTAAACGGGTCCGGGACAACGGCCGGGGATGGCGTTGTGCGCCTGGATGGCTTGGCTGTGGAGGTCTTTGTCTCTCTTGGCACTGGTGTGGTTTTGGGTCTCTTGGGTTTCTTGGTAGGTCTTCTCGTAGGTGAAGGTGGTGTAGCAGTGGCCTCCACAAAAGTCGGCCTGGTCATGGTTGGCTGGATTGGAACGGTGCTGGTGGTTTCCATTACCCTTGTTGGTTGAGGGGGTCCCATAGTGGGGGTATGGTTAATGGGGTCCCGAACTCTAATTGTAGGCTTGCCTGGGAGGGGAACGGGGCCTCTCACAGGGGGAGCAGAGCTTTCAGTTGGTGCAGCAATAGAGGGAGAAGAGATGGTTGGAATAATCCTCACTGGAGGATCCACTACGGTTGTTGGAGGAAGCACCGCCAGAACAGGTGTTGGGGTGTTGTTTAATTGGCGCCTCACCCGCTTCGGGACGTGGGGCTTCTTGTTGGCGATGTGCCATCCCACCACAGGGTACCCCAGCTTGGCTGACATGGTGCCTTCTTTTGCAGGACCCTGGACACTGTTGATATTTGGGACTGTGCTCTGGTCCAGGGAGCAGCCGAGCTTCCAGGACAACAAAGCGCCGTTCTCCACCACCTGGGGAGACATTGAGGAATTGTTAATTGAATTATCCATCTACTTAAATATGTTAAATTATTCAAGGATGAGCCAATATTTACTTTAACACTTGTGTTGTCTTCCCGTCAACCATGAAAAAAAAACATTTCGGTCAACATTATTATCGCTTTTTCCGACATTTTTGTCACTTTATCAATGTTGTGGGTGTTTTTTTTAATGTTTTTTTCAAAGTGTTTTGATTTTTTTAATGTTGACATTTTCAGCGCTTATTTCGACGAACCATTTTTACTGAAAACGGGTCACATTTGACCTATGGACAACATGAGGGTTAACCACATACAAACGGGCTCCGTATCATTCAGTCTTATTAACTCACTCCAGTGTTTCCCCTATAATTGTACAGGCCGTGCTGCCAGGTGCTCTAGAACACGCAGAGTACCCCCCATCCCCAAACCCCACAACCACTCAGGGCGCCGGTCCAGCCCTAGCAGCCTACTCACTCTGACACCTCTCCATTTGTGCATGAATAGGTCCTGAGCATGAGTGTGTGTGTGTGTGTATTTCAGGCCTGTGAGTAGTGATTTCTAACAAAACAGAGTGTAAATCTTAATTTCCCACACTAGAGATCAATAAACAGTTTAAATTATGCCATAAATGCCAAAAGTAATGGCAAATGTCTATTGTGTTTTTCTACTTTCATTCTTTCTTTCTAAAAGGTGACTTTAACCCTTGTCTTTTTGTTGATGCTTTATGTCATCATAAAGTATCAACAAAAGCACAACATAAGAACAACATGAGGACAACATGAAGACAACATGAAGACAACATGAGAGCAACATGAAGACAACATGAGGACAACATGAAGACAACATGAGGACAACATGAAGACAACATGAAGGCAACATGAGGGCAACATGAAGACAACAAGAGGACAACATGAGGGCAACATGAGGGCAACATGAAGACAACATGAGGACAACATGAGGACAACATGAGGGCGACATGAGGGCAACATGAGGACAACATGAGGGCGACATGAGGGCAACATGAGGGCGACATGAAGACAACATGAAGACAACATGAGGACAACATGAGGGCAACATGAGGAAACACGAGGGCAACATGAGGGCAACATGAAGACAACATGGGGACAACATGAGGACAACATGAGGACAACATGAGGACAACATGGGGACACCATGAGGACACCATGAGGGCAACATGAGGGCGACATGAGGGCAACATGAAGACAACATGAGGGCGACATGAGGGCAACATGAGGGCAACATGAAGACAACATGAAGACAACATGAGGACAACATGAGGGCAACATGAGGAAACACGAGGGCAACATGAGGGCAACATGAGGGCAACATGAGAACAACATGAGGACAACATGAAGACAACATGAGGACAACATGAGAACAACATGAGGGCAACATGAGAACAACATGAGGACAACATGAAGACAACATGAGGACAACATGAGGACAACATGAGGGCAACATGAGGACAACATGAGGACAACATGAGAACAACTTGAGGGCAACATGAAGACAACATGAAGACAACTTTCATGTACTTTATACAGGACTGACTCTATTGTATCATTTACACAACCTTTACCTTTTTGGCGTTCCCCGGCCCGGCCATGAACGCAGACATGTCGAACAGCCGGTTGTTGACCACCGGGAGGATCTTCATGTGCTGGAGCCCGACCCTGGAGAAGCTCTGCATGTCATCCAGGAGCTCCACTCTCTGTTCTGAACTCATCTTGGTCAAATCGGCGTCCAGGATCACCGTGAGCACCGTGACGGGTTCCTCGTTGCTACAGGCGAACGGCTGGGCGTCCTCTTCCCCCGAGGCCTGGTTGGACGCCAACTGGGCCGAGTCGGAGTCCAGGTGGTCTTCAGGGTGGACCTCGATGGAGAACACCTCCGAGGAAGACGAGGACTTTGTGTGGTTGGAGATGGATGCCGAGATGTAATGGACGCCCTTGTCCTCCTCCAGAGGTAGACCCTGCAGGACTCGGCTGCTGGCGTCCCAGTGCAGCCAGGCGGGGAGCGAGTCCTTACCCATCTCTGTGATCTGAAGGACAAACAAAACGGATGTTTTAATTAAAATTGTTCCAATCTATAATTTACAGATAGAGCAGGTCTAGACCTCTCTATAATTTACAGATAGAGCAGGTCTAGACCTCTCTATAATTTACAGATAGAGCAGGTCTAGACCGCTCTATAATTTACAGATAGAGCAGGTCTAGACCACTCTATAATTTACAGATAGAGCAGGTCTAGACCGCTCTATAATTTACAGATAGAGCAGGTCTAGGGCGCCCTCTGGAGGACAGACTATGCAACGCCAACGCTCATAACATGGTTTACCATCTGTTTTTATGTTATTTTTCTGATGAATTAACTTTTTATTATTATTAATATTTTTAAATTGGCCATTATAAATGCGGACACGATAGATCAGGAAATGATAATGACTTAAAGAAAGGAAGAAAGGGGCTACAAGGTCACTTTTGGGTTTCTTTCTGCTGGTTTCCATAATCTGGGCCTGGATCCTGACTGAAAGGAGCCTTTATCTCCCACTGAAAAGGACCGCCAGATTTAGATAATGACCTTTTTGAAATAATGACAGCAGGAAGAGAAGAGGAGAGGAGGACGAGGTGTCGGAAGAAAGACGCGAGAGAGGGATGATTGAGACCAGGAGGCAACAAAAGAAATACAGGAGGATAAAAATGACTCATTTAAATAGCCCGGGCTGCAACTAACAACTGTCATTGTCCACTAAATAGCTGAAAATTCTCGATTTTTTTCTCTATTAAATTAATGTCAGAAAGTGAAAAATGTCCATCCCGGTTTCTCAAAGTCCAAGATGCAGTCGTTTGGACGTCGTGTCAGTCCCAAACCCAGAGGTGTTCGGCCTGATGTGATGATAATAAGACAGATTAGTGCAGGAAGCCTCCGTATTTGAGAGGATGGAAACAGAATTTCGTGCCGTTAGCGGCAAAATGAAAAATGATCATTCGGCGACTGACTTCTGGAAAAAGTTGTTAAAGGGCAGTGGCACTTCTGTATGTGTGTGTGCCTGTATATGTGTGTATATCTTCACTTTTTTTCTAGTAAATTCCCCAGAACAATCTTAGAGGAAGTCCGACTTTCTTTCTGGTAAATGTACCTCTTTAATCTGGGAACATTACCCCCTTTCCAGCTTTCTCCGTGCAGATGTGCCAGAGAAATGGGAGTGTGTGTGCATACTAGTTATAGTGATTTACAACATCTATATCCTATATAACAAGGCTGCCCAATCTGGGGCCCGTGGGCCAGGTCTGGCCCGTGCTCTCTTTGGTCAGGCCCGACATTGATGTGACATGCTCATGGTTATTCTCCTCTTATTTTGAAAATACCGACTATGAAACGTATATCTGTGCAGTTAAGAAGTAATCTGAGTTCAATGTAAAGCACGGAGCTGTTAAACTTCCATTTAAATTTTAGAGAGAGAGACAGAGAGAGAGAGAGAGAGAGAGAGAGAGAGAGAGAGATACCTAAACGTAGAGATATTACGAGAAGGCGGTCGGGGAAAGAAAGCTGCTCATTGTTGCGTAAAGAGGAGAAGATGGTGAAAGGAGAGCATTGTTACCGGGGAGACGGCTGACAGCTCAACAGATAAGACTCTTATTTTGAAGGAGCAGCCTGGGCTGCTGTGATATGACGACCTTAGGTGAATTGGTAAAGGAAAGAGAAGAAGGAAAACAGATGGAGCATGGCGGGTAGGGCTGTATTCAAATGTCGACTGGGGAATCAAATCACTAGCAAAAAACTACATAGGTCGTTAGTCCAGCGTTATTCTGGCAAAAAACAACCACATAGGTCGTTAGTCCAGCGTTATTCTGACAAAAAACAACCACATAGGTCGTTAGTCCAGCGTTATTCTGACAAAAAACAACCACATAGGTTGTTGTCCAGCGTTATTCTGACAAAAAACAACCACATAGGTCGTTAGTCCAGCGTTATTCTGACAAAAAACAACCAGATAGGTCGTTAGTCCAGCGTTATTCTGACAAAAAACAACCACATAGGTCGTTACTCCAGCGTTATTCTGACAAAAAACAACCACATAGCTCGTTAGTCCAGCGTTATTCTGACAAAAAAACAACCACATAGGTCGTTAGTCCAGCGTTATTCTGACAAAAAAAAACAACCACATAGGTTGTTAGTCCAGCGTTATTCTGACAAAAAACAACCACATAGGTTGTTAGTCCAGCGTTATTCTGACAAAAACAACCACATAGGTCGTTAGTCCAGCGTTATTCTGACAAAAAACAACCACATAGGTCGTTAGTCCAGCGTTATTCTGACAAAAACAACCACATAGGTCGTTAGTCCAGCGTTATTCTGACAAAAAACAACCACATAGGTCGTTAGTCCAGCGTTATTCTGACAAAAACAACCACATAGGTCGTTAGTCCAGCGTTATTCTGACAAAAACAACCACATAGGTCGTTAGTCCAGCGTTATTCTGACAAAAAACAACCACATAGGTCGTTAGTCCAGCGTTATTCTGACAAAAAACAACCACATAGGTCGTTAGTCCAGCGTTATTCTGACAAAAAACAACCACATAGGTCGTTAGTCCAGCGTTATTCTGACAAAAAACAACCACATAGGTCGTTAGTCCAGCGTTATTCTGACAAAAACAACCACATAGGTCGTTAGTCCAGCGTTATTCTGACAAAAAACAACCACATAGGTCGTTAGTCCAGCGTTATTCTGACAAAAAACAACCACATAGGTCGTTAGTCCAGCGTTATTCTGACAAAAAACAACCACATAGGTCGTTAGTCCAGCGTTATTCTGACAAAAAACAACCACATAGGTCGTTAGTCCAGCGTTATTCTGACAAAAAACAACCATAGGTCGTTAGTCCAGCGTTATTCTGACAAAAAACAACCACATAGGTCGTTAGTCCAGCGTTATTCTGACAAAAAACAACCACATAGGTCGTTAGTCCAGCGTTATTCTGACAAAAAACAACCACATAGGTCGTTAGTCCAGCGTTATTCTGACAAAAACAACCACATAGGTCGTTAGTCCAGCGTTATTCTGACAAAAAACAACCACATAGGTCGTTAGTCCAGCGTTATTCTGGCAAAAAACAACCACATAGGTCGTTAGTCCAGCGTTATTCTGACAAAAACAACCACATAGGTCGTTAGTCCAGCGTTATTCTGACAAAAAACAACCACATAGGTCGTTAGTCCAGCGTTATTCTGGCAAAAAACAACCACATAGGTCGTTAGTCCAGCGTTATTCTGGCAAAAAACAACCACATAGGTCGTTAGTCCAGCATTATTCTGCCAAAAAACAACCACATAGGTCGTTAGTCCAGCGTTATTCTGACAAAAAACAACCACATAGGTCGTTAGTCCAGCGTTATTCTGACAAAAACAACCACATAGGTTGTTAGTCCAGCGTTATTCTGACAAAAACAACCACATAGGTCGTTAGTCCAGGTTATTCTGGCAAAAAAACAACCACATAGGTCGTTAGTCCAGCGTTATTCTGACAAAAAACAACCACATAGGTCGTTAGTCCAGCATTATTCTGACAAAAACAACCACATAGGTCGATAGTCCAGCGTTATTCTGACAAAAAACAACCACATAGGTTGTTAGTCCAGCGTTATTCTGACAAAAAACAACCACATAGGTCGTTAGTCCAGCGTTATTCTGGCAAAAAACAACCACATAGGTCGTTAGTCCAGCGTTATTCTGACAAAAAACAACCACATAGGTCGTTAGTCCAGCGTTATTCTGACAAAAAACAACCACATAGGTCGATAGTCCAGCGTTATTCTGACAAAAAACAACCACATAGGTGTTAGTCCAGCGTTATTCTGACAAAAAACAACCACATAGGTCGTTAGTCCAGCGTTATTCTGACAAAAACAACCACATAGGTTGTTAGTCCAGCGTTATTCTGACAAAAAACAACCACATAGCTCGTTAGTCCAGCGTTATTCTGACAAAAAACAACCACATAGGTCGATAGTCCAGCGTTATTCTGACAAAAAACAACCACATAGGTCGATAGTCCTTTCCTGTATTCAGCCAAGGCCAAAAAAAAACTAAACATAAAAATAATCATTTAAATTTTTTAAATAAAAAACAACATTTCAGTTTTTTAGGAGGAAAATTCATGTTCGTAATTGGACAATTTTGAGTGCCCTAGTGGAAGGAAAGTAAGAAAGAGGGAAGGAAGGAAGGAAGGAAGGAAGGAAGGAAGGAAGGAAGGAAGGAAGGAAGGACAGAGGAAAAGAGGGAGGAAGGGATGGAAAGGGAGGGGGAGAGATAAGGAGAGAATGATGGGAGGAAAGAGCAGGGGAGGAAGAGGTGGTATCTGTAATGTGAAAAGTGGAGTGAGACAGAGAGGGAGAAAGAAAGAGAGAGAGAAAGAGAGAGAGAAAGAGAGAGAGAGAGAGAGAAAGAGAGAGAGGCAGAGAGAGAGAAAGTGAGAGAGAATCACTGGCACAGTCCATGTTTCCAGTGGAAAACATGAGTTTAGGCGGATGGAGCGAGGGAGGAGAGGGAGGGATGGAGGGAGGGAGCGAGGGAGGGAGTGATGGAGGGAGGGAGGGAGGGAGGGAGGGAGGGAGGGAGGGAGGGATGGAGGGGGGAGGGAGGGAGGGAGGGAGGGAGGGAGGGATGGAGGGAGGGGGGAGGGATGGATGGGGATGGAGGGAGGGAGGGTGTGTGGAGCCGATGGGTGGCCAGCAGGCAGGCGGATGTTTACGAGGGGAAATCCATCTTAAAGCCAATCTTCTACCTTTAAAAATTCATTTATGGCCCCAGGCCCCCTGACCCCCCCAGATCCCCCACCAAAACCCCAAACCCCCAAACCCCCAAACCCCCCCCCCCCCAACCCTGTCACCTAGCAACGGGAGCGGAGATATACGAGAAGCGAGCGCCCAGAAAAACTAACACCCTGTTTTAAAAATGGAAAAACTTCTGAAAGATTAGAAAATAAGTTTATGATCCATGTAAATCTACAGCGTCAGCCGCACTGTCCAACAGACACACACACACACACACACACACACACACACACACACACACACACACACACTCCTGCACTGTCAGCGCCTCAATTAAAGGGCCAGTTCACCCTTCCTACAGAAACACATCCTCCTCCAGCTATCTGGTCATGCAGGTAGTTTCGGGCCCTGCTTTAATGATCTAAGTGCAGTGTGTGTGTGTGTGTGTGTGTGTGTGTGTGTGTGTGTCTGTGTGTGTGTGTGTGTGTGTGTGTGTGTGTAACAGGTAAGAAGCGCCTGCTGCAGGTTGTTAGTGTTTTCATTAATCAGAGGTCATCTCCCAGGTCTCTCCTTAACAGCCAGGCGTGTTTGGAACTTGGCGCACACACACAAACACACACACACACACACACAGACACACACACACACACACACAGACAGACACACACACACACACACAGACAGACAGACACACACACACACAAACACACACACACACAGACACACACACACAGACAGACACACACACACACACACACACACACACACACACAGAGACACACACACACACACACAGACACACACACACACACACACACATACACAGACAGACACACACACACACACACACAGACAGACAGACACACACACACACAAACACACACACACACAGAGACACACACACACACACACACAGACAGACACACACACACACACACACAGACAGACAGACACACACACACACAAACACACACACACACACAGACACACACACACAGACAGACACAGGCACACACACACAAACAGACAGAGACACACACACACACACAAACAGACAGAGACACACACAGAGACACACACACACACACACACAGATACACAGACACACACACACACACACACACACACACACACACACACACACACACACACACGGTATGTGACCATCTCTAATTCAGATTATTTATAACAGTTAAAGTTATAGTTAGAGCGAGTGCGTCGTTTCTTCTTTACAGCGGCGATGACAAACAGCCTGCCGTGATAGGCCGGTGTGTAATCAGCCAATCAGCACGCAGCGTCTAAATATAATCTGCTACACGCCAAACATGGCTCGGCTGTCTGCAAAGGGGGAGCCAATGAAACGCTGCGCTGCAACTCCACTTCCTCCTGTTGGGTGACAACCAAGCATGCTGGATCTATGCAAATCTCATTAAAAAGCAAC
>CM049374.1:34851596-34861596 GCA_026937815.1 Etheostoma perlongum | reverse complement strand
GGTAAGCTATGTTAATGGTAACTAGCAAGTTAGTTAGCAGTAATTAGCCTGTGCCTATGTTAATGTTAACTAGCATGTTAGTTAGCAGTAATTAGCCTGTGCCTATGTTAATGTTAACTAGCATGTTGGTTAGCAGTAATTAGCCTGTGCCTATGTTATTGTTGACTAGCATGTTGGTTAGCAGTAATTAGCCTGTGCCTATGTTAATGTTAACTAGCATGTTAGTTAGCAGTAATTAGCCTGTGCCTATGTTAATGTTAACTAGCATGTTAGTTAGCAGTAATTAGCCTGTGCCTATGTTAATGTTAACTAGCATGTTGGTTAGCAGTAATTAGCCTGTGCCTATGTTAATGTCAACTAGCATGTTAGTTAGCAGTAATTAGCCTGTGCCTATGTCAATGTTAACTAGCATGTTAGTTAGCAGTAATTAGCCTGTGCCTATGTCAATGTCGACTAGCATGTTAGTTAGCAGTAATTAGCCTGTGCCTATGTTAATGTTAACTAGCATGTTAGTTAGCAGTAATTAGCCTGTGCCTATGTTAATGTTAACTAGCATGTTGGTTAGCAGTAATTAGCCTGTGCCTATGTTAATGTCGACTAGCATGTTAGTTAGCAGTAATTAGCCTGTGCCTATATCAATGTCGACTAGCATGTTAGTTAGCAGTAATTAGCCTGTGCCTGTGTTAATGTTTACTAGCATGTTAGTTAGCAGTAATTAGCCTGTGCCTATGTTAATGTTAACTAGCATGTTAGTTAGCAGTAATTAGCCTGTGCCTATGTCAATGTTAACTAGCATGTTAGTTAGCAGTAATTAGCCTGTGCCTGTGTTAATGTTTACTAGCATGTTAGTTAGCAGTAATTAGCCTGTGCCTATGTTAATGTTAACTAGCATGTTAGTTAGCAGTAATTAGCCTGTGCCTGTGTTAATGTTTACTAGCATGTTAGTTAGCAGTAATTAGCCTGTGCCTATGTTAATGTTAACTAGCATGTTAGTTAGCAGTAATTAGCCCGTGCCTGTGTTAATGTTTACTAGCATGTTAGTTAGCAGTAATTAGCCTGTGCCTATGTTAATGTTAACTAGCATGTTGGTTTGCAGTAATAAGCCTGTGCCTATGTTAATGTTAACTAGCATGTTAGTTAGCAGTAATTAGCCCGTGCCTGTGTTAATGTTTACTAGCATGTTAGTTAGCAGTAATTAGCCCGTGCCTGTGTTAATGTTTACTAGCATGTTAGTTAGCAGTAATTAGCCTGTGCCTATGTTAATGGCTAATTAAAGTCATGAGATAGGGATAAGCCGTTGGGCCGGGGATCAACTGTCAGAAGAAATATGCATCATAGCCCGCTAACTTCCCCCGACAGAAAACACAGGGCGCTGCCGCAAGACGCGTCAAGTCAGCCGAGCGTCTGCAAAACAACCCCCCCGGCCCCCCAGGTTTATGCAGGTTTATTTCGGGAGGGGGGTGGGAGGGGGGAGGGTGGTGGTGGATGGGGGAGGGTGGAGGGGTGAGAAAAATATTTTCATGCTCCTCTTTCATGCTGCCGGGGGAACTTGATTGATATGATCTGATGTGATTTGACAGGGGCGAAAGAAAGGAGCAAGGGAGGGATGGGTGTGGAGGAAGAGATAGGACTTAAAAGGAAAAGGATGGAGGAAAGGGGGAGGGGGAGAGGGTGCAATAGGATATGAAAAGCTGGAATGTGACGGACGGAGATAAAGGGGGAGGAGAGAAGATAGGGGGCTTAGAAAGTGAAGTGAAGGATGGAGGAAGGGAGAGGAGACGGCATTAAAGGGTAACTTTATTTATGTATTTTTATCAACCTGGACCCTATTTGCGGATGTTTTTGTTATTTTCTTTCGGGAGCAACGATCTTTTGATATTGGTCCAGCATGAAGCACGAAAACAAGCTGTAATGTAACCCTGCAGGACAGAGGTTCAGCATCAGGCTGCCGCTGACAGACTCAGATTATTATTCCAAGGGTGTGATAACATTATGGGATGGATCCCTACAGAGATAGAGCTTTTAGTTAAAGAGGAAGATCCTTTTAGTTTAACATGAAACAGAAATCACCATCACCAAACCCACCAGACTCCATGTAAATAATCACTACTTTTATCATCGTGAAACACACTTCATTCAAAGTGGACAGAAACTAAATAAAACTACCAAAAGCCGTCTTAGTTCATCTTTCCACTGTTCCACCAATCACCACTCTGGTCTGGTTGGAATAAACTCTTAATTCACCCATTTACGTGTGGAGATATGCTGCTCTATACACGCTAAAAGTAGTGATTATTTACATGGAGTCTGGTGGAGATATGCTGCTCTATACACGCTAAAAGTAGTGATTATTTACATGGAGTCTGGTGGAGATATGCTGCTCTATACACACTAAAAGTAGTGATTATTTACATGGAGTCTGGTGGAGATATGCTGCTCTATACACGCTAAAAGTAGTGATTATTTACATGGAGTCTGGTGGAGAAATGCTGCTCTATACACGCTAAAAGTAGTGATTATTTACATGGAGTCTGGTGGAGATATGCTGCTCTATACACGCTAAAAGTAGTGATTATTTACATGGAGTCTGGTGGAGATATGCTGCTCTATACATGCTAAAAGTAGTGATTATTTACATGGAGTCTGGTGGAGATATGCTGCTCTATACACGCTAAAAGTAGTGATTATTTACATGGAGTCTGGTGGAGATATGCTGCTCTATACACGCTAAAAGTAGTGATTATTTACATGGAGTCTGGTGGAGATATGCTGCTCTATACACGCTAAAAGTAGTGATTATTTACATGGAGTCTGGTGGAGATATGCTGCTCTATACACGCTAAAAGTAGTGATTATTTACATGGAGTCTGGTGGAGATATGCTGCTCTATACACGCTAAAAGTAGTGATTATTTACATGGAGTCTGGTGGGTTTGGTGACGGTGATTTCTGTTTCATGTTAAACTAAAAGCATCTTTCTCTTTAACTAAAAGGTCTATCTCTGTAGGGATCCATCACATAATGTTGACACACACTTAGAATAATAATCTGAGTCTGTCAGCAGCAACAACACAACTTTCAGTGGACGCTGGCTGATGCTGAACATCTGTTACAGCCCAAAAAACTGGGCTAGTTTTAAAAACAGTTTTTCACATGAGTGAGTTGGACATCAAAACATGAGAAGATAGGGTCCAGGATAAAAAAACAACATCCCTTTAATGGTGTAATGAAGACAAAGAGGGAAGAAAGCGGGGGGATAAATAGACAGCAAAGAGAGATGAATGGTTAGAGGTGGAGAGGATGCAATGAAGACGAGGTGCAGAAAGGAAGGAAAGAAGAGAGGAAGTGTTCAATATTAAAGGTTTAGCCTTAAGGAGAGAGAAGGAAAGTGTCCGGAACAAAGGGAGGGGTGGAGGGAAAGAGGTGGAGAAGGATGAGTTAAGTTGTTCTAGCTGGAGGTAAAGTCTGAGAATTTCCAAAGGGAGGAGAGGAAGATAACTGCCACTAAAGGAAGAGGATGAATAGTCGAGAGAGAGAAGAAACAGCAGGAGAGAGAGAGAGAGAGATAGAGGAGAGGGAGGGTAATGCACCTAAAGCCTCCCATTCAGATATGAGGCTCCATATATTAGAGGAAATTGGCCATTGTGGAAAATACAGCGCAATTAAAAAAGGGCAAATTGCCCCGGATGGCGTTAAATGGGTGCGTTGCCCCGGGGCAGCTTCTGAGCAATGGCACACCATCGCATCTCAGGGACATATTTTTTAGGGGAACTGCTCCTTTATGGTTGCTGTCGGAGTTCATCTGGAGTCAACACACTCGCTGAGGGTGGAGTACCTGTACCCCGACCCCCCCAATGCCCCCCCAAAACACTCGTTCATCCACCCGTCACTGCACGTTCGTGTATATAAAGGTGTCATCAGCATACACTGTGAAGATAATGGACTAGGCATGAGACCGGGTCAAAGAGGGACAAAAATGTGACATTTTCGTCCCTTTTTTTTAGTTTTCACTAACTTTTATCAATATAGTAACTTTGAAAATGGGTCAAATTTATTTTTATGTGTGTATATGTGTGTACATGCGTGTACATGTGTGTATATATGTGTTATATGTGTATATGTGTGTACATGTGTGTACATGTGTGTATATGTGTGATATATGTGTTATATGTGTGTACATGTGTGTATATATGTGTTATATGTGTGTATGTGTGTATATGTGTGATATCTGTGTGATATATGTGTGTATATATGTGTGTATATGTGTGTGTATATGTGTGTATATGTGTGTATATGTGTGTATATGTGTGTGTATATGTGTGTATATGTGTGTATATGTGTGTATATGTGTGTATATATGTGTATATGTGTGTGTAAATGTGTGTAAATGTGTGTATATGTGTGTATATGTGTGTTATATATGATATATGTGTGTATATGTGTGTATATGTGTGTATATGTGTGTTATATATGATATATGTGTGTATATGTGTGATACATGTGTGTATATATGTGTTATATATGATATATGTGTGTATATGTGTGTATATGTGTGTATATGTGTGTTATATATGATATATGTGTGTATATGTGTGTATATGTGTGTATATGTGTGTTATATATGATATATGTGTGTATATGTGTGATACATGTGTGTATATGTGTGTTATATGTGTGTACATGTGTGTATATATGTGTTATATGTGTGTATGTGTGTATATTTGTGATATCTGTGTGATATATGTGTGTATATATGTGTGTATATGTGTGTATATATGTGTGTATATGTGTGTATATGTGTGTATATGAGTGTATATGTGTGTATGTGTGTATATGTGTGTGTATATGTGTATATGTGTGTATATATGTGTATATATGTGTGTATATATGTGTGTATATGTGTGTATGTGTGTATATGAGTGTATATGTGTGTATATGAGTGTATATGTGTATATATGTGTGTATATGTGTGTGTATATGTGTGTATATGTGTGTATATGTGTGTATATGAGTGTATATGTGTGTGTGTGTGTATATATGTGTGTATATGTGTGTATATGTGTGTATATGTGTGTATATGAGTGTATATGTGTATATATGTGTGTATATGTGTGTATATGTGTGTATATGTGTGTATATGTGTGTATATGAGTGTATATGTGTATATATGTGTGTATATGTGTGTGTATATGTGTGTATATGTGTGTATATGTGTGTATATGTGTGATGTGTATATGTGTGTATATGTGTGTGTATATGTGTGTATATGTGTGTATATATGTGTATATGAGTGTATATGTGTGTATGTGTGTGTATATGTGTGTGTATATGTGTGTATATGTGTGTATATATGTGTATATATGAGTGTATATGTGTGTATATGTGTGCATATGTGTGTATATGTGTGTATATGTGTGTATATGTGTGTATATGTGTGTTATATATGATATATGTGTGTATATGTGTGATACATGTGTGTATATGTGTGTATATGTGTGTTATATATGATATATGTGTGTATATGTGTGATACATGTGTGTATATGTGTGTATATGTGTGTTATATATGATATATGTGTGTATATGTGTGATACATGTGTGTATATGTGTGTATATGTGTGCATATGTGTGTATATGCCAAAAATTTCCTTTGAGATAAATAAAGTACATATATACATATCTATCTATTTATCTATCTATCTGAAATTTAACATTTTCGTCTCTTTTTCAGACTTTTTCTTAGTTTCCACCACCACCACCTTACTAGTTTTACTACTTTTTGGAATTCATGGTGATTAACCCTCATTTATATAGAATTATACCTGATATTAGAGTTAAAAAAGCAGAAAATATGAATTATTTTGACTAATAGTTAAGATCAGAGGAATGAAAGAGATCAGTTGTATTCATAAAGAGCGTTGGAAGGAATCCATTTTATGGTAGTTTGGTTAAAAGAAACTCATATTTCAGATATAGACATTTATTAAAGGGTCCGTGTCTCGAGATAACTTGTTATGGATTGATATTATAAATAAAATTGAATTGAATTAATAATGACGGAGAGATTAATTGAGAAAGAAAGAGTGACGCTGGGACTCACCTTGACAATGTCCCCCAGGTAAACGTCCTCCATCTTGTTTGGCACCGTCATCTGGAAGATCCGACCCACTACCGCCGAGGAGTCTGGGAAGGCGGCGTTGGGGGGGGCGGCGGCCGAGTCCTGCCGGGTCACCGCGTCGTCATCGGCGACGGCGCGGACCTCCAGGTCCCGGATCCTCTCCTGGAAGTCGTTGAGCAGCGACGAGTGCATGGAGGCCTCCAGCTGGCCCCCGCTCGCCCCCCCGCCCAGGGCCGCCACCGGGGGGAGCCAGCACGCCACGGCCACGAGCAGGCCCAGAACCAGAACCAAGCCTCTAGTCCTGGGGAGGCTCAGGTCCAGTGCCCCCCTCGTCCCGGCGGAGCTGCCCAAAATCAGTTTCCCGTGCATTCTTCTTCCTTCTCTTCTTGCCCGTCAACGACGGGAAATAAAATAGAAGAAGGGAGGATGTCCGAGTGGAAGGGGGTGGTGGGGGGGACTTAAGGGGGGGCATGCACCCCCAACAAATCCAAAGCAAATCCCAAATCTCCCTCCCTCCGTGTCCTCCTTGGCCGGGCTGGAATCTTCCCTCCTTCTCTTCTGTCCTCTTCTCCAACTTCTCTTTTTGGCTTTATTCTTCCTCCTCCCCCCTCTCTTTTTTGGCTTTATTCGTCCTCTCCTCCCCCCCCCCCCGGCCTTTTGTCCCCCCACCCCCCCTCAGAGGGTTTGGAGTCCCATTGTGTGCCGAGCACCTCTGAGATCTGTGAGGAGACAAAGACAAACGGACGGCTCGGTTAGTTACGGAGCCGAGAAAACATCCATCTTCTTAACAGCAGAACTAGAAGTGTGTGTGTGTGTGTGTGTGTGTGTGTGTGTGTGTGTGTGTGTGTGTGTGTGTGTGTGTGTGTGTGTGTGTGTGTGAATGTGTGTGCATGCTCTGATTTTCATGTGTGTGTTTTTTTATGTCCCTGTGTGTGTGTGTGTGTCCCTGTTTTAGCTGTGTCCTGTGTGTGTGTGTGTGTGTCCCTGTATGTGTAGCTGTGTCCATGTGTGTGTGTGTGTGTGTGTGTGTGTGTGTGTGTGTAGTGTGTGTGTCTGTGTGTCTGTGTGTGTGTGTGTGTGTGTGTGTGTGTGTGTGTGTGTGTGTAGCTGTGTAAGTGTGTGTGTGTGTGTGTGCAGGAATCCTAATGTGTAAAGGTGTAAAGTAACACAGTATGTGAAGTAAAAAGTAGAATATTTCTCTCTAAAATGTAGCAGAGTAGTAGTAGAAAGTAAAGGAAAATACTCGAGTGAAGTACAAGACACATGTCTGTGAGAGAGAGACAGAGACAGAGAGACAGGGACAAAGAGAGAGAGACAGAGAGAGAGAGAGACAGAGAGAGAGACAGACAGAGAGACAGAGACAGAGAGAGAGAGAGAGAGAGAGACAGAGACAGAGAGAGAGAGAGAGACAGAGACAGAGAGAGAGGGAGAGAGAGAGAGAGAGGGAGACAGAGAGACAGAGACAGAGAGAGAGAGAGAGAGAGAGACAGACAGAGAGACAGAGACAGAGAGAGAGAGAGAGAGAGGTGGGACTTTAGCCAACAATGGTGAACCTGTCACAACTTTCTTGGAAACGCTAATGAATGGATGTCCTCTCTGAGTGTGTGTGTGTGTGTGTGTGTGTGTGTGTGTGTGTGTGTGTGTGTGTGTGTGTGTGTGTGTGTGTGTGTATGTGTGTGTGTGTGTGTGTGTGTGTGTGTGTGTGTGTGTGTGTGTGTGTGTGTGTGTGTGTGAAGGACTGAACTCAGGGGTTTGTTATTCATGCAGCTCTTTCATGAAGGAGGGGATCCCCTCCTGTGTCCTTGTGTGTGTGTGTGTGTGTGTGTGTGTGTGTGTGTGTGTGTGTGTGTGTGTGTGTGTGTGTGTGTGTGTGTGTGAGAATTGATTTCGGGAAGGAAAGAATGAGAGGGGAAAGTTACCCCCCCCCAATGTGACTCCATTCAGCCCCCCCGGAGATTCCTTCCCGATGGAGAAAGTGAATTCACGGCAGGTATCCCCCGGCAACAACACCACCACAACCACCACCCGCCCCCACAGCCTCCTTGTCGTCGTGGCAACGGCCTCAACGCCTCGGTTTAGGCTGAATCCCATTCCTCTGTCTTACCCCTTCCCCTCGTTTTTGCACGTTCACGCGGGACCTAGTGGTGTCCCAATACCTATAGGGGTAGGGGGTAGACCGAGGGGTAGGGGGTAGACCGAGGGGTAGGGCTGAGACCGAGGGTAGGGGTAGGGGGTAGACCGAGGGGTAGGGCTGAGACCGAGGGGTAGGGGGTAGACCGAGGGGTAGGGCTGAGACCGAGGGGTAGGGCTGAGACCGAGGGGTAGGGGGTAGACCGAGGGGTAGGGGATAGACCGAGGGGTAGGGATAGACCGAGGGGTGGACCGAGGGGGATAGACCGAGGGGTAGGGGATAGACCGAGGGGTAGGGATAGACCGAGGGGTAGGGGGATAGACCGAGGGGTAGGGGGATAGACCGAGGGGTAGGGGATAGACCGAGGGGTAGGGGGGGATAGACCGAGGGGTAGGGGATAAGACCGAGGGGTAGGGGTGAGACCGAGGGGTAGGGATAGACCGAGGGGAGGGCTGAGACCGAGGGGTAGGGGATGGACCGAGGGGTAGGGGGATAGACCGAGGGGTAGGGCTGAGACCAAGGGGTAGGGATAGAGGGCTGAGACCGAGGGGTGGGGGGTAGACCGAGGGGTAGGGGTAAGACCGAGGGGTAGGGGATAGACCGAGGGGTAGGGCTAAGACCGAGGGTGGGGGTAGGGGAAAACCGAGGGGTAGGGGATAGACCGAGGGGTAGGGATGGACTGGGGCAGGGCTGAGACCGAGGGGTAGGGGTAGACCGAGGGTAGGGGTAAGACCGAGGGGTAGGGATAAACCGAGGGGTAGGGGATGGACCGAGGGGTAGGGGTAGGGTGTAGACCGAGGGGTAGGGCTGAGACCGAGGGGTAGGGGATAGACCGAGGGGTAGGGGTAAGACCGAGGGGTAGGGGTAGACCGAGGGGTAGGGGTAGACCGAGGGGTAGGGGGTAGACCGAGGGGTAGGGGATAGACCGAGGGGTAGGGGTAAGACCGAGGGGTAGGGGTAGACCGAGGGGTGTAGACCGGGGTAGGGGCTGAGACCGAGGGGTAGGGGTGTAGACCGAGGGGTAGGGGACCGAGGGGTAGGGGACGGACCGAGGGGTAGGGGGATAGACCGAGGGGTAGGGGGTAGTCTATGTTATTGTAATCATTTGTTATTACTTCCTGTTCATGCGGAGACAGGCCAGTACACCAGGAGACAGGCCAGTACACCAGGAGACGGGCCAGCACACCAGGAGACGGGCTAGTAAACCAGGAGACGGGCCAGTACACCAGGAGATGGGCCAGTACACCAGGAGACAGGCCAGTACACCAGGAGACGGGCCAGTACACCAGGAGACAGGCCAGTACACCAGGAGACGGGCCAGCACACCAGGATACGGGCCAGTAAACCAGGAGACGGGCCAGTACACCAGGAGACGGGCCAGGAGACGGGCCAGTACACCAGGAGACAGGAGACGGGCCAGTACACCAGGAGACGGGCCAGTACACCAGGAGACGGGCCAGTACACCAGGAGACAGGCCAGTACACCAGGAGACCTGGAGGAGGTTGTAGGAGGGCAACAACCCAGCAGCAGGACCACTACCTAGGCCTTTGTGCAAGGAGGAGCAGGAGGAGCACTGCCAGACCTGCAACATGAGGTCCAGCAGGCCACAGAGGTCCCTGTGTCCTGCTCAAACGGTCAGAAATAGACTCCCTGAGGGGGGTGTGAGGGCCCGACGTCACACACACACGGGACAGAGTCTGGAGACGCCGTGGAGAAGGTCCTGCTGCCTGCAACGTCCTCCAGCGGGACGTT
>CM049374.1:34816596-34836596 GCA_026937815.1 Etheostoma perlongum | reverse complement strand
ATTTAAATAGATATTAACTTGGACTTTGAGAAACTAGGAGGGACATTCTTCACCATTTTATAGACCAGGCGATGAATCGATGAAAATGACCTTTAGTTGCAGCCCTAATTCATTTGTCCCTTGGGGGTTAGCAGGAAAATGGGTGGACCTGCAGGCCTCCTCTGTTGGCTTTAGGCAGAGAGTAATGACACCCATGGGACAACTCAAAAGCCTCCAAATTGCCCATTACTGAGCAGTTGAGTCCACTAATTTATTTAGGGCCCTGTGAGGATAGAGCCGCCAAGAATTTCCTAACAATTAAATTACATTTGAAGTGAAAATTTACTTTTTTTGGGGGGGGGGGGACGGGTTTAAAAGAAGGGGAATATCATGTGTATACACCCAACTCTGCACAGCAGCCAGACATGAATCCGATCGCCTCCGAGAGCCTCAAAGGTCACACTGCAACAGACAAGCGTCTAAAACAAACACACACTTTGTAGTCAAAACCTGACATTTACACGGGAAATCAAACTGGTTCCAGTAAAAACCCTGATGGGGGAAGTGGTAGACTCTACCACACCTGCACCACCTGATAACGGTGTAGTTTCTCTTCCTGTTTTTCATTTACTCCACACTCTCTGTATGTCTGTATTATCTGTATTTACAAACTCATAGGAACTACAGCTAGCCCTACCCGCCGCTTCGGTCTACATCTCATATCCCTTATCTCATAGCTCCTCGACTCCTCATCGAGGAGCAAGGAGGGATCATTGAGGAGCTATGAGAGAGGAGCTATGAGAGAGGAGCTATAAGAGAGGAGCTATGAGCGAGGAGAGATCATTGAGGAGCTATGAGCGAGGAGTTATGAGCAAGGAGGGATCATTGAGGAGTTATGAGCAAGGAGTGATCATTGAGGAGTTATGAGCAAGGAGTGATCATTGAGGAGTTATGAGCAAGGAGTGATCATTGAGGAGCTATGAGAGAGGAGGGATCATCGAGGAGCTAGGAGAGAGGAGCTATGAGAGAGGAGGGATCATCGAGGAGCTATGAGAGAGGAGCTATGAGAGAGGAGGGATCATCGAGGAGCTAGGAGAGAGGAGCTATGAGAGAGGAGGGATCATCGAGGAGCTATGAGAGAGGAGCTATGAGAGAGGAGGGATCATTGAGGAGCTATGAGAGAGGCGGGATCATCAAGGAGCTATGAGAGAGGAGCTATGAGAGAGGAGGGATCATCGAGGAGCTATGAGAGAGGAGCTATGAGAGAGGAGGGATCATCGAGGAGCTATGAGAGAGGAGGGATCATCGAGGAGCTATTGTGTAGAAACTCAGTTTTCCAGATGGTTAATTACCTACATTAATAATAGTAAATAATTATATTGTGCTTTTCTAGTCTCAAAGTCACAGCTCTGTCCATTAAATCAAGGAATCGATTAGTCGACAAAATCATGTGTTAGTCAACGAAGGATTTCTTTAGTGGAGTACAGTCCTACATTGATATCTCTGGATAAGGAATGACGTGCAGTTTAACAACAACAACAACAACAACACCATTGCACCGGTTGCTATTGACATGTCCTCAAATATAAAAGACATTCATATCTCTGGAGACAGCATTAAGGACCTATTAGTCAGCCACTGCTTTCCCTGCAGGAACTCACCAACCAACATGTCCTCACATATAAAAGACACTCATATAGGGCTGTCCCCTCTTAGTTGATTAAAATTAAAATTCGAATTAAAATTAAAAATTCGAATAAAAAATGACTTATCAACTAAAGTAATCTTCTACACAACTAATCCTGCAAAAGCACCACTTTAAATCTGCCTTTCACCAGAAATGTGCTCATTAGTTTCATGGAAATGAGTAATTAAGCATGAATAAGCATAAAAAATGACTCGACTAAAGAAATCTTAGTCGACTAGTCTGTGGTTTTGGATTTAGTCCACTAAGATTTCTGTAGTTGATAACTCATTTTTTATGCTTATTCATGAGTAATTACTCATTTTCCTGAAACTAATGAGCACATTTCTGGTGAAGACCAGATTTAAAGTGACAGTCCTACATTAATATCTCTGGGTAAGGAATGACGTGCAGTTTAACTAACAACAACAACAACAACAACACCATTGCACCGGTTGATATGGACATGTCCTCAAATATAAAAGACATTCATATAGGACCGTCTCCTCTTAGTCGATTAGTTATAAGTCATTTCTTATGCTTTTTCAGGGGTAATTACTCATTTCCCTGTCACTAATGAGCACATTTCTGGTGAAGACCAGATTTAAAGTGGTGCTTCTGCAGGATTAGTTGTGTAGAAACGACAGCCCTCCATTCATATCTCTGGATAAGGAATGACTGACAACAACAAAGTCATTGCACCAGGTTGATATGGACATAAAACTATATTGTGCAGCCCTAAAACTCAACCTAGACACGGAGACATTGACATGTCCTCAAATATATATAAAAGACATTCACATCTCTGGAGACAGCATTAAGGAGCTACTAGTCAGCCTCCAGGAAGCCACCAACCAGCCGGACTCAGCTTCTCTCTGAGCCTTCATCCTCTCATCCTCTCTCTCCCCTCCCTCTCTCTCTCCCTCCCTCTCTTTTTGCTTCATCCCTCGGTCACAGGAGACATACCCAGACCGCGGCAGGCTGTCAAACGTCTCCATGGCAAAGCAGACGTGAGAGGAATCCCAACGACGCCGGCGAGAGAGAAACACCCCCCGGTGCTCGTACTTCACCTCTTAAAGATGGAGGTTAGCGTTGCCGGGGCTGTCTCTCCTCCGCCTCACCACGCCGGCTCGGCCCGGCTCTAATGCTCCTGATTGGGGCTTTGTTTGGTCTCCATGTCCCCCCGACACCTCCCCCCACAAAGGGGGGACAACATGAAGACAACATGAGGGCAACATGAAGAAAACATGAGGGCAACATGAGGACAACATGAGGACAACATGAAGGAAAACATGAGGACAACATGAGGAAAACATGAGGGCAACATGAGGACAACATGAAGACAACATGAGGACAACATGAAGAAAACATGAGGACAACATGAGGACAACATGAGGACAACATGAGGGCAACATGAGGACAACATGAGGGCAACATGAGGACAACATGAAGACAACATGAGGACAACATGAAGAAAACATGAGGGCAACATGAGGACAACATGAGGACAACATGAAGAAAACATGAGGACAACATGAGGACAACATGAGGGCAACATGAGGGCAACATGAGGGCAACATGAGGACAACATGAGGACAACATGAAGAAAACATGAGGGCAACATGAGGGCAACATGAGGACAACATGAGGACAACATGAGGGCAACATGAGGACAACATGAGGGCAACATGAGGACAACATGAAGACAACATGAGGACAACATGAAGAAAACATGAGGGCAACATGAGGACAACATGAGGACAACATGAAGAAAACATGAGGGCAACATGAGGACAACATGAGGGCAACATGAAGACAACATGAAGAAAACATGAGGGCAACATGAAGACAACATGAGGGCAACATGAGGACAACATGAAGAAAACATGAGGGCAACATGAGGACAACATGAGGACAACATGAGGACAACATGAAGACAACATGAGGACAACATGAGAACAACATGAGGACAACATGAGGACAACATGAAGACAACATGAGGGCAACATGAAGAAAACATGAGGGCAACATGAGGACAACATGTGGACAACATGAGGAAAACATGAGGGCAACATGAGGACAACATGAGGACAACATGAGGACAACATGAAGACAACATGAAGACAACATGAGGACAACATGAAGACAACATGAAGACAACATGAGGACAACATGAGGGCAACATGAGGACAACATGAGGACAACATGAGGACAACATGAGGACAACATGAGGGCAACATGAGGACAACATGAGGGCAACATGAGGACAACATGAGGGCAACATGAGGACAACATGAAGAAAACATGAGGGCAACATGAAGACAACATGAGGGCAACATGAAGAAAACATGAGGGCAACATGAGGACAACATGAGGACAACATGAGGACAACATGAGGACAACATGAGGACAACATGAGGACAACATGAGGGACAACATGAGGACAACATGAAGACAACATGAGGGACAACATGAAGAAAACATGAGGACAACATGAGGACAACATGTGGACAACATGAAGACAACATGAAGACAACATGAGGGCAACATGAGGACAACATGAGGACAACATGAGGACAACATGAAGACAACATGAAGACAACATGAGGACAACATGAGGACAACATGAAGACAACATGAAGGACAACATGAGGGCAACATGGGGGCAACATGAGGACAACATGAGGACAACATGAGGACAACATGAGGGCAACATGAGGGCAACATGAGGACAACATGAGGGCAACATGAGGACAACATGAGGACAACATGAAGACAACATGAAGACAACATGAGGACAACATGAGGACAACATGAGGACAACATGAGGACAACATGAGGTTAACCCTCATGTTGTCCTCGGGTTAAATTCGTCCCTTTTCAGAATTCCTACATGATAATTTGGGGTTTTAACCACGTTGCTCCAAAATAAGACGGATGGTTCCATGAGACGCTCTTCGGAGGAAATGAAGGACCAGGTCTCTGATGTCATGGGTTCTACTGACAGATCTGAGATCATCCATGTCCTTCATTCCTCTGATCTCAACCATTAGTCAAAATCACTCAGAATCTCGGCTTTTTTTTTTACACAAAACTTAAAAAACAATGCACATAAATCAGGTTTATCGAGCTTGAATTTCAAAAGATAGGTGTCAACCACAGGCCTAGGTGGTGGAAATGGACAAAAAGAGACAAAAAACATTGAAATAAGTTAAAGAAGAAGAAGAAGAAGAAGAAGAAGAAGCATGCATTGCGTGGGGGGAAAGCAACATGAATGTAAAACGTGTGTAAACGAGTGCTAATTCTGTCCCTGGAGGGGGTAAGAGCCTCTGATCCTCAAGCTGATTGGCTGTTGAGATGTCCCCCAACAACAAGTCCTTCCTTTACATAGATATGAGACACTCGCACCGTACGTTGTTGCATAAAATATATATGCAGAATGCAGGAAATTTAGTGTTTTACACTCAAAATGTCCCCCCCCTCCCCACCCAGGATATACCCCCCCCCCCTCCCCCAGGATATACCCCCCCTATAATAAAAAAACAGTTCCTTTTCAAAAATATAAGACAATCAAATCATAAATTGTAAAATTCACCAGAATGCAGAAAATTGTCAATTTTCAGTTTTGCTGGAAAGGTGAAGATCTGCCCCCCCCCCATAAAGGAAAGGCACGCTCAAAATGCCCCCCCACCGACCCCTCCCCCAGGATATAACCCCCCTCCCCATGATGAAAACAAACCTCCGCCCTTGCTCAGAATAGTTAGTAGACTCATCTTCTCAGCTCTAGTGTACTTTACAGACAGGAACATCTGCTGGACTTCAAGTCTCGGATGCCAACAATGACCCCCCACCCCCCACCCCCCAGACCCACTTACCCCCCAAATAAAGAAAACTGGCCACTGCAACCCACCCCAAAAACCTATTATAAGTGCCTTTACATACATAAAGACGTTTGCAGCATACATTTTTTTTGCAGAAGATGATGTGAAGTTCAGTTTCTCTGAAAATGTGGAGATGTCCACTCCCCCAAAGTTACCCCCCCAGAGACCAAGTGTGTGAAATAAATACATAAAAATACAGTTTGATTTAAGCTAAAGAGGCCCCCGCCCTCCGGGGCTGGAGGCGTCCAGCCGACCCGGGCCTGGCTCTGAAATGCACCTGTTCCGGTTTGAAGCGAGGAAGGAGCCCTGGTGGGCTGCAGGGCTCCAGGGCAGGTCCAGAACGGGAAATAGGAAGCGAGGGACGGAGGAAGGAAAGAAGGGAGCAGGGCGGGGAGAGAGAGAGAGAGAGAGAGAGAGAGAGGGGGGAGAGAGCTTCTATGGGATAAGCAGCCCGAGCGAGCCAGCTAATAACACACACTGCCTAAAAATACCCGAGCACCGCCGCAGATCACTGCGCGGAGCGATCCCTCTCACACGCCATGCTTCTCAACGCTGTTCTCTGTGTGTGTGTGTGTGTGTGTGTGTGTGTGTGTGTGTGTGTGTGTGTGTGTCCAAAAATATTAAACAGAACCCCCCCCCCCCCCATACAGGCTATAGAAGAGAGTTGGGTTCAGCCACAAGCACTTTCTCTCTCCGCCGCGGAGGGAGACTTCACGGTGCCGTGGCCGTGCAACCCGAAATAACGAAGGCTTGCCGCCGCATGCTCGGCGAGCTGATGCACACAGACGCAACTGACACAATATGCAGGGTACAGACGGGTACAGACGGGTACAGACGGGATTTGGAAAGAAACTGACCGTCAAATCTCCTCCAGGAACGGGCTGTATCCCTCCCCGTTATCCGCGCTAAATCCTCCGCGCTCCTGTCTTCGGTGGACAGAGACTGGGAAACGGAGACAGGCAGGCTGGCTGGCGCCGGTGGCTCGGGTTTTCCTGCTGTCCCCCTTTTTTCCACACACACACACACACTAGTCCAGCGGACAAATATAGGCTGGCTCCCCGGTGTCAGATCCCCGGCTGGCGACGGGCAGTCTCCAAAGTTACTGTCGCCGCGGAAGGTTAAAAAAGAGCCGATTCCCAATTTAAAAAGACGTGAAGTGGAGTTAAATCCCAAAATAAAAAGAAAAGATGTAGCTACAAAAACAATGTAGCGAAGAGAAATGTTATTGTTCTGCCGAGTGGTGGTCTAGCCTGTGAATTAAAAACAAAAAGAAGAAGAAGAAGAGGAGAGAAATCACATCATTGTCATTATAGACCCGGCTGGAGAGGGTTCTGCTGCCGGACTCTGAGGATCCGGGTCTGGGCTGAAACACGTCCCGCACTCCCGGGCTCCTCGGCGCAAATGTCCGCTACCGAGTCTGAAGGATGAATTTCCACCCGGAGGAGGAGTGGAGGGAGGGAGGAAGAGAGAGAGAGAGAGAGGGGGGGCAGTGGCTTGCATTCTCTGAATTCACTCCACCCCCAAACCCAACATGCCTCCACCCTCTCCTCTTTTCCAGTCCTCCTCCCTCTCTTCCCTTCATTCATATTGCTCTGCCGGGCCAGGACACGTGATAGCAAATACATTGACCAGTGTAACATATAATTTGGTTCTACGTGGTCATTATAGGGCACAAGTGTTACATATAATTTGGTTTTACGTAATTTTAGGGCACAAGTGTTACATATAATTTGGTTCTAAGTCATTTTAGGGCACAAGTGTTACATATACTTTGGTTCTAAGTCATTTTAGGGCACAGGTGTTACATAGAATTTGGTTCTACGTGGTTATAGGGCACCAGTGTAACATATAATTTGGTTCTACGTGGTCATTTTAGGGCACAATTGTTACATATAATTTGGTTCTAAGTCATTTTAGGGCACAATTGTTACATATAATTTGGTTCTAAGTCATTTTAGGGCACAAGTGTTACATATAATTTGGTTCTAAGTCATTTTAGGGCACAAGTGTTACATATAATTTGGTTCTAAGTCATTTTAGGGCACAAGTGTTACATATAATTTGGTTCTAAGTCATTTTAGGGCACAAGTGTTACATATAATTTGGTTCTACGTGGTCATTTTAGGGCACAAGTGTTACATATAATTTGGTTCCTACGTCATTTTAGGGCAAAAGTGTTACATATAATTTGGTTCCTACGTCATTTTAGGGCACAAGTGTTACATATCATTTTAGGGCACAAGTGTTACATATAATTTTGGTTCTAAGTCATTTTAGGGCACAAGTGTTACATATAATTTGGTTCTAAGTCATTTTAGGGCACAAGTGTTACATATAATTTTGGTTCTATAATTTGGTCATTTTAGGGCACAAGTGTTACATATAATTTGGTTCTAAGTCATTTTAGGGCACAAGTGTTACATATAATTTGGTTCTAATTTGGTCATTTTAGGGCACAAGTGTTACATATAATTTGGTTCTACGTGGTCATTTTAGGGCACAAGTGTTACATATAATTTGGTTCTAAGTCATTTTAGGGCACAAGTGTTACATATAATTTGGTTCTACGTCATTTTAGGGCACAAGTGTTACATATAATTTGGTTCTACGTCATTTTAGGGCACAAGTGTTACATATAATTTGGTTCTAAGTCATTTTAGGGCACAAGTGTTACATATAATTTGGTTCTAAGTCATTTTAGGGCACAAGTGTTACATATAATTTGGTTCTAAGTCATTTTAGGGCACAAGTGTTACATATAATTTGGGTTCATTTTAGGGCACAAGTGTTACATATAATTTGGTCATTTTAGGGCACAAGTGTTACATATAATTTGGTTCTACGTCATTATAGGGCACAAGTGTTACATATAATTTGGTTCTACGTCATTTTAGGGCACAAGTGTTACATATAATTTGGTTCTAAGTCATTTTAGGGCACAAGTGTTACATATAATTTGGTTTCGTAAGTCATTTTAGGGCACAAGTGTTACATATAATTTTTCTAGGGCACAAGTGTTACATATAATTTGGTTCTACGTCATTTTAGGGCACAAGTGTTACATATAATTTGGTTCTTAGTCATTTTAGGGCACAAGTGTTACATATAATTTGGTTCTACGTCATTTTAGGGCCAAGTGTTACATATAATTTACATATAATTTGGTTCTACGTCATTTTAGGGCACAAGTGTTACATATAATTTGGTTCTAAGTCATTTTAGGGCACAAGTGTTACATATAATTTGGTTCCTACGTCATTTTAGGGCACAAGTGTTACATATAATTTGGTTCTAAGTCATTTTAGGGCACAAGTGTTACATATAATTTGGTTCTAAGTCATTTTAGGGCACAGGTGTTACATATAATTTGGTTCTAAGTCATTTTATGGCACAAGTGTTACATATAATTTGGTTCTACGTCATTTTAGGGGGCATATAATTTGTCATTTTACATATAATTTGGTTCTAAGTCATTTTAGGGCACAAGTGTTACATATAATTTGGTTCTAAGTCATTTTAGGGGCACAGTGTTACATATAATTTGGGTCACAAGTGTTACATATAATTTGGTTCTACAAGTGTGGTCATTTTAGGGCACAAGTGTTACATATAATTTGGTTAGTCATTTTAGGGCACAAGTGTTACATATAATTTGGTTCCAAGTCATTTTAGGGCACAGGTGTTACATATAATTTGGTTCAAGTCATTTTAGGGCACAGGTGTTCATTTTTAGGGCACAGGTGTCACATATAATTTGGTTCTACGTGGTTATAGGGCACAAGTGTTACATATAATTTGGTTCTACATGGTCATTATAGGGCACAATTGTTACATATAATTTGGTTCTACGTCGTTTTAGGGCACAAGTGTTACATATAATTGGGTTCTACGTGGTCATTTTAGGGCACAAGTGTTACATATAATTTGGTTCTTAGTCATTTTAGGGCACAAGTGTTACATATAATTTGGTTCTACGTCATTTTAGGGCACAAGTGTTACATATAAATTGGTTCTACGTCATTTTAGGGCACAAGTGTCACATATAATTTGGTTCTACGTGGTTATAGGGCACAAGTGTTACATATAATTGGGTTCTACATGGTCATTATAGGGCACAATTGTTACATATAATTTGGTTCTACGTAATTTTAGGGCACACGTGTTACATATAATTTGGTTCTTAGTCATTTTAGGGCACAAGTGTTACATATAATTTGGTTCTACGTCATTTTAGGGCACAAGTGTTACATATAATTTGGTTCTACGTCATTTTAGGGCACAAGTGTTACATATAATTTGGTTCTACGTGGTCATTTTAGGGCACAAGTGTCACATATAATTTGGTTCTACGTGGTTATAGGGCACAAGTGTTACATATAATTTGGTTCTACGTCGTTTTAGGGCACAAGTGTTACATATAATTTGGTTCTAAGTCATTTTAGGGCACAAGTGTTACATATAATTTGGTTCTAAGTCATTTTAGGGCACAAGTGTTACATATAATTTGGTTCTAAGTCATTTTAGGGCACAAGTGTTACATATAATTTGGTTCTAAGTCATTTTAGGGCACAAGTGTTACATATAATTTGGTTCTAAGTCATTTTAGGGCACAAGTGTTACATATAATTTGGTTCTAAGTCATTTTAGGGCACAAGTGTTACATATAATTTGGTTCTAAGTCATTTTAGGGCACAAGTGTTACATATAATTTGGTTCTAAGTCATTTTAGGGCTACCAAATATATTGAGCACAAGTGTTAGCATCTCGGAGGCTACTTCAGACGTTACAGAAGTCTCTCTTTAGCATCTTGTTAGCATCTCGTTAGCATCTCGTTAGCATCTCGGAGGAAACAGCATAAAGCTCGTACACTTCAGCCTTTGTTTTTTTGTTTTTTTGTCAGTTTGTAGTTGTTTATGTTCTCGTCCTTTAGAATTTGAAACCATTCTGTTATGATCATTCCCTCTGCCCTCCCCTTCCACCCCCCCCCCATCTCTTTCTGCAGCCTCTCCAGCTGGGCCACAGCCTCATTGTGTCTCTAAAAGCATGCACCCTAATCATGAGCAAATAAATCAATATGTCCACTCAACAGCTCCACCGATGGAGTTATGATGATGACATTGATCCAGCCTGTGAATCATCACCATGCAGCCTTTAATATCGATATCTGGGCATTGCAGCGAGGAGGTGTGGCTTCTCCTTTCATGGCAAGAGAACTCAGAAATGTCTTCTGGTGCAACAACTCAACAAGCTGCAATTAAAGATGGACTCACACCTCTGCCTCATCGTGAAGAAGAAGAAGAAGAAGAAGAAGAGATGAAGTCCCACCTTCTACCTCCAACCTGCTCTACGACGTTGGGACAGTGGCGGTCAGCGTCTGATTTGATGAAAAAGGTGTAGAAGTACCAGGGAGAGCAGCATCTATGAGGGGGGTTAGTGAGTGGTATTTAAGGTGGGGTGTGGGTGGGTCAAACACAGGACCTCCACCCAGGAGACCGGGGTCCGAGAACTCTAATCTGTGACATGTAAATTTTTTATTTTTTTATTTTTATTTTTATTAAAAACATCAAATGGCACAAGTCACTCGGGACCAGAACATTTTTTTCCCCATTGACCTCCATTCAATTTTTTTTTTCGAAGACAAAGGGAAGGGGCGGGGCTTCAGGCTCTCTCCGTACCATTTGGCATTATTTAAGCAAATTAAATGGATTCAGCTCGTATTTTTTTTCCAATTTTTTCTCCAATATTGACCCGTAACTGAGTTGTTTTGGTGTTTCCATGACGATACAAGCCATCCGATGCGCCTGTAAAGTAGAAGCTGTATTATTTGAGCCTGGAGTGGTTTCATCATGTTAGAGCTGCCCGAAAACGAGGCTTGATTGGAGATAAAAGCTCAACTAAGTGTTCTGTGAATTCATAAAATCCTTCTCTGTCCGCGGTAAAAGCCTCGTGTTTTTGTCTTGAAACGACCCCATTAATGTCCCCCATTAATTAAAAATGGGCTTTTTTTCAAAGTTTTTGTTCCTTTATACATTTTTTTGTAATTTTTTTTTACTTTTTCAACCTTTTTTAACAATATTCTTGATGCTGTTGTCCCCTTTTTTGAGTTTTTTTCCAAAGGTTTTGACGTTTTTCTTTGACATTTTTGTTGCTTTTTAACCCAACAGGACAACATTATGTGATGGATCCCTACAGAGATAGACCTTTTAGTTAAAGAGGAAGATCCTTTTAGTTTAACATGAAACAGAAATCACCATCACCAAACCCACCAGACTCCATGTAAATAATCACTACTTTTAGCATGTATAGAGCAGCATATCTCCACCAGACTCCATGTAAATAATCACTACTTTTAGCGTGTATAGAGCAGCATATCTCCACCAGACTCCATGTAAATAATCACTACTTTTAGCATGTATAGAGCAGCATATCTCCACCAGACTCCATGTAAATAATCACTACTTTTAGCATGTATAGAGCAGCATATCTCCACCAGACTCCATGTAAATAATCACTACTTTTAGCGTGTATAGAGCAGCATATCTCCACCAGACTCCATTTAAATAATCACTACTTTTAGCGTGTATAGAGCAGCATATCTCCACCAGACTCCATGTAAATAATCACTACTTTTAGTGTGTATAGAGCAGCATATCTCCACCAGACTCCATGTAAATAATCACTACTTTTAGCGTGTTTAGAGCAGCATATCTTCACATGTAAATGGGTGAATTAAGAGTTTATTCCAGCCAGACCAGAGTGGTGATTGGTGGAACAGTGGAAAGATGAACCAAGACGGCTTTTGGTAGTTTTATTTAGTTTCTGTCCACTTTTAATGAAGTGTGTTTTACGATGATAAAAGTAGTGATTATTTACATGGAGTCTAAGTCGGTTGTGCCATTAAAGCGTCCGTTGTGGAGTGGTGGTTGAGAGAGGGATTGAGAGGGAAAAAGGGGAGAAACATATCTTGAAAATGTTTTTTAGTCCTAAAACTAGGCCATCTTTGAGAGTGTTACTGTAATTGACAGCAGACATTGTCCCTGTTGTGTAGAAAGAAAGAAATGCTCCATGACTCCTGGGGTGAGTCAGATAATTGAAAATGTATTGTTAAATGTCACAACCGCAAAAAAAAGAAGACAAAATTGGACAATCGAACACCTCATCCCCCATTTTATGAGAAGAAAACCAAAGCCCAGAAGCAGGTTTTTTAGCAAAGTGTTATGGTTTCAGTTCATCCTGTTTTGTGTTATTTTTGTGTTTCCTCCCGGGTCTTGTGTGGTGGTTTCTCCTGCTGGTGTCCTCCTGTTGTCCTCCTGTTGTCCTCCTGTTGTCCTCGGGTCAAATCTGACCCTTTAATAAATGTCTATATCTGAAATATGAGTTTCTTTTTACCAAAATTACCATAAAAATTGATTGGATTCCTTCCAACGCTCTTTATAAATACAACTGATCTCTTTCATTCCTCTGATCTTAACTATGAGTCACAATAATTCATAATTTCTGCTTTTTTAACTCTAATATTAGGTCTAATTCTATATAAATGAGGGTTAATCACCATGCATTCTAAAAAGTAGTAAAACTAGTAAGGTGGTGGTGGAGGAAACTAAAAAAAAGTCTGAATAAGAGACGAAAATGTCCAATTTGTGTCTGTTTTTGACCCGGGAGGACACCACGAGGGTTAAGGCGAGACACTACAGGTGAATATATATATATATATATATATATATATATATATATATATATATATATATATATATATATATATATATATATATATATATATCTCCATGAACGATACAAGTTTTTTCCACGTTGATTGAGAAACAACAAGGTTCAGTTTTTTTTTTTGAATTTAATTTACTCACATGAAGAGGAGAATGACCATTGAAAACAACAAGGTTCAAAAGTTTTTTGTAACTGTATGTTTAAATATGCTAATTAGGCTTTTTATACCCAGAGAATCAAATATACCGCTAATTAGCATTGAAAAATATTTATGCATTTTTTTAGGCATAAAATGTGAAATAAATCAGGCCAAGGAGGATATATTTTAAAAACATCTCAATATACTGGAGTTCAGAAAATTACGTTTTTTGAACATTTTTGACAAAAACTCATTTAAAAAGGCCTTTAAGATATCAGTTGATGCAGATGAAGAAAATGAATATACTGTCCTTTTGTTACCCAGAGAATCAGAATATACTGTTGTCTCTACATACTAGCATTGACAAAACTGTTGTCTCTTACTGCATTTTTTTTGTCTCTACATACTAAATCTCTACTGTTGTATCTCTACATAAAAACATCTCAATATACTGTTGTTCTACATATGACTCTAACGTTTGGAGCTGTGGAACATCTTCTCTACATACAAACTCTCACTGTTGAGAAAAAGGTCTTTAAGATATCACTGATGCACTGAAGAACTGTTGTCTCTCTACTGTACTACTCTCTACTGTTGTCTCTCATACATAGAGACAACCACTGTTGTCTCTACATAGACTGTTGTCTCTCTACATACTACTCTCTACTGTTGTCTCTACATACTACTCTCCACTGTTGTCTCTCTACATACTACTCTCTACTGTTGTCTCACTGTTGTCTCTACATACTACTCTCACTGTTGTCTCTCTCTATACTCTCTACTGTTGTCTCTACATATACTACTGTTGTCTCTACATACTACTCTCTACTGTTGTCTCTACATACTGTTGTACTCTCTACTGTTGTCTCTACATACATACTACTACTCTACTGTTGTCTCTACATACTACTCTACTCTACTGTTGTCTCTACATACTACTCTCTACTGTTGTCTCTCTACATACTACTCTCTACTGTTGTCTCTCTACATACTGTCTCTACTCTCTCTACTGTTGTCTCTACATACTACTCTCTACTGTTGTCTCTCTACATACTACTCTCTACTGTTGTCTCTACATACTACACTGTTGTCTCTCTACATACTCTCTACTGTTGTCTCTCTACATACTACTCTCTACTGTTGTCTCTCTACATACTACTCTCTACTGTTGTCTCTCTACATACTACTACTGTTGTCTCTCTACTGTTGTCTCTACATACTACTCTCCACTGTTGTCTCTACATACTACTCTCTACTGTTGTCTCTACTGTTGTCTCTACATACTACTCTACTGTTGTCTCTCTACATACTACTCTCTACTGTTGTTGTCTCTACTGTTGTCTCTACATACTACTCTCTACTGTTGTCTCTCTACATACTACACTTGTCTCTGTTGTCTACATACTCTCTACTGTTGTCTCTCTACATACTACTCTCTACTGTTGTCTCTCTACATACTACTACTCTCTACTGTTGTCTCTACATACACTCTACTGTTGTCTCTACATACTCTACTGTTGTCTCTACATACTACTCTCTACTGTTGTCTCTACATACTACTACTCTCTACTGTTGTCTCTCTACATACTACTCTCTACTGTTGTCTCTCTACATACTACTCTCTACTGTTGTCTCTACATACATACTACTGTTGTCTCTCTACTCTCTCTACTGTTGTCTCTACATACTACTCTCTACTGTTGTCTCTCTACATACTACTCTACTGTTGTCTCTCTACATACTCTACTGTTGTCTCTCTACATACTACTCTCCACTGTTGTCTCTCTACATACTACTCTACTCTCTACTGTTGTCTCTACATACATACTACATCTCTACTGTTGTCTCTACATACTACTCTCTACTGTTGTCTCTACATACTACTCTCTACTGTTGTCTCTCTACATACTACTCTCTACTGTTGTCTCTCTACTACTGTCTCTCTCTCTACTGTTGTCTCTACATACTACTCTCTGGAGAGACACCAACCCTCCGGGGACTCTAGGACATGTGGCAGATGCTCTCTACATACACATGCTGCACACTGTTGTCTCTCTACAACTACTCAGCGGAGCGTTCTCCTACAGCGTGACTGCAGGGGAGGCGTCAGGCTAGAGGCGCCACGCTGTTGTCTCTCTACAGAGGCGTCAGGTGAGAGGCGGTTGTCTGCGCGAATGGAGCTAATGAATAGTGACAACTCCCTTCTCCGGAGAGCCTTCCCTGTTTTGCTAGGCTACAAATCCTCCTTTGCTCTCCTACACCATCGCCCCCCACTCCCTCTCGCTCTCCTCTCATCCTTCTCTCACTTTCCTAATGAGTGTTCCCGACTCCTTTCTGGGAAAATGTGTTGCAAATAACGCCTTATCATATTTTACCCCTCCTGGTGTCCTCGGGTCAAATCTGACCCCTTTAAAAAATGCCTATATCTGAACGGTTAGAACCAAAGATCTCAAATCTGGACTCATCAGACCAGAGCCCAGATTTCCACTGGTCTAATGTCCATTCCTTGTGTTTCTGGTCCAAACAAGTCTCTTCTGCTTGTTTCCTCTCCTTAGCCGTGATTTCCTAGCCTTGTTTCCTCTCCTTAGTTGTGGTTTCCTATGCTTGTTTCCTCTCCTTAGCCGTGGTTTCCTAGCCTTGTTTCCTCTCCTTAGCAGTGGTTTCCTAGGCTTGTTTCCTCTCCTTACCGTGGTTTCCTAGCCTTGTTTCCTCTCCTTTGCAGTGGTTTCCTAGGCTTGTTTCCTCTCCTTAGCCGTGGTTTCTAGCCTTGTTTCCTCTCCTTAGCAGTGGTTTCCTAGCCTTATTTCCTCTCCTTAGCCGTGGTTTCTACTTGTTTCTCTCTACCTTAGCCGTGGTTTCCTCGCCTTGTTTCTCTCCTTAGCCGTGGTTTCCTCGCCTTGTTGCCTCTCCATAGCCATGGTTTCTAGGCTTGTTTCTCTCTCCTTAGCCGTGGTTTCCTACGCCTTGTTTCTCTCCTTAGCCATGGTTTCCTAGGCTTGTTTCTCTCCTTAGCCGTGTTTTCCTCGCCTTGTTTCTCTCTACATAGCCGTGGTTTCTAGGCTTGTTTCTCTCCTTAGCCGTGGTTTCCTCGCCTTGTTTCCTCTCCTTAGCCATGGTTTCTACATACAGCCTTGTTTCTCTCTCCTTAGCCGTGGTTTCTCTAGCCTTGTTTCCTCTCCTTAGCCGTGGTTTCCTCGCTCTTGTTTCTCTCCTTAGCCATGGTTTCCTCGCCTTGTTTCCTCTCCTTAGCCATGGTTTTCCTAGGCTTGTTTCCTCTCCTTAGCAGTGTTTTCCTAGCCTTGTTTCCTCTCCTTAGCAGTGGTTTCCTAGCCTTGTTTCCTCTCCTTAGCCAGGGTTTCTCCTAGGCTTGTTTCCTCTCCTAGCTGTGGTTTCTAGCTGCTATTGGTCCATGAAGGCCTGATCCAGTCTCCTCTTACCAGTTGTTCTAGAGATGTGTCTGCTGCTAGAACTCTCTATGGTATCATCTGCTCTCTAATCTGAGCTGCTGTAACTCGTGTGAGCCAGTTTCGTTGTAGCTCTTGAGACAGTCATGAAGATAAAGGAACTCATTGGAGGAGAAGGTGTGCTCAAACCTTTGGCCTGTATCTGTATTGTATATATATATATATATATATATATATATATATATATATATATATATATATATATATAAACAGGATTACTCTCAACCTGCATGTTGTCCCCCTCTCTCTCCACTTTCATGTCTTTATCTGTCGTGGAGGAAATAAAATAAAGGCCTAAAATGCCCAATAACATAATCTTTGTGGTAAAATCACGATACTACTGAATCACTGACATAATCGTGCTGTTTGCTGCTTCTGCGTCTATTAGGGCTGCAGGATACAGTATGTGGGTTAGGGTGGCGTCCTCTACTGTTAATACTTCATCTCAGCGCTGGCGTGAAGAAATAGGGCAGAGCACCACAGAGCGGGGGGTGTTCACTGTGTTGCATCTTCAGTAATTGTGGCTCTTTTATCTGATTTCTGCTGAATTTGGACGCTTAAGTGTGTTAATGTGAAGAAAGCAGAGGGATGGAGCTGAGGGGAGGGGGGAGGGGGAATTATATTGCTATTTCATATGTTTTTTAGATCATCTTTTGGGCTTTTCCACCCTTAATGGACCAGACCGCTGGGTGGGAATAGGGGGGTGGGGTCGGACTCGAACCCGGACCTCTGCATTGGAGACATACTACTCTCTCTGTAAGGACATTTCAACCTGTCTGTTTTAAAAAAAGACATCTTGCAAATTACGTCTCATACTGTGTATACCTTTTACATATTACATTATGAAAGTAGAGATTTCTACTTGACAGCATGAGGACAACATGAGGACAACAGAGGACAACATGAGGACAACATGAGGACAACAGAGGACAACATGAAGACAACATGAAGGCAACATGAGGGCAACATGAGGACAACATGAGGACAACATGAGGACAACATGAAGGCAACATGAAGACAACATGAGGACAACATGAGGACAACATGAGGACAACATGAGGACAACATGAAGGCAACATGAGGGCAACATGAGGACAACATGAGGACAACATGAAGACAACATGAAGGCAACATGAGGGCAACATGAGGACAACATGAGGACAACATGAGGACAACATGAAGGCAACATGAGGACAACATGAAGGCAACATGAAGACAACATGAGGACAACATGAGGACAACATGAGGACAACATGAGGACAACATGAAGGCAACATGAGGGCAACATGAGGACAACATGAGGACAACATGAAGACAACATGAAGACAACATGAAGGCAACATGAGGGCAACATGAGGACAACATGAGGACAACATGAGGACAACATGAAGATAACATGAAGACAACATGAGGACAACATGAAGACAACATGAGGACAACATGAGGACAACATGAAGATAACATGAAGACAACATGAGGACAACATGAAGACAACATGAGGACAACATGAAGGCAACATGAGGGCAACATGAAGATAACATGAAGACAACATGAAGACAACATGAGGACAACATGAGGACAACATGAAGATAACATGAAGACAACATGAGGACAACATGAAGACAACATGAGGACAACATGAAGGCAACATGAGGGCAACATGAAGACAACATGAGGGCAACATGAGGACAACATGAGGACAACATGAGGACAACATGAAGGCAACATGAGGGCAACATGAGGACAACATGAGGACAACATGAAGACAACATGAAGGCAACATGAAGACAACATGAGGACAACATGAAGACAACATGAGGACAACATGAAGGCAACATGAGGGCAACATGAAGATAACATGAGGACAACATGAAGACAACATGAGGACAACATGAAGGCAACATGAGGGCAACATGAAGATAACATGAAGAAGACAACATGGGACAACATGAAGACAACATGAGGACAACATGAGGACAACATGAAGATAACATGAAGACAACACATGAGGACAACATGAAGTCAACATGAGGACAACATGAAGGCAACATGAGGGCAACATGAAGACAACATGAGGACAACATGAGGACAACATGAAGACAACATGAAGATAACATGAAGACAACATGAGGACAACATGAAGACAACATGAGGACAACATGAGGACAACATGAAGATAACATGAAGACAACATGAGGACAACATGAAGTCAACATGAGGACAACATGAAGGCAACATGAGGGCAACATGAAGACAACATGAGGACAACATGAGGACAACATGAAGACAACATGAAGATAACATGAAGACAACATGAGGACAACATGAAGACAACATGAGGACAACATGAGGACAACATGAAGATAACATGAAGACAACATGAGGACAACATGAAGTCAACATGAGGACAACATGAAGGCAACATGAGGGCAACATGAAGACAACATGAGGACAACATGAGGACAACATGAAGACAACATGAAGATAACATGAAGACAACATGAGGACAACATGAGGACAACATGAGGACAACATGAAGGCAACATGAGGGCAACATGAAGACAACATGAGGACAACATGAAGGCAACAGAGGACAACATGAGGACAACATGAGGACAACAGAGGACAACATGAAGACAACATGAAGGCAACATGAGGGCAACATGAGGACAACATGAGGACAACATGAGGACAACATGAAGGCAACATGAAGACAACATGAGGACAACATGAGGACAACATGAGGACAACATGAGGACAACATGAAGGCAACATGAGGACAACATGAAGACAACATGAAGGCAACATGAGGGCAACATGAGGACAACATGAGGACAACATGATGACAACATGAAGGCAACATGAGGACAACATGAAGGCAACATGAAGACAACATGAGGACAACATGAGGACAACATGAGGACATCATGAAGACAACATGAGGACAACATGAAGGCAACATGAGGGCAACATGAAGATAACATGAAGACAACATGAGGACAACATGAAGACAACATGAGGACAACATGAGGACAACATGAAGATAACATGAAGACAACATGAGGACAACATGAAGTCAACATGAGGACAACATGAAGGCAACATGAGGGCAACATGAAGACAACATGAGG
>CM049374.1:34809096-34811596 GCA_026937815.1 Etheostoma perlongum | reverse complement strand
AAGGCGTCGAAAAAAAGCAACAAAAAGGTGACGAAAAGGCGAGAAAAAAGGTGAAAAAAAGGAAAAGGAGAAAAAGGAGACGAAAAGGAGAAAAAGGAGACAAAAAGGAAACGAAAAGGAGACAAAAGGCGATTTAAAAGGAGACTAAAAAAGGCAAAAAAAGGAGACTAAAAGGAGACAAAAAGGAGACTACAAGGCGACGAAAAGGAGACAAAAAGGCGACGAAAAGGAGACAAAAGGAGACGAAAAGGAGACAAAAGGAGACAAAAAGGCACGAAAAGGAACAAAAGGCGATTTAAAAGGAGACAAAAAGGTGACGAAAAGGCGTCGAAAAAGCAACAAAAAGGTGACGAAAAGGCGAGAAAAAGGTGAAAAAAAAGTGTCGAAAAGGAGACAAAAAGGAGACGAAAAGGAGACAAAAAGGAGACAAAAAGGCGACTGAAAAGGAGACAAAAAGGCTCGAAAAGGAGACAAAAAGCGATGAAAAGGCGACAAAAAAAGGAGACAAAAAGGTAAAAAAGGAGACAAAAAGGGCGACAAAAAAGGAGACGAAAAGGAGATGAAAAGGAGACAAAAAGGAGACGAAAAGGAGACAAAAAGGAGACAAAAAGGCGACGAAAAGGAGACAAAAAGGCGACGAAAAGGAGACAAAAAGGAGACGAAAAGGAGACAAAAGGAGACAAAAAGGCGACGAAAAGGAGACAACAAAAAGGAGACAAAAAGGAGACGAAAAGGAGACAAAAAGGAGACAAAAAGGTGACGAAAAGGGAGAAAAAGGTGACTTAAAAGGCGACAAAAAGGAGACAAAAAGGCCGAAAAGCGCCTTTTTGAAAAAGGCGAGAAAAAAAGATGAAAAATTGAAAAGGAGACAAAAGGAGACAAAAAGGAGACGAAAAGGAGACAAAAAGGAGACAAAAAGGAGACAAAAAGGCGATTTAAAAGGAGACAAAAGGCGATGAAAAGGCGACAAAAAAAGAGTAGAAAAATGTCTTTTTTGTCCATTTAGGGTCTCTGGGGACATGTCTCTTCCACTGTCACTAAGAACAAAATCTAGAATTTTTTGTTTTTCAGAGTCAAAATTTAAAATGAAAATCCTTTTATCAACAAAAAGGCGAGAAAAATGTGACAAAAAGGAGACAAAAAGGCTCTTAAAAGGAGACAAAAAGGTGATCTAAAAGGCTGAAAAAGCAACAAAAAGGTGACGAAAAGGCGAGAAAAAGGTGAAAAAATTGTCGAAAAGGAGACAAAAGGAGACGAAAAGGAGACAAAAAGGAGACAAAAAGGCGACGAAAAGGAGACAAAAAGGCGACGAAAAGGAGACAAAAAGGCGATGAAAAGGCGACAGAAAGGAGACAAAAAGGCGACGAAAAGGAGACAAAAATCCAAATGTTATAAAAGGAGACAAAAAAGGCGATGAATCCAGACAAAAAGGAGACGAAAAGGAGACAAAAAGGAGACAAAAAGGCGACTAAAAGGAGACAAAAAGGTTGCTAAAAAGGAGACAAAAAGGCGATGAAAAGGCGACAAAAGGAGACAAAAAGGGGACAAAAGGAGACAAAAAGGCGACAAAAAAGGAGACAAAAAGGCGATGAAAAGGCGACAAAAAAGGAGACGAAAAGGAGACAAAAAGGAGACAAAAAGGGACTTTTAAAAGGAGACAAAAAAGGCGTCGAAAAGGAGACAAAAGGAGAAAAAGGAGACAAAAAGGAGACAAAAAGGCCTTAAAAGGAGACAAAAATGCTAAAAGGAGACAAAAAGGTGACGAAAAGGCGTCGAAAAAGCAACAAAAAAGGTGACGAAAAGGCAGAGAAAAAGGTGAAAAAAAAAGCGTCGAAAAAGGAGAAAAAAGGAGACGAAAAGGAGAAAAAGGAGACAAAAAGGAAGGAGACAAAAAGGAGACAAAAGGGAGGGAAAAGGAGACAAAAAGGAGACAAAAAGGAGACAAAAAAGGCGACAAAAAGGAGACAAAAAAGGCGATGAAAAGGCGACAAAAAGGAGACAAAAAGGAGACAAAAAGGAGACAAAAGGACGAAAAAGGAGACAAAAAGACCGAAAAGGAGACAAAAGGAGACTAAAAAGGAGACAAAAAAGGAACAAAAAGGCGATTTAAAAGGAGACAAAAAGGACGACGAAAAGGAGACAAAAAGCCGATGAAAAGGCGACACAAAAGGAGACGAAAGTAAAAATGTCTTTTTGTCCATTTAGGGTCTCTGGGGACATGTCTCTTCCACTGTCACTAAGAACAAAATCTAGAATTTTTTTTGTTTTTCAGAGTCAAAATTTAAAATGAAAATCCTTTTATCAACATTACATGCTCTTTGGCCATTTTGTGTCTCTTTTTCAACGTTTATCGACTTTTTCTGAGCTTTTTGAAATTCGGGTGGGTTTGTCCCCAAATTGTTTTTACATTTGTCAGTTATTTGACATTTTTGGTACTTTTTGCGACATCCTTTGACATTGTCGTCCTTTTTATTGACATTTTCTCTCTTTTTTACACTTT
>CM049374.1:34801596-34804096 GCA_026937815.1 Etheostoma perlongum | reverse complement strand
ATGTTCAGCATCAGGTAGAAACCAGCTGTAATGTTACCCTACAGGACAGATGTTCAGCATCAGGTAGAAACAAGCTGTAATGTTACCCTACAGGACAGATGTTCAGCATCAGGGAGAAACAAGCTGTAATGTTACCCTACAGGACAGATGTTCATTATCAGGGAGAAACAAGCTGTAATGTTACCCTACAGGACAGATGTTCAACATCAGGTAGAAACAAGCTGTAATGTTACCCTACAGGACAGATGTTCAGCATCAGGGAGAAACAAGCTGTAATGTAACCCTACAGGACAGATGTTCAACATCAGGTAGAAACAAGCTGTAATGTTACCCTACAGGACAGATGTTCAGCATCAGGGGAGAAACAAGCTGTAATGTAACCCTACAGGACAGATGTTCAGCATCAGGGAGAAACAAGCTGTAATGTTACCCTACAGGACAGATGTTCAGCATCAGGTAGAAACATATCCTTTTAATACATAACATACATATTCATTTATTTGAGGTGCAAGTATCTCAGTCCGTAGGGAGTTGGGTTGGGAACCAGAGGGTCACTGGTTCAGGTCCCTGTCCTGGGCTCTTGAGCAAGGCACGAACCCCCAACTGCTTGTGGTGTCTTTCCATGGTACTGCTCAGTACTATACATGCACTGATGGAGAGATGTCAGAGTGGAAGGGGGTGCTGCCAGCTGCACCAGCGCCCTGAGCGGGTACGGTGCCTTGCTCAAGAGCACCTGGCAGTGCCCAGGAGGTGAAGTGGCATTTCTCGCCAGTCCATATGGGGACTTGAACCCTCCGGTTCCCAACCCAACCCCCTACAGACTGAGCTACTGCCCCCCCCCTAATGAGCTGCAAGAAGTTTTTGATTTTTCTGTTATTTTAGGGGTTTATTTCTTATTTATGTCCACCTAAGTGAGAGGGAAGCAGAGCACACTGAGGCATAAAGTTCCAGGAGTTCCTTCAGTCTTGCCGCAGGCGGCAAAGTGTGAAATTGCCGAATTCAGCTTAAAGCAGAATGCAGATTTTTGATGGATCCTCTCAAGAAAACGCTTTCTCTGAGACATTAAAACAGCGGCCGGGGTCAGGGCCGACCAGCGGACACTCTCCAGTGGACACTCTCCAGTGGACACTCTCCAGTGGACACTCTCCAGTGGACACTCTTCCTTGTGCTGTGTAATAAAGACTTACAACTGTTTCTGTGCATGCTGAGACGTGCATGTGTGCATGTGTGCATGCAGATAAAGGGCTTCTGCCTCGCCTCCGTCTCCGGGAGAACCTGCTCCCGAGCTGCTGAGGCGTGGGCCGCGGCAACGCAAGAGGGAGAAAAACAAGCTGCTGCTCGCTCGCAGCAAATAACATTCACATGCAAAGCATCGGTACAAGCGTTCAAGAAGAAGTATTTTTAATAGCTCCGAGTATTTCATTTAATGCACCACAGGATGCAGCGGAGGAAAGGGAACAGGCCACACTGTTAGACTTTTTTATTTTATAATATATAGACCTTAGTGGTCCCCTAATACTGTATCTGAAGTCTCTTTATATAGACCTTAGTGGTCCCTAATACTGTATCTGAAGTCTCTTTTATATAGACCTTAGTGGTCCCTAATACTGTATCTGAAGTCTCTTTATATAGACCTTAGTGGTCCCTAATAAGAAGTCTCTTTATATAGACCTTAGTGGTCCCCTAATACTGTATCTGAAGTCTCTTTATATAGACCTTAGTGGTCCCTGTATACTGTATCTGAAGTCTCTTTTTTATATAGACCTTAGTGGTCCCTAATACTGTATCTGAAGTCTCTTTAAATAGACCTTAGTGGTCCCCTAATACTGTATCTGAAGTCTCTTTATTTAGACCTTAGTGGTCCCTAATACTGTATCTGAAGTCTCTTTTATATAGACCTTAGTGGTCCCTAATACTGTATCTGAAGTCTCTTTAAATAGACCTTAGTGTATATGCATGCAGTGTTTTCTGTCTTTATTCTGGGGTGGGGGATGGATATGGGGGGTTAGGGGGTCCTGGTCTATCTATTGTTGACACATTGAAGACTGGGCTGCTCCGCTGACTCATTCAGCCTCTCTGACGCTTTATGGATCTGCTGTTCACACAATTACAACAACAACGTCACAGTCACGAGGTCGGCCTCGTCTCTGGGTGACAGGACTCATGTAGCAACAGAGTCAGAGATAGCTGCTTCCCACGAGGCGTCAATTTAATGTTGTTGTTAATTTTAATTTTTGTAATTTTTTTTAAATTTTTTTTGTATGATTTATTTTTGGGGAATTTGAGCATATATTAAACCTCAATATGTATGTATATGTATCAATTTAATTCTTGTACTCTGTAATGTTTTTTGTATTCATTTTTTATATATGTATATATTTTTGTATTTATTAATTTTTTAACATATTTCTTTTATTATTTTTTAAATAATTTTTTAATTTTTGTAATTTTTGTTTGTAATGTTTGTTTTTTTAAAAAAAATTTTGTTGTAATTTTTTTT
>CM049374.1:34789862-34798596 GCA_026937815.1 Etheostoma perlongum | reverse complement strand
CACTGTTGTCTCTACATACTACCTCTACTGTCTCTACATACTACTCTCTTACTGTTGTCTACATACATACTTACATACTACTTCACTGTTGTCTCTCTTACATACTACTCTCACTGTTGTCTCTCTACATACCACTTCCTACTGTTGTCTCTTACATACTACCTCACTGTTGTCTCTCTACATACTACTGTCTACTGTTGTCTCTACATACACTGTTGTCTCTACATACCACCTCTACTGTTGTCTCTACATACTACTCTTTACTGTTGTCTCTACATACTCACTCCTCTACTGTTGTCTCTCTACATACAACTGTTGTCTCTACTCTCTACTGTTGTCTCTCTACATACTCACTCTCTACTGTTGTCTCTACATACTCACTCCTCTACTGTTGTCTCTCTACATACCACTTTACTGTTGTCTCTACATACATACTACTCTACTGTTGCTTACTCTCTCTATGTTGTCTCTCTACATACTACTCTTTACTGTTGTCTCTACTCTACATACTACTCTCTACTGTTGTCTCTCTACATACTACATACTACTCTCTACTGTTGTCTCTACATACTACTTCTACTGTTGTCTCTCTACATACTACTCTCTACTGTTGTCTCTACATACTACTCTCTACTGTTGTCTCTACATACCACTCTCTCTACTGTTGTCTCTACATACTACTCTCTACTGATGTCTCTCTTACATACTACTCTCTACTGTTGTCTCTACATACTACTCTCTACTGTTGTCTCTCTACATACTACTCTCTACTGTTGTCTCTCTACATACTACTCTCTACTGTTGTCTCTACATACTACTCTCTACTGTTGTCTCTACATACTACTCTCTACTGTTGTCTCTACATACTACTCTCTACTGTTGTCTCTACATACTACCTCTACTGTTGTCTCTACATACTACTCTCTACTGATGTCTCTACATACTACTCTCTACTGTTGTCTCTCTACATACTACATACTACTACTCTCTCTACTGTTGTCTCTCTACATACTACTCTCTACTGTTGTCTCTACATACTACTCTCTACTGTTGTCTCTCTACATACTACTCTCTACTGTTGTCTCTACATACTACTCTCTACTACTACTCTACTGTTGTCTTTACATACTACTGATGTCTCTACACATACTACTCTCTACTGTTGTCTCTACATACTACTCTCTACTGTTGTCTCTCTACATACTACTCTCTACTGTTGTCTCTACATACTACTCTCTACTGATGTCTCTACATACTACTCTCTACTGTTGTCTCTCTACATACTACTCTCTACTGTTGTCTCTCTCTACATACTACTCTCTACTGTTGTCTACATACTACTCTCTACTGTTGTCTCTCTACATACTACTCTCTACTGTTGTCTCTACATACTACTCTCTACATACTACTCTCTACTGTTGTCTTTACATACTACTCTCTACATACTACTCTCTACTGTTGTCTCTACATACTACTCTCTACTGTTGTCTCTACATACTACTCTCTACTGTTGTCTCTACATACTACTCTCTACTGTTGTCTCTCTACATACTACTCTCTACTGTTGTCTCTACATACTACTCTCACTGTTGTCTCTCTACATACTACTCTCTACTGCTGTCTCTCTACTGTTGTCTCTCTACTGTTGTCTCTACATACTAAGCTGGAGAGACACCAACCCCGGGGACGGAGGTAGGACATGTGGCAGATGCAGAGACATACACATGCTGCACACGTCGAGGGAGAAACAAGCGAAACGTGTGCAGCGGAGCCGCTCTCCTCCGCCAGCGTGACTGCAGGGAGGCGTCAGGCGAGAGGCGCCACGCGAGAGGCGGCCGTCTGCGCGAATGGAGCTAATGAATAGTGACAACTCCCTTCTCCCGGAGAGCCTTCCTGTTTTGCTAGGCTTCAAATCCTATTTGCTCTCCTTACACCATCGCCCCCCACTCCCCTTCGCTCTCCTCTCCTCCTTCTCTCACTTTCCTAATGAGTGTTCCCGACTCCTTTCTGGGAAAATGTGTTGCAAATAACGCCTTATCATATTTTACCCCTCCTGGTGTCCTCGGGTCAAATCTGACCCCTTTAAAAAATGCCTATATCTGAACGGTTAGAACCAAAGATCTCAAATCTGGACTCATCAGACCAGAGCCCAGATTTCCACTGGTCTAATGTCCATTCCTTGTGTTTCTGGTCCAAACAGATCTCTTCTGCTTGTTTCCTCTCCTTAGCCGTGGTTTCCTAGCCTTGTTTCCTCTCCTTAGCCGTGGTTTCCTAGCCTTGTTGCTCTCCTTAGCCGTGGTTTCCTAGCCTTGTTTCCTCTCCTTAGCCATGGTTTCCTAGCCTTGTTTCCTCTCCTTAGCCGTGGTTTCCTAGCCTTGTTGCCTCTCCTTAACCGTGGTTTCCTAGCCTTGTTGCCTCTCCTTAGCCGTGGTTTCCTAGGCTTGTTTCCTCTCCTTAGCCGTGGTTTTCTAGCCTTGTTTCCTCTCCTTAGCCGTGGTTTCCTAGGCTTGTTGCCTCTCCTTAGCCGTGGTTTCCTCGCCTTGTTTCCTCTCCTTAGCCGTGGTTTCCTCGCCTTGTTGCCTCTCCTTAGCCATGGTTTCCTAGCCTTGTTTCCTCTCCTTAGCCGTGGTTTCCTCGCCTTGTTTCCTCTCCTTAGCCGTGGTTTCCTCGCCTTGTTTCCTCTCCTTAGCAGTGGTTTCCTAGCCTTGTTGCCTCTCCTTAGCCATGGTTTCCTAGGCTTGTTTCCTCTCCTTAGCAGTGGTTTCCTCGCCTTGTTTCCTCTCCTTAGCCATGGTTTCCTAGCCTTGTTTCCTCTCCTTAGCCGTGGTTTCCTAGGCTTGTTTCCTCTCCTTAGCAGTGGTTTCCTCGCCTTGTTTCCTCTCCTTAGCCATGGTTTCCTAGCCTTGTTTCCTCTCCTTAGCCGTGGTTTCCTAGGCTTGTTTCCTCTCCTTAGCCGTGGTTTCCTCGCCTTGTTGCCTCTCCTTAGCCATGGTTTCCTAGCCTTGTTTCCTCTCCTTAGCCGTGGTTTCCTCGCCTTGTTTCCTCTCCTTAGCAGTGGTTTCCTCGCCTTGTTTCCTCTCCTTAGCCGTGGTTTCCTCGCCTTGTTTCCTCTCCTTAGCCGTGGTTTCCTCGCCTTGTTTCCTCTCCTTAGCCGTGGTTTCCTCGCCTTGTTTCCTCTCCTTAGCAGTGGTTTCCTAGCCTTGTTGCCTCTCCTTAACCGTGGTTTCCTAGCCTTGTTTCCTCTCCTTAGCAGTGGTTTCCTAGCCTTGTTGCCTCTCCTTAACCGTGGTTTCCTAGCCTTGTTGCCTCTCCTTAGCCGTGGTTTCCTAGCCTTGTTTCCTCTCCTTAGCCATGGTTTCCTAGGCTTGTTTCCTCTCCTTAGCCGTGGTTTCCTAGCCTTGTTTCCTCTCCTTAGCCGTGGTTTCCTAGCCTTGTTGCCTCTCCTTAACCGTGGTTTCCTAGCCTTGTTGCCTCTCCTTAGCCGTGGTTTCCTAGGCTTGTTTCCTCTCCTTAGCCGTGGTTTTCTAGCCTTGTTTCCTCTCCTTAGCCGTGGTTTCCTAGGCTTGTTGCCTCTCCTTAGCCGTGGTTTCCTAGCCTTGTTTCCTCTCCTTAGCCGTGGTTTCCTCGCCTTGTTGCCTCTCCTTAGCCATGGTTTCCTAGGCTTGTTTCCTCTCCTTAGCAGTGGTTTCCTCGCCTTGTTTCCTCTCCTTAGCCATGGTTTCCTAGCCTTGTTTCCTCTCCTTAGCCGTGGTTTCCTAGGCTTGTTTCCTCTCCTTAGCAGTGGTTTCCTCGCCTTGTTTCCTCTCCTTAGCCATGGTTTCCTAGCCTTGTTTCCTCTCCTTAGCCGTGGTTTCCTAGCCTTGTTTCCTCTCCTTAGCCTTGGTTTCCTCGCCTTGTTTCCTCTCCTTAGCCGTGGTTTCCTAGGCTTGTTTCCTCTCCTTAGCCATGGTTTCCTAGCTGCTATTGGACCATGAAGGCCTGATCCAGTCTCCTCTGACCAGTTGTTCTAGAGATGTGTCTGCTGCTAGAACTCTCTATGGTATCATCTGCTCTCTAATCTGAGCTGCTGTAACTCATGTGAGCCAGGTTCGTTGCAGGCCTTGATGGTTTTTGCGACTGCACTCGGGGACACATTCAAAGTTTTTGTAATTTTCCGGACCGACTGCCCTTCATTTCTTAAAGTAACGATGGCCGCTCGTTTCTCTTCTCTCAGCTGATTGGTTCTTGCCATAATATGAATTCTACCAGTCGTCCAATAGGCTGTCGGCTGTGTATCAACCTGACTTCTGCACAACACACCTGATGGTCCCAACTCCATTAATAAGGCAGAAAACTCCACTAATTAACCCTGTCAAGGCCCACCTGGGGGGGGGGGGTGGGGGTGGGGGTACTCTGAAGAAACTAGAATATAAGACGTGTTTTCAGGTATTTCTACTTTGTTGTTAAGTCCATAACTCCACATGTGTTCATTCATAGTTCTGATGCCTTCACTGATGATCTACCATGGAAACAGTCATGAAGATGAAGGAGCTCATTGGAGGAGAAGGTGTGCTCAAACCTTTGCCTGTATATATATATATATATATATATATATATATATATATATATATATATATATATATATATATATATATATATATATATATATAAAGAGAGGATTACTCTCCAACCTGCATGTTGTCCCCCTCTCTCTCCACTTTCATGTCTTTATCTGTCGTGAGGAAATAAAATAAAGGCCTAAAATGCCCAATAACATAATCTTTGTGGTAAAATCACGATACTACTGAATCACTGACATAATCGTGCTGTTTGCTGCTTCTGCGTCTATCAGGGCTGCAGGATACAGTATGTGGGTTAGGGTGGCGTCCTCCTCGTTAATACTTCATCTCAGCGCTGGCGTGAAGAAATAGGGCAGAGCACCACGGACCTGGGGGGGTGTTCACGTGTGTGCGCATCTTCAGTAATTGTGGCTCTTTTATCTGATTTCTGCTGAATTTGGACGCTTAAGCGTGTTAATGTGAAGAAAGCAGAGGGGAGGGGGAATTATATTGCTATTTCATATGTTTTTTAGATCATCTTTTGGGCTTTTCCACCCTTAATGGACCAGACCGCTGGGTGGGAATGGGGGGTGGGGGTCGGACTCGAACCCCGGACCTCTGCATTGGAGACATACTCCTCTCTGTAAGGACATTTCAACCTGTCTGTTTTAAAAAAAGACATCTTGCAAATTACGTCTCATACTGTGTATACCTTTTACATATTACATTATGAAAGTAGAGATTTCTACTTGACAGCATGAGGACAACATGAGGACAACATGAGGAGAAAAGAGGACAACATGAGGACAACATGAGGACAACAGAGGACAACATGAAGACAACATGAAGGCAACATGAGGACAACATGAGGACAACATGAGGACAACATGAAGGCAACATGAGGACAACATGAGGACAACATGAGGACAACAGAGGATAACATGAAGACAACATGAGGACAACATGATGACAACATGAGGACAACATGAAGACAACATGAAGGCAACATGAGGGCTACATGAGGACAACATGAAGACAACATGAAGGCAACATGAGGGCAACATGAGGACAACATGAGGACAACATGAGGACAACATGAAGGCAACATGAAGATAACATGAAGACAACATGAAGACAACATGAGGGCAACATGAGGACAACATGAAGACAACATGAGGGCCACATGAGGACAACATGAGGACAACATGAGGTCTACTCCAGCTCCACCCCCCCTTCAACCTCCAGTCAACTATACACACACACACACACATATATATATATATATATATATATATATATATATATATATATATATATATATATGTGTATATATATATGTGTATATATATATGTGTATATATATATTCCTCTGTCTTGTCGTCGGACAGCTCGTCTGGGGAACTAAAATGTATTTTTGCTAATAGACCAGTAGTGTGCTGGTGGTCGTTGTAGCTTTTTGTTGAGTAATAGCAACATAAACAGACAGTATAATCCAGATTATTGATCCAGATTATTAATCCAGATTATTAATCCAGATTATTAATCCAGATTATTGATCCAGATTATTAATCCAGATTATTAATCCAGATCATTGATCCAGATTATTAATCCAGATTATTAATCCAGATTATTAATCCAGATTGCCATGGTCAGTGAGAGCAGTGAGCATGCTCCCTGTGGTGCGACTGCTGCAAAACTCGAAGAATCAACATTGAGAGAATACAAATCCAAAATGTAAAAAAAAAAGTTCCACTTTTGCGTTTAATTAGGTTTCATGCATCAGCGTCGGTCACAGAGCGCCAACAACATCACACTGACCGGAGCCTTATCACGCCAGAGACGAGGGCTTCACAGGGAAACGAGAGAAACGAGAGCCAAAGGGGGAGCGGGACGAAGGATTTCATGAAGTTCCTGATAAGAGGTTATTATAGGCAGCAGAGGGGGAGATATGGGGGAGGGGGTGTGATTCAGGGGGGAGAAGGAGATGGGAGCACTCCTTGAAGAGATGAGTTTCCAGCCTGTGGTGGAAGATAACTGAGGAAGGCCTGCAGGTATCACACGGAGCCTCTAAGGTCTCTCATGCCTTCTGAATTACTGCTGTCAAAAAGTAGTTCCTCTTTCAGATTTAAGCTCTTTTTTTGTCTGGAGCGCAGGGACATCAAACTCTGGCGATTTGAACACTGTACAAGTATCTCCAGTTATTTCCTTTAGATTTCAGGCGACAAAAAGGCGAGAAAAAGGTGACGAAAAGGCGAGAAAAAGGTGACGAAAAGGCGAGAAAAAGGTGACGGAAAGGCGACAAAAAGGCAACAAAAAGGTGACGAAAAGGCGAGAAAAAAGGTGACGAAAAGGCGACAAAAAGGCAACAAAAAGGTGACGAAAAGGCGAGAAAAAGGTGACATAAAGGAGACAAAAAGGCGCCGAAAAGGCATCCAAAAAGGTGACAAAAAGGAGACAAAAAGGCGCCGAAAAGGAGACAAAAAGGTGACGAAAAGGCGACAAAAAGGCGAGAAAAAGGTGACGAAAAGGCGAGAAAAAGGTGACGAAAAGGCGAGAAAAAGGTGACATAAAGGAGACAAAAAGGCGCCGAAAAGGAGACAAAAAGGTGACGAAAAGGCGACAAAAAGGCAAAAAAGGTGACGAAAAGGCGAGAAAAAGGTGACGAAAAGGCGAGAAAAAGGTGACATAAAAGGAGACAAAAGGCCCGAAAAGGAGAGGAGAAAAAGGTGACGAAAAGGCGACAAAAAAGGCAACAAAAAAGGGAGAAAAAGGTGAGAAAAAGGTGACAAAAAAAAAGGAGACAAAAAAAGGCGATGAAAAGGCGACAAAAAGGTGACGAAAAGGCGACAAAAAGGCAACAAAAAGGTGAAAAAAGGCGAAAAAAGGTGACGAAAAGGAGAGAAAAAGGTGACGAAAAGGAGAAAAAGGTGACATAAAGGAGACAAAAAGGGTCCGAAAAGGAGACAAAAAGGTGACGAAAAGGCGTCGAAAAAGCAACAAAAAGGTGACGAAAAGGCGAGAAAAAGGTGACAAAAAGGCGACAAAAAGGCAACAAAAAGGCGAGAAAAATGTGACAAAAAGGAGACAAAAAGGAGACAAAAAGGCGCCGAAAAGGAGACAAAAAGGTGACGAAAAGGCGTCGAAAAAGCAACAAAAAGGTGACGAAAAGGCGAGAAAAAGATGAAAAAAAAGCGTCGAAAAGGAGACAAAAAGGAGACGAAAAGGAGACGAAAAGGAGACAAAAAGGCGATGAAAAGGCGACAAAAAGGAGACAAAAAGGCGACGAAAAGGAGACAAAAAGGAGACGAAAGTAAAAATGTCTTTTTGTCCATTTAGGGTCTCTGGGGACATGTCTCTTCCACTGTCACTAAGAACAAAATCTAGAATTTTTTGTTTTTCAGAGTCAAAATTTAAAATGAAAATCCTTTTATCAACATTACGTCGTCTCTTTCGGCCATTTTGTGTCTCTCTTTCAACGTTTATCGACTTTTTCTGAGCTTTTTGAAATTCGGGTGGGTTTGTCCCCAAATTGTTTTTACATTTGTCAGTTATTTGACATTTTTGGTACTTTTTGCGACATCCTTTGACATTGTCGTCCTTTTTATTGACATTTTCTCTCTTTTTTACACTTTTTTTAAAGTTCTTTTACCAGTTGTATTTTTCTCCAAATGTTATAAAATTGACCAAAAACCCGAATCCAGTGAGAGTAGAGATCTGAATATTAATGTCCCGTGTGAGGAGCGTTGCTAGGAGACATCCTCGTTACTTTACAGGACAATTAGTTAGAAAGAAACCCAAATTTCTGATATAGAAACTTTTTGGAAAGGGGTCAGATTAGACATCAGGAGGGTTAAAGACGTCCCACATGTCTTCATGCTACTGGACTTTGTGTTGTTGCCCAGACCCGAGGACACCAGGAGGGTTAAAGACGTCCCTCTGTCTTCATGCTACTGGACTTTGTGTCGTTCAGACCGAGGACACCAGGAGGGTTAAACGTCCCTCTGTCTTCATGCTACTGGACTTTGTGTCGTTGCCCAGACCCGAGGACATCAGGAGGGTTAAAGACGTCCCACATGTCTTCATGCTACTGGACTTTGTGTCGTTGCCCAGACCCGAGGACACCAGGAGGGTTAAAGACGTCCCTCTGTCTTCATGCTACTGGACTTTGTGTAGTTGCCCAGACCCGAGGACACCAG
>CM049374.1:34777362-34784862 GCA_026937815.1 Etheostoma perlongum | reverse complement strand
TATGGGGACTTGAACCCTCCGGTTCCCAACCCAACCCCTACAGACTGAGCTACTGCCCCCCCCTAATGAGCTGCAAGAAGTTTTTGATTTTTCTGTTATTTTAGGGGTTTATTTCTTATTTATGTCCACCTAAGTGAGAGGGAAGCAGAGCACACTGAGGCATAAAGTTCCAGGAGTTCCTTCAGTCTTGCCGCAGGCGGCAAAGTGTGAAATTGCCGAATTCAGCTTAAAGCAGAATGCAGATTTTTGATGGATCCTCTCAAGAAAACGCTTTCTCTGAGACATTAAAACAGCGGCCGGGGTCAGGGCCGACCAGCGGACACTCTCCAGTGGACACTCTTCCTTGTGCTGTGTAATAAAGACTTACAACTGTTTGTGTGCATGCTGAGACGTGCATGTGTACATGTGTGCATGCAGATAAAGGGCTTCTGCCTCGCCTCCGTCTCCGGGAGAACCTGCTCCCGAGCTGCTGAGGCGTGGGCCGCGGCAACGCAAGAGGGAGAAAAACAAGCTGCTGCTCGCTCGCAGCAAATAACATTCACATGCAAAGCATCGGTACAAGCGTTCAAGAAGAAGTATTTTTAATAGCTCCGAGTATTTCATTTAATGCACCACAGGATGCAGCGGAGGAAAGGGAACAGGCCACACTGTTAGACTTTTTATTGTATAATATATAGACCTTAGTGGTCCCTAATACTGTATCTGAAGTCTCTTTATATAGACCTTAGTGGTCCCTAATACTGTATCTGAAGTCTCTTTATATAGACCTTAGTGGTCACTAATACTGTATCTGAAGTCTCTTTATATAGACCTTAGTGGTCCCTAATACTGTATCTGAAGTCTCTTTTATATAGACCTTAGTGGTCCCCTAATACTGTATCTGAAGTCTCTTTATATAGACCTTAGTGGTCCCCTAATCCTGTATCTGAAGTCTCTTTTATATAGACCTTAGTGGTCCCTAATACTGTATCTGAAGTCTCTTTATATAGACCTTAGTGGTCCCCTAATCCTGTATCTGAAGTCTCTTTTATATAGACCTTAGTGGTCCCTAATACTGTATCTGAAGTCTCTTTATATAGACCTTAGTGGTCCCTAATACTGTATCTGAAGTCTCTTTTATATAGACCTTAGTGGTCCCCTAATACTGTATCTGAAGTCTCTTTATATAGACCTTAGTGGTCCCTAATACTGTATCTGAAGTCTCTTTATATAGACCTTAGTGGTCCCTAATACTGTATCTGAAGTCTCTTTATATAGACCTTAGTGGTCCCTAATACTGTATCTGAAGTCTCTTTATATAGACCTTAGTGGTCCCCTAATACTGTATCTGAAGTCTTTTATATAGACCTTAGTGGTCCCTAATACTGGATCTGAGGTCTCTTTATATAGACCTTAGTGGTCCCTAATACTGTATCTGAGGTCTCTTTATATAGACCTTAGTGGTCCCTAATACTGTATCTGAAGTCTCTTTTATATAGACCTTAGTGGTCCCTAATACTGTATCTGAAGTCTCTTTATATAGACCTTAGTGGTCCCCTAATCCTGTATCTGAAGTCTCTTTTATATAGACCTTAGTGGTCCCTAATACTGTATCTGAAGTCTCTTTATATAGACCTTAGTGGTCCCTAATACTGTATCTGAAGTCTCTTTTATATAGACCTTAGTGGTCCCCTAATACTGTATCTGAAGTCTCTTTATATAGACCTTAGTGGTCCCTAATACTGTATCTGAAGTCTCTTTTATATAGACCTTAGTGGTCCCCTAATACTGTATCTGAAGTCTCTTTATATAGACCTTAGTGGTCCCTAATACTGTATCTGAAGTCTCTTTTATATAGACCTTAGTGGTCCCCTAATACTGTATCTGAAGTCTCTTTATATAGACCTTAGTGGTCCCCTAATCCTGTATCTGAAGTCTCTTTTATATAGACCTTAGTGGTCCCTAATACTGTATCTGAAGTCTCTTTATATAGACCTTAGTGGTCCCCTAATCCTGTATCTGAAGTCTCTTTTATATAGACCTTAGTGGTCCCTAATACTGTATCTGAAGTCTTTATATAGACCTTAGTGGTCCCTAATACTGTATCTGAAGTCTCTTTTATATAGACCTTAGTGGTCCCCTAATACTGTATCTGAAGTCTCTTTATATAGACCTTAGTGGTCCCTAATACTGTATCTGAAGTCTCTTTATATAGACCTTAGTGGTCCCTAATACTGTATCTGAAGTCTCTTTATATAGACCTTAGTGGTCCCTAATACTGTATCTGAAGTCTCTTTATATAGACCTTAGTGGTCCCCTAATACTGTATCTGAAGTCTCTTTTATATAGACCTTAGTGGTCCCTAATACTGGATCTGAGGTCTCTTTATATAGACCTTAGTGGTCCCTAATACTGTATCTGAGGTCTCTTTATATAGACCTTAGTGGTCCCTAATACTGTATCTGAAGTCTCTTTTATATAGACCTTAGTGGTCCCTAATACTGTATCTGAAGTCTCTTTATATAGACCTTAGTGGTCCCCTAATCCTGTATCTGAAGTCTCTTTTATATAGACCTTAGTGGTCCCTAATACTGTATCTGAAGTCTCTTTATATAGACCTTAGTGGTCCCTAATACTGTATCTGAAGTCTCTTTTATATAGACCTTAGTGGTCCCCTAATACTGTATCTGAAGTCTCTTTATATAGACCTTAGTGGTCCCTAATACTGTATCTGAAGTCTCTTTATATAGACCTTAGTGGTCCCTAATACTGTATCTGAAGTCTCTTTTATATAGACCTTAGTGGTCCCTAATACTGTATCTGAAGTCTCTTTTATATAGACCTTAGTGGTCCCCTAATACTGTATCTGAAGTCTCTTTATATAGACCTTAGTGGTCCCTAATACTGTATCTGAAGTCTCTTTATATAGACCTTAGTGGTCCCTAATACTGTATCTGAAGTCTCTTTTATATAGACCTTAGTGGTCCCCTAATACTGTATCTGAAGTCTCTTTATATAGACCTTAGTGGTCCCCTAATCCTGTATCTGAAGTCTCTTTTATATAGACCTTAGTGGTCCCTAATACTGTATCTGAAGTCTCTTTATATAGACCTTAGTGGTCCCCTAATCCTGTATCTGAAGTCTCTTTTATATAGACCTTAGTGGTCCCTAATACTGTATCTGAAGTCTCTTTATATAGACCTTAGTGGTCCCTAATACTGTATCTGAAGTCTCTTTTATATAGACCTTAGTGGTCCCCTAATACTGTATCTGAAGTCTCTTTATATAGACCTTAGTGGTCCCTAATACTGTATCTGAAGTCTCTTTATATAGACCTTAGTGGTCCCTAATACTGTATCTGAAGTCTCTTTATATAGACCTTAGTGGTCCCTAATACTGTATCTGAAGTCTCTTTATATAGACCTTAGTGGTCCCCTAATACTGTATCTGAAGTCTCTTTTATATAGACCTTAGTGGTCCCTAATACTGGATCTGAGGTCTCTTTATATAGACCTTAGTGGTCCCTAATACTGTATCTGAGGTCTCTTTATATAGACCTTAGTGGTCCCTAATACTGTATCTGAAGTCTCTTTTATATAGACCTTAGTGGTCCCTAATACTGTATCTGAAGTCTCTTTTATATAGACCTTAGTGGTCCCTAATACTGTATCTGAAGTCTCTTTAAATAGACCTTAGTGGTCCCTAATACTGTATCTGAAGTCTCTTTTATATAGACCTTAGTGGTCCCTAATGCTGTATCTGAAGTCTCTTTTATATAGACCTTAGTGGTCCCCTAATACTGTATCTGAAGTCTCTTTTATATAGACCTTAGTGGTCCCGAATACTGTATCTGAAGTCTCTTTTATATAGACCTTAGTGGTCCCTAATACTGTATCTGAAGTCTCTTTTATATAGACCTTAGTGGTCCCTAATACTGTATCTGAAGTCTCTTTATTTAGACCTTAGTGGTCCCTAATACTGTATCTGAAGTCTCTTTATATAGACCTTATTGGTCCCTAATACTGTATCTGAAGTCTCTTTTATATAGACCTTAGTGGTCCCTAATGCTGTATCTGAAGTCTCTTTTATATAGACCTTAGTGGTCCCCTAATACTGTATCTGAAGTCTCTTTTATATAGACCTTAGTGGTCCCTAATACTGTATCTGAAGTCTCTTTTATATAGACCTTAGTGGTCCCTAATGCTGTATCTGAAGTCTCTTTTATATAGACCTTAGTGGTCCCTAATACTGTATCTGAAGTCTCTTTTATATAGACCTTAGTGGTCCCTAATGCTGTATCTGAAGTCTCTTTTATATAGACCTTAGTGGTCCCCTAATACTGTATCTGAAGTCTCTTTTATATAAACCTTAGTGGTCCCTAATACTGTATCTGAAGTCTCTTTTATATAGACCTTAGTGGTCCCTAATACTGTATCTGAAGTCTCTTTAAATAGACCTTAGTGGTCCCTAATACTGTATCTGAAGTCTCTTTATATAGACCTTAGTGGTCCCTAATACTGTATCTGAAGTCTCTTTATATAGACCTTAGTGGTCCCTAATACTGGATCTGAAGTCTCTTTAAATAGACCTTAGTGGTCCCCTAATACTGTATCTGAAGTCTCTTTATATAGACCTTAGTGGTCCCTAATACTGTATCTGAAGTCTCTTTAAATAGACCTTAGTGGTCCCTAATACTGTATCTGAAGTCTCTTTATATAGACCTTAGTGGTCCCTAATACTGTATCTGAAGTCTCTTTATATAGACCTTAGTGGTCCCTAATACTGTATCTGAAGTCTCTTTTATATAGACCTTAGTGGTCCCTAATACTGTATCTGAAGTCTCTTTATATAGACCTTAGTGGTCCCCTAATACTGTATCTGAAGTCTCTTTTATATAGACCTTAGTGGTCCCTAATACTGTATCTGAAGTCTCTTTATATAGACCTTAGTGGTCCCTAATACTGTATCTGAAGTCTCTTTTATATAGACCTTAGTGGTCCCCTAATACTGTATCTGAAGTCTCTTTATATAGACCTTAGTGGTCCCCTAATACTGTATCTGAAGTCTCTTTTATATAGACCTTAATGGTCCCCTAATACTGTATCTGAAGTCTCTTTATATAGACCTTAGTGGTCCCTAATACTGTATCTGAAGTCTCTTTTATATAGACCTTAGTGGTCCCTAATACTGTATCTGAAGTCTCTTTAAATAGACCTTAGTGGTCCCTAATACTGTATCTGAAGTCTCTTTTATATAGACCTTAGTGGTCCCCTAATACTGTATCTGAAGTCTCTTTTATATAGACCTTAGTGGTCCCTAATGCTGTATCTGAAGTCTCTTTTATATAGACCTTAGTGGTCCCCTAATACTGTATCTGAAGTCTCTTTTATATAGACCTTAGTGGTCCCGAATACTGTATCTGAAGTCTCTTTATATAGACCTTAGTGGTCCCTAATACTGTATCTGAAGTCTCTTTTATATAGACCTTAGTGGTCCCTAATACTGTATCTGAAGTCTCTTTATTTAGACCTTAGTGGTCCCTAATACTGTATCTGAAGTCTCTTTATATAGACCTTATTGGTCCCTAATACTGTATCTGAAGTCTCTTTTATATAGACCTTAGTGGTCCCTAATGCTGTATCTGAAGTCTCTTTTATATAGACCTTAGTGGTCCCCTAATACTGTATCTGAAGTCTCTTTTATATAGACCTTAGTGGTCCCTAATACTGTATCTGAAGTCTCTTTTATATAGACCTTAGTGGTCCCCTAATGCTGTATCTGAAGTCTCTTTTATATAGACCTTAGTGGTCCCCTAATACTGTATCTGAAGTCTCTTTTATATAAACCTTAGTGGTCCCTAATACTGTATCTGAAGTCTCTTTTTATATAGACCTTAGTGGTCCCTAATACTGTATCTGAAGTCTCTTTAAATAGACCTTAGTGGTCCCTAATACTGTATCTGAAGTCTCTTTATATAGACCTTAGTGGTCCCTAATACTGTATCTGAAGTCTCTTTTATATAGACCTTAGTGGTCCCCCTAATACTGTATCTGAAGTCTCTTTATATAGACCTTAGTGGTCCCGAATACTGTATCTGAAGTCTCTTTATATGGACCTTAGTGGTCCCTAATACTGTATCTGAAGTCTCTTTTATATAGACCTTAGTGGTCCCTAATACTGTATCTGAAGTCTCTTTTATATAGACCTTAGTGGTCCCCTAATACTGTATCTGAAGTCTCTTTTATATAGACCTTAGTGGTCCCGAATACTGTACCTGAAGTCTCTTTTATATAGACCTTAGTGGTCCCTAATACTGTATCTGAAGTCTCTTTTATATAGACCTTAGTGGTCCCTAATACTGTATCTGAAGTCTCTTTTTATATAGACCTTAGTGGTCCCTAATACTGTATCTGAAGTCTCTTTTTATATAGACCTTAGTGGTCCCTAATACTGTATCTGAAGTCTCTTTTTATATAGACCTTAGTGGTCCCCTAATACTGTATCTGAAGTCTCTTTTATATAGACCTTAGTGGTCCCTAATACTGTATCTGAAGTCTCTTTTTATATAGACCTTAGTGGTCCCTAATACTGTATCTGAAGTCTCTTTTATATAGACCTTAGTGGTCCCTAATACTGTATCTGAAGTCTCTTTTATATAGACCTTAGTGGTCCCTAAATACTGTATCTGAAGTCTCTTTTATATAGACCTTAGTGGTCCCTAATACTGTATCTGAAGTCTCTTTTATATAGACCTTAGTGGTCCCTAATACTGTATCTGAAGTCTCTTTTATATAGACCTTAGTGGTCCCCTAATACTGGATCTGAAGTCTCTTTAAATAGACCTTAGTGTATATGCATGCAGTGTTTTCTGTCTTTATTCTGGGGTGGGGGATGGATATGGGGGGTTAGGGGGGTCCTGGTCTATCTATTGTTGACACATTGAAGACTGGGCTGCTCCGCTGACTCATTCAGCCTCTCTGACGCTTTATGGATCTGCTGTTCACACAATTACAACAACAACGTCACAGTCACGAGGTCGGACTCGTCTCTGGGTGACAGGACGGGGACTCATGTAGCAACAGAGTCAGAGATAGCTGCTTCCCACGAGGCGTCAATTTAATGTTGTCGTTAATTTTAATTTTTGTAATTTTTTTGTAATTTTTTTTGTATGATTTATTTTTGGGGAATTTGAGCATATATTAAACCTCAATATGTATGTATATGTATCAATTTAATTCTTGTACTCTGTAATGTTTTTTGTATTCATTTTTTATATATGTATATATTTTTGTATTTATTAATTTTTTAACATATTTCTTTTATTATTTTTTTTAAATAATTTTTTAATTTTTGTAATTTTTTGTTTGTAATGTTTGTTTTTTTTAAAAAAAATTTTGTTGTAATTTTCTTTTTTTTGTATGATTTATTTTTGGACTTGGCCTATTGTTAATTTTTTTTTTTTTTTTTTAATTTTTGCACTTTGCAATTTTTTTTATTAACTTTTTATATAAGTATATATTT
>CM049374.1:34769862-34772362 GCA_026937815.1 Etheostoma perlongum | reverse complement strand
AGTGTTACAATTTGTGCTTCGATCGTTTATTTGTTGGTTTTGTTTGTTTGGGTTTTGTTTTTTGTAATTGTTTTATTTTGTCCATGTTAAATTGAGTTTTTGGTTGGTATGTTAATTGTGTTTGAATAGCCTATACAATGATGACGTGTGAAATAAAAACGAAACGAAACCAAAAAAAAAACGAAAATGAGAGGGGAAGATGCCAGAGCAGGGGGAATGAGAGGGGGAAACAGAAGACATTCCTTTTTAACCCTTGTGATGTCCTCCCAGGTCATTATTTTTACACTTTTGATGATTTTTTCCACGTGTTTGTCCTTTAATGCTTTTCTCCCCACCACCACCATTATTTAACCAACCAATACCAACTGGTTCACATGAGTTTAACACTTATTCATGCTCTATAAACCTCATTTATATAATATTATATGTCATTTTTGTGTTGATAAAAAGCAGAAATTATGATTATTGTTGACAAGTTAAGATCAGAGGATGTTGAGTGCATCACATACAAATTAAAATCCTATAAAACTGAATAAAAGTCCCAAATTCAAAGACAGTAGTCGCTCATTTTACTTGATATTTACTGGATATTGAATGAAACCATCCGTGTTATTTTGGGGCAATTTGGTTGATGCAAACCCAAAACTCTGATATGGAAACTTTAATAAGAGGTCATATTGGACCCGAGGAGACCAGGAGGGTTCAACCACAACGTAGTCTGTCTCTGTGTCCATTGTCTCTGTGTCCATTGTCTCTGTGTCCATTGTCTCTTTGTCCATTGTCTCTGTGTCTCTCTGTCTCCTAAATGCTCTCAGACCTTCTGCTCCTTTCATGTGATGGATTATTGACATTATTCCACTCAGCCATGATGTCTACATGCTCACTGATGTGTGTCCTCCATGTAAATATTAACACTAATGCATCTATCTATAGCCTGGACTCTCTGCAGAATCCATTCCCAGTACTTCTATCATCTACTTCTTCTACTACATTAACACTAATGCATCTGTCTATAGCCTGGACTCTCTGCAGAATCCATTCCCAGTACTTCTGTCATCTACTTCTTCTACTATATTAACACTAATGCATCTGTCTATAGCCTGGACTCTCTGCAGAATCCATTCCCAGTACTTCTATCATCTACTTCTTCTACTACATTAACACTAATGCATCTGTCTATAGCCTGGAATCTCTGCAGAATCCACTCCCACTACTTCTATCATCTACTTCTTCTTCTATATTAACACTAATGCATCTGTCTACAGCCTGGAATCTCTGCAGAATCCATTCCCAGTACTTTATCATCTACTTCTTCTACTATATTAACACTAATGCATCTGTCTATAGCCTGGACTCTCTGCAGAATCCATTCCCAGTACTTCTATCATCTACTTCTTCTACTATATTAACACTAATGCATCTGTCTATAGCCTGGACTCTCTGCAGAATCCATTCCCAGTACTTCTATCATCTACTTCTTCTACTATATTAACACTAATGCATCTGTCTACAGCCTGGAATCTCTGCAGAATCCATTCCCAGTACTTCTATCATCTACTTCTTCTACTATATTAACACTAATGCATCTGTCTATAGCCTGGACTCTCTGCAGAATCCATTCCCACTACTTCTATCATCTACTTCTTCTACTACATTTTAATGCATCTGTCTATAGCCTGGAATCTCTGCAGAATCCATTCCCAGTACTTCTATCATCTACTTCTTCTACTACATTAACACTAATGCATCTGTCTACAGCCTGGAATCTCTGCAGAATCCATTCCCAGTACTTCTATCATCTACTTCTTCTACTATATTAACACTAATGCATCTGTCTATAGCCTGGACTCTCTGCAGAATCCATTCCCAAGTACTTCTATCATCTACTTCTTCTACTATATTAACACTAATGCATCTGTCTATAGCCTGGACTCTCTGCAGAATCCATTCCCAGTACTTCTATCATCTACTTCTTCTACTACATTAACACTAATGCATCTGTCTATAGCCTGGAATCTCTGCAGAATCCATTCCCAGTACTTCTATCATCTACTTCTTCTACTACATTAACACTAATGCATCTGTCTATAGCCTGGAATCTCTGCAGAATCCATTCCCAGTACTTCTATCATCTACTTCTTCTACTATATTAACACTAATGCATCTGTCTATAGCCTGGAATCTCTGCAGAATCCATTCCCAGTACTTCTATCATCTACTTCTTCTACTATATTAACACTAATGCATCTGTCTATAGCCTGGACTCTCTGCAGAATCCATTCCCAGTACTTCTATCATCTACTTCTTCTACTATATTAACACTAATGCATCTGTCTATAGCCTGGAATCTGCAGAATCCATTCCCAGTACTTCTATCATCTACTTCTTCTACAATATTAACACTAATGCATCTGTCTATAGCCTGGAATCTCTGCAGAATCCATTCCCAGTACTTCTATCATCTACTTCTTCTACTATATTAACACTAATGCATCTGTCT
>CM049374.1:34749862-34764862 GCA_026937815.1 Etheostoma perlongum | reverse complement strand
ATATAGACCTTAGTGGTCCCTAATACTGTATCTGAAGTCTCTTTATATAGACCTTAGTGGTCCCCTAATACTGTATCTGAAGTCTCTTTCATATAGACCTTAGTGGTCCCTAATACTGTATCTGAAGTCTCTTTATATAGACGTTAGTGGTCCCCTAATACTGTATCTGAAGTCTCTTTTATATAGACCTTAGTGGTCCCCAAAACTGTATCTGAAGTCTCTTTATATAGACCTTAAACCCCTAATACTGTATCTGAAGTCTCTTTCATATAGACCTTAGTGGTCCCCTAATACTGTATCTGAAGTCTCTTTCATATAGACCTTAGTGGTCCCCTAATACTGTATCTGAAGTTACAGACACACACTGACAGATACAGTACACACACACACACACACACACACACACACACACACACACACAACACACACACACACACACACACACAAACACACCACAACAACACATTCTTGTTAATCTGTATTCATGAAGAAGAACCCAGCAAACGCTGCTGATTGTTCAGGTGTAACATGTAATGGTTTATTGGGGGCTGAGCCTATAAATACCCCCCGTCCCCATTACCACCAAGCTACTGGGCTTCTCACCTCCACAGATGGGGCAGATGATTGGTTGGATGGTCACATCCAGGGATGGACTGGGGTAAAACCTGGACTCTTAAGACCCAGACTGTAACAATCAGGTGTGTTCACCACTCTGGTCTGGTTGAAATAAACTCTTAATTCACCAATTTACATGTGGAGATACTCTGCTCTATACACACTAAAAGTAGTGATTATTTACATGGAGTCTGGTGGAGATATGCTGCTCTATACACGCTAAAAGTAGTGATTATTTACATGGAGTCTGGTGGAGATACTCTGCTCTATACACACTAAAAGTAGTGATTATTTACATGGAGTCTGGTGGAGATATGCTGCTCTATACACGCTAAAAGTAGTGATTATTTACATGGAGTCTGGTGGAGATATGCTGCTCTATACACGCTAAAAGTAGTGATTATTTACATGGAGTCTGGTGGAGATATGCTGCTCTATACACGCTAAAAGTAGTGATTATTTACATGGAGTCTGGTGGAGATATGCTGCTCTATACACGCTAAAAGTAGTGATTATTTACATGGAGTCTGGTGGAGATATGCTGCTCTATACACGCTAAAAGTAGTGATTATTTACATGGAGTCTGGTGGAGATATGCTGCTCTATACATGCTAAAAGTAGTGATTATTTACATGGAGTCTGGTGGAGATATGCTGCTCTATACACGCTAAAAGTAGTGATTATTTACATGGAGTCTGGTGGAGATATGCTGCTCTATACACGCTAAAAGTAGTGATTATTTACATGGAGTCTGGTGGAGATATGCTGCTCTATACACACTAAAAGTAGTGATTATTTACATGGAGTCTGGTGGAGATATGCTGCTCTATACATGCTAAAAGTAGTGATTATTTACATGGAGTCTGGTGGAGATATGCTGCTCTATACACGCTAAAAGTAGTGATTATTTACATGGAGTCTGGTGGAGATATGCTGCTCTATACACTCTAAAAGTAGTGATTATTTACATGGAGTCTGGTGGAGATATGCTGCTCTATACATGCTAAAAGTAGTGATTATTTACATGGAGTCTGGTGGAGATATGCTGCTCTATACATGCTAAAAGTAGTGATTATTTACATGGAGTCTGGTGGAGATATGCTGCTCTATACACGCTAAAAGTAGTGATTATTTACATGGAGTCTGGTGGAGATATGCTGCTCTATACACGCTAAAAGTAGTGATTATTTACATGGAGTCTGGTGGAGATATGCTGCTCTATACACGCTAAAAGTAGTGATTATTTACATGGAGTCTGGTGGAGATATGCTGCTCTATACATGCTAAAAGAGTCTGTCAGCAGCAACAACACAACTTTTAGTGGACGCAGACTGATGCTGAACATCTGTCCTGTAGGGTAACATTACAGCCCGGTTCACAGCTGCTGGTTACAGCGTTCATGCTCAACACTGGACCGAATTTAATATTTAAATAGTAACAAAAAATAGTAACAATAGTAACAAAAAATTAAAAAAAAATCATCAAAATGCTTTACAAGAGTGTCATGAAACCAAAAACTTTCCATTTTTATGTTCAGATTGTTCCCTTAACCTCCATCTTTCTTTCTCTGTCATTTTTGTAATGGGAAAATTACATTTAACCAATGATTTTCATATTAATGATTCATAATAAGATCTCCAGTGCCTCTCAGAGTATATGACTTCTGTATCTGTCCTCAGTGTGTCCTCCTTGCAGGAGACAACTGGATTTGTTATGACTTTGCATTTTCCCTCCAAGGACAAATGGTATAAAGTCTGACAGATAGAGTTGTCTAGAGCTGTGCTTATCATAGCAGGTCCCAGGTCAGAGTTGTGGACCTGAAGACAAGATGTTCCTTTCTCAGCTAAGATAGAAAGACTGGTAAATAAAACCTGACCCACAAGGGACAGATGCAAGGACATAATAGATCCAGCTGTCTGCCTGAGGTCCATTAATTGTTATGTTTAAGATTAGACTAGTTTCCAAAACAAGGTATTCCTTCCTCTGGGGCCACGGGATATAAAGACGTGGATTACTGGTTGTATCCACACAGGACTCTTGTCACTCTGTAGCTGGTGTGTGCATTGTGAAAACCCTTCTTGTCATTTTTGATTGTCCTTTGCAGAAAACTATCAAACCTTCACCAAATACTAAACTTTGATTCAGTTTGCAGCATGTCTTCATTCTGTTTCAACGGAGTCCCACTTCCAACAAAACTTCCTCCCTCGCTGTACAAGAAACTTCCACGACGGTGTCTATCAATCCCACTCTGCCAGTCTCATTGACTTGTCCCGCCCTCCCTCTTCTTTTCTTCCCTCTTCCTTTCTTCCCTGTCCGTCAGTCCCAGTCTTTACAACCTGTCCCTCCTACAGTGCCAGGTTGATGCAGTAAAACATCTGTTTCTAAAAGACGCTTGCACCGTAAAACTGCCTCTGGCCTCTCGGCGTCTTTACGAGGTCGCTGACTCTGAACTAACAGAGACAGAATAGCACTCTGAGGTGTTGTCCTCTTGCCTCCTTTGTCCCATATTCCTTACACTCCGGGGCGGCTGTGGCACAGTGGTAGCGCGGTCGCCTGCTAATCTGAAGGTTGGTTGTTCGATCCCTGGCCCTACGGTCCCATGTCGAAATGTCCTCTGCATTCTTAATTCACCCATTTACATGTGGAGATATGCTGCTCTATACACGCTAAAAGTAGTGATTATTTACATGGAGTCTGGTGGAGATATGCTGCTCTATACACACTAAAAGTAGTGATTATTTACATGGAGTCTGGTGGAGATATGCTGCTCTATACACGCTAAAAGTAGTGATTATTTACATGGAGTCTGGTGGAGATATGCTGCTCTATACATGCTAAAAGTAGTGATTATTTACATGGAGTCTGGTGGAGATATGCTGCTCTATACATGCTAAAAGTAGTGATTATTCACATGGAGTCTGGTGGAGATATGCTGCTCTATACACGTTAAAAGTAGTGATTATTTACATGGAGTCTGGTGGAGATATGCTGCTCTATACACACTAAAAGTAGTGATTATTTACATGGAGTCTGGTGGAGATATGCTGCTCTATACACGCTAAAAGTAGTGATTATTTATCTATATAAGAACAGTCCATCTATATAAGAACAGTCCATCTATATAAGAACAGTCCATTTTACACTCAACAGCCACATAAACAAGCTTTTGAAGGCCCGCCTGCATCCTCTCTCCCTGCACAGCCTCCTTTTTCTCTGTTTGATATTTTTCGGGTTGGATTGGCCACGGCTGAGGTATGTAATTCCCTTTATCCATTCACTAATGGAGTGATTTAAAAAACAACTTTCAACAAATTAATGTAATGTCTGCAAGCTTAAAACACTAATTAGGTAGCTGGAAAGTTGCCTTTGGACTTAATTGGAAAGAAGAATGATGTAACGAGCCATTTAGCTCTCTTTGTGATTTGTTGGCTAAGGTGCAGGAGTTGCAGACATGTGACCATCATAACACACACTATGCAGATAGACTGGTCATTTATATTTAGAGATGAAAACAGTCTGATAGGTTCATAAACTGGTTCATATGATATCGTTTGAAAACATGTGCAGAACTATTTGTATGATATTGATCAAAAATACCGCAGACTGCCGGCTGGTCAGGGGACAGTTAAGTTTAGCGGTCTGTATTGTTACATTTTGCAGAGAAAATTCATTTCAGAGCACCGTGAGGGGTTTAATTAGCAAATGTGATGTGTTCAGGTGCATTCTGGGCGTGCTGGTCTTACAGGGAGGTGTGTTCAGGTGCATTCTGGGCGTGCTGGTCTTTCAGGGAGGTGTGTTCAGGTGCATTCTGGGTGTGCTGGTCTTACAGGGACGTGTGTTCAGGTGCATTCTGGGCGTGCTGGTCTTACAGGGAGGTGTGTTCAGGTGCATTCTGGGTGTGCTGGTCTTACAGGGACGTGTGTTCAGGTGCATTCTGGGCGTGCTGGTCTTACAGAGAGGTGTGTTCAGGTGCATTCTGGGCGTCCTGGTCTTACAGGGAGGTGTGTTCAGGTGCATTCTGGGCGTACTGGTCTTACCGGGAGGTGTGTTCAGGTGCATTCTGGGCGTGCTGGTCTTACAGGGAGGTGTGTTCAGGTGCATTCTGGGCGTGCTGGTCTTACGGGGAGGTGTATTCAGGTGCATTCTGGGTGTGCTGGTCTTACAGGGAGGTGTGTTCAGGTGCTGGAGGAGGACCCAGGGTGCCTTTGGGTGACGATGACTGGAGGACTGGAGGAGGACCCAGGTTGCCTTTGGGTGGAAGGGGAGGAGGACCCAGGGTGCCTTTAGGTTGGAAGGGGGAGGAGGACCCAGGGTGCCTTTGGGTGACAATGACTGGAGGACTGGAGGAGGACCCAGGGTGCCTTTGGGTGGAAGGGGAGGAGGACCCAGGGTGCCTTTAGGTTGGAAGGGGGAGGAGGACCCAGGGTGCCTTTGGGTGACAATGACTGGAGGACTGGAGGAGGACCCAGGGTGCCTTTGGGTGGAAGGGGAGGAGGAGCCAGGGTGCCTTTGGGTGGAAGGGGAGGAGGACCCAGGGTGCCTTTGGGTGGAAGGGCAGGAGGACCCAGGGTGCCTTTGGGTGACAATGACTGGAGGACTGGAGGAGGACCCAGGGTGCCTTTGGGTGACAATGACTGGAGGACTGGAGGAGGACCCAGGGTGCCTTTGGGTGACAATGACTGGAGGACTGGAGGAGGACCCAGGGTGCCTTTGGGTGACAATGACTGGAGGACTGGAGGAGGACCCAGGGTGCCTTTGGGTGGAAGGGGAGGAGGACCCAGGGTGCCTTTGGGTGGAAGGGGAGGAGGACCCAGGGTGCCTTTGGGTGACAATGACTGGAGGACTGGAGGAGGACCCAGGGTGCCTTTGGGTGACAATGACTGGAGGACTGGAGGAGGACCCAGGGTGCCTTTGGGTGACGATGACTGGAGGATTGGAGGAGGACCCAGGTTGCCTTTGGGTGACAATGACTGGAGGACTGGAGGAGGACCCAGGGTGCCTTTGGGTGACGATGACTGGAGGATTGGAGGAGGACCCAGGTTGCCTTTGGGTGACAATGACTGGAGGACTGGAGGAGGACCCAGGGTGCCTTTGGGTGGAAGGGGAGGAGGACCCAGGGTGCCTTTGGGTGACGATGACTGGAGGACTGGAGTAGGACCCAGGGTGCCTTTGGGTGGAAGGGGAGGAGGACCCAGGGTGCCTTTGGGTGACGATGACTGGAGGACTGGAGTAGGACCCAGGGTGCCTTTGGGTGACGATGACTGGAGGACTGGAGGAGGACCCAGGTTGCCTTTGGGTGACAATGACTGGAGGACTGGAGGAGGACCCAGGGTGCCTTTGGGTGGAAGGGAGGAGGACCCAGGGTGCCTTTGGGTGACAATGATCACTGGAGGACTGGAGGAGGACCCAGGGTGCCTTTGGGTGGAAGGGGGAGGAGGACCCAGGGTGCCTTTGGGTGGAAGGGAGGAGGACCCAGGGTGCCTTTGGGTGGAAGGGGGGAGGAGGACCCAGGGTGCCTTTGGGTGGAAGGGCAGGAGGACCCAGGGTGCCTTTGGGTGACAATGACTGGAGGACTGGAGGAGGACCCAGGGTGCCTTTGGGTGACAATGACTGGAGGACTGGAGGAGGACCCAGGGTGCCTTTGGGTGGAAGGGGAGGAGGACCCAGGGTGCCTTTGGGTGGAAGGGGAGGAGGACCCAGGGTGCCTTTGGGTGACAATGACTGGAGGACTGGAGGAGGACCCAGGTTGCCTTTGGGTGACAATGACTGGAGGACTGGAGGAGGACCCAGGGTGCCTTTGGGTGACGATGACTGGAGGATTGGAGGAGGACCCAGGTTGCCTTTGGGTGACAATGACTGGAGGACTGGAGGAGGACCCAGGGTGCCTTTGGGTGGAAGGGGAGGAGGACCCAGGGTGCCTTTGGGTGACGATGACTGGAGGACTGGAGTAGGACCCAGGGTGCCTTTGGGTGGAAGGGGAGGAGGACCCAGGGTGCCTTTGGGTGACGATGACTGGAGGACTGGAGTAGGACCCAGGGTGCCTTTGGGTGACGATGACTGGAGGACTGGAGGAGGACCCAGGTTGCCTTTGGGTGACAATGACTGGAGGACTGGAGGAGGACCCAGGGTGCCTTTGGGTGGAAGGGGAGGAGGACCCAGGGTGCCTTTGGGTGACAATGACTGGAGGACTGGAGGAGGACCCAGGGTGCCTTTGGGTGGAAGGGGGAGGAGGACCCAGGGTGCCTTTGGGTGGAAGGGGAGGAGGACCCAGGGTGCCTTTGGGTGGAAGGGGAGGAGGACCCAGGGTGCCTTTGGGTGGAAGGGCAGGAGGACCCAGGGTGCCTTTGGGTGACAATGACTGGAGGACTGGAGGAGGACCCAGGGTGCCTTTGGGTGACAATGACTGGAGGACTGGAGGAGGACCCAGGGTGCCTTTGGGTGGAAGGGGAGGAGGACCCAGGGTGCCTTTGGGTGGAGGGGAGGAGGACCCAGGGTGCCTTTGGGTGACAATGACTGGAGGACTGGAGGAGGACCCAGGGTGCCTTTGGGTGACGATGACTGGAGGATTGGAGGAGGACCCAGGTTGCCTTTGGGTGACAATGACTGGAGGACTGGAGGAGGACCCAGGGTGCCTTTGGGTGGAAGGGGAGGAGGACCCAGGGTGCCTTTGGGTGACGATGACTGGAGGACTGGAGTAGGACCCAGGGTGCCTTTGGGTGGAAGGGGAGGAGGACCCAGGGTGCCTTTGGGTGACGATGACTGGAGGACTGGAGTAGGACCCAGGGTGCCTTTGGGTGACGATGACTGGAGGACTGGAGGAGGACCCAGGTTGCCTTTGGGTGACAATGACTGGAGGACTGGAGGAGGACCCAGGGTGCCTTTGGGTGGAAGGGGGAGGAGGACCCAGGGTGCCTTTGGGTGGAAGGGGAGGAGGACCCAGGGTGCCTTTGGGTGGAAGGGGAGGAGGACCCAGGGTGCCTTTGGGTGGAAGCAGCTGATAGCAAAGGGAGAGAAACAGGTTTAAAGCAGGGCTGTGACGCTGTGATTGGCCCTTGAAATTCATGGACGATTCTGATTGGTTTAACAGGAAGGCGAAAGAATTCACACAGAGCTAATTTGTCTCTTTTTATTCAACGTTTTTATCGTAACATTCACATTATTCATGTCTGCAAAACATACTTGTTATTTAATTCAAGATATTCTCTCTATATCTTTCTGTAAGCTACCTTTTACTCTCTTTTTTATTCTTTATCCTCCTTTACTTGATTGTTTCTCTCTGTGCTTTAATTCTCTTTTTTAAGGTTTTAGACACTCTTTTGTACATTTTAAACTAAAAGGATCTTACTCTTTAACTAAAAGGATCCATCCCATAATGTTGTCAGAGATTATGGAAAGGATCTGAGTCAGTCAACAACAAAAACAAAAAAAAGCACAAAATCAGGGTCCGTGTTGAAACAATACCAACGTTTCTCTGTATTATCTGTTGTGTTTAGTTATATGGTGTGAGTTTCTCTGAAAAGCTCACACTTCTTTTTCTTTCTTTTTTTTTTAAAGAATGTGATGTTTCTTCTCCTGTTTTGGCAACATAAACAGACAATAAAGAACGGGATTTGTCTCAAAGCCTCAACATTCCTGTCTTCTCTTCGTAGGATTAACTGCCTGCTTTTGTACTCACGCTGCAGACAAACATCTGCTCAGTGTCTGAAAGCAAATCAATAGCCAGTCTACCTGCAATTAGTTCCAGCAGCAGCGAGCATCTAACCCCAGGAGGACTGGGAAGGAAAACCAGGACGCTTGGTCCGGTGCCTTTGGCATGTCCCCGTAAGTTAAGAGGACAGTTGTCCCGCTTGTATTGACCTTCATTAAAAGCTCTCTTGTTGCTGCTGACAGACTCAGATTGTTATTCTAAGTGTCTGGAAACATTATGGAAAGGATTTCTAAGGAGTGTAATGGGAAAATTACATTTAACCAATGATTATCATATTAATTATTCATAATCTGTCCTCAGTGTCTTCTCCTTGTAGGAGACAACTGGATCTGTCCTCAGTGTCTTCTCCTTGTAGGAGACAACTGGATCTGTCCTCAGTGTCCTCTCCTTGTAGGAGACAACAGTAGAGAGTAGTATGTAGAGAGTAGTATGTAGAGACAACAGTAGTATGTAGAGACAACAGTAGAGAGTAGTATGTAGAGACAACAGTAGAGAGTAGTATGTAGAGAGACAACAGTAGAGAGTAGTATGTAGAGAGACAACAGTAGAGAGATGTAGAGAGTATGTATGTAGAGAGACAACAGTAGAGAGTAGTATGTAGAGAGACAACAGTAGAGAGAGTAGTAGTGTAGTATGTAGAGAGACAACAGTAGAGAGTAGTATGTAGAGAGACAACTGTAGAGAGTAGTAGAGAGTAGTATGTAGAGAGACAACAGTAGAGAGTAGTATGTAGAGAGTAGTATGTAGAGAGTAGTATGTAGAAGACAACAGTAGAGAGTAGTATGTAGAGAGACAACAGTAGAGAGTAGTATGTAGAGACAACAGTAGAGAGTAGTATGTAGAGAGACAACAGTAGAGTAGTATGTATGTAGAGAGTAGTATGTAGAGAGACAACAGTAGAGAGTAGTATGTAGAGAGACAAGAGAGTAGTATGTAGAGAGACAACAGTAGAGAGTAGTATGTAGAGAGTAGTATGTAGAGAGTAGTATGTAGAGAGTAGTAGTTTTGAAGATTTTTTGGACATTTTAGTCACTTTATGTCTTTGATAAAACCATCACATCTCTAGTTTTAGTTGAAACGTACTTTACTGATTTACATGTGATCATATGTTGGCTCTATTCACGCTAAAAGTACTTATTTTTTAAAATGGAGTCTGGTGAACATCTGCCCAAAAATAAGGGACATTCTGCGGATTTTCTGGTGGCAGCTGAACAATCCCAGAAATTAAACGTCGTCGATTTAGACAAGGGCCCGGTGAAGGGCAACTGCTGGTGTCATCTGTACAACAGCTGGGGCAATAAACAGACTGCAGGGGTCCAGGGAGGTGGGAAGACTGACGCTGTCCTTCATGATGATGGGGCATGTTTTATGGGCCTGCACTCAGCGGGACAGTTGTGTTTCTGGCCCTGGGAGGATGGATGGTGGTCTTGAACTAGTGGGGACAACTGCCTCACTTAAAGACATCTGGGAAAAGGACAACAGCAGCTGATCAATACATCACCTGAGCACTTGATCAGCAGACGTTTGGGAATGAATCAGCTATGGGACAGACAGAGTCCCTCGGAGGAATGTCTTTATCCAAACTGATAGCGCTAATTTAACCCTAATGTTGTCTTCATGTTGTCCTCATGTTGTTCTCATGTCATCATGATGTCCTCATGTTGCCCTCATGTTGTCCTCATGTTGTCCTAATGTTCTCATGTTGTCCTAATGTTCTCATGCTGTCCTCATGTTGTCTTCATGTTGTCCTCATGGTGTCCTCATGTTGCCCTCATGTTATCCTCATGTTATCCTCATGTTGTCCTCATATTGTCTTCATGTTGTCTTCATGTTGTCTTCATGTTGTCCTCGTGTTGCCCCCATGTTGTCTTCATGTTGTCTTCATGTTGTCCTCATGTTGCCCTCATGTTGCCCTCATGGTGTCTTCATGTTGTCTTCATGTTGCCCTCATGTTGCCCTCATGTTGTCTTCATGTTGCCCTCATGTTGTCTTCATGTTATCCCCATGTTGTCCTCATATTGTCTTCATGTTGTCTTCATGTTGTCTTCATGTTGTCCTCATGTTGCCCTCATGTTGTCTTCATGTTGCCCTCATGTTGTCCTCATGTTGTCCTCATGTTGCCCTCATGTTTTCCTCATGTTGTCCCCATGTTGTCCTCATATTTTCTTCATGTTGTCTTCATGTTGTCCTCGTTTTGCCCTCATGTTGCCCTCATGTTGTCCTCATGTTGTCCTCATGTTGTCCTCGTGTTGTCCTCATGTTGCCCTCATGTTGTCTTCATGTTGTCCTCATGTTGTCCTCATGTTGTCCCCATGTTGTCCCCATGTTGTCCTCATGTTGTCCTCATGTTGTCCCCATGTTGTCCTCATGTTGCCCTCATGTTGTCCTCATGTTGTCCTCATGTTGTCCTCATGTTGTCCTCGTGTTGTCCTCATGTTGCCCTCATGTTGTCTTCATGTTGTCCTCATGTTGTCCTCATGTTGTCCTCATGTTGCCCTCATGTTGTCTTCATGTTGCCCTCATGTTGTCCTCATGTTGTCCTCATGTTGTCCTATATCAATGTTCTTTTTAATTCCCCAAAATAACATGATTGATTCCACCCAACGCTCTTTGCCAAGTACAAATCTCTACTTTCATTAATTTTGGGGCGTCTTATTCAATTTTATAGCATTGTAAAACAAATGGAAGTGTTTTTGAAATAGTATTGAGTAAAAGTTGACATATTCCAGTCTGTGATTATCATCAACATCTATTCAAAATTATATAATTTCATATAAATGATGTTTTTTTATACACTACTCAAACATCTAGCTTTGTTCTGTATGTGTTGGTGATGACCATATATCATAGGTGGTTGAATTCCCTCCTACATACGAAACAACATCCATGGTTTTACGGTTCTGGAGCTGCATGGAGGCGTGCCAGAGACGGTGTTTGTCCTGGGTATTTATGATTGTCCATAAAGAACAGGCTCTTTGTCTGGAGGAGGGGCAGATGCAGATGGAGGGGTTTCACTGCTGCTTTATTTTCAACCAGGAATGCAACATAACTGGAAAAAGTCCTTTAAGTGGCCTACGCGTGATCCGTGGTAAAGCTGCTGTGCACTGGCCGTTCCATTGGGTTTCCATGGAGACAGCGATGGCGTCCAACTAGGCGGAGCGCTAACCTTGGCCCTCAAAGTTCAAATTATTAAAACTTTGACCTCGTTGCCGCGGACCCTTGAAAGCAATTCAAGAACACTCCTACTCTGTGATTGGTGGAGCCCTACCTCGCAGTGGGTGCACCAATCAGACCGAGAGATAACAACAGCAGAGACAAGTATGTAGAGAAAACAGTAGAGAGTAGTATGTAGAAACAACAGTAGAGAGTAGTATGTAGAGAGACAACAGTAGAGAGTAGTATGTAGAGACAACAGTAGAGAGTAGTATGTAGAGACAACAGTAGAGAGTAGTATGTAGAGAGACAACAGTAGAGAGTAGTATGTAGAGAGACAACAGTAGAGAGTAGTATGTAGAGAGACAACAGTAGAGAGTAGTATGTAGAGACAACAGTAGAGAGTAGTATGTAGAGACAACAGTAGAGAGTTGTATGTAGAGAGACAACAGTAGAGAGTAGTATGTAGAGACAACAGTAGAGAGTAGTATGTAGAGACAACAGTAGAGAGTAGTATGTAGAGAGACAACAGTAGAGAGTAGTATGTAGAGAGACAACAGTAGAGAGTAGTATGTAGAGACAACAGTAGAGAGTAGTATGTAGAGACAACAGTAGAGAGTAGTATGTAGAGACAACAGTAGAGAGTAGTATGTAGAGAGACAACAGTAGAGTAGTAGTATGTAGAGACAACAGTAGAGAGTAGTATGTAGAGACAACAGTAGAGAGTAGTATGTAGAGAGACAACAGTAGAGAGTAGTATGTAGAGACAACAGTAGAGAGTAGTATGTAGAGAGACAACAGTAGAGAGTAGTATGTAGAGAGACAACAGTAGAGAGTAGTATGTAGAGAGACAACAGTAGAGAGTAGTATGTAGAGAGACAACAGTAGAAAGAGTATGTAGAGACAACAGTAGAGAGTAGTATGTAGAGACAACAGTAGAGAGTAGTATGTAGAGAGACAACAGTAGAGAGTAGTATGTAGAGAGACAACAGTAGAGAGAGTAGTATGTAGAGACAACAGTAGAGAGTAGTATGTAGAGACAACAGTAGAGAGTAGTATGTAGAGAGACAACAGTAGAGAGTAGTATGTAGAGAGACAACAGTAGAGAGTAGTATGTAGAGAGACAACAGTAGAGAGTAGTATGTAGAGACAACAGTAGAGAGTAGTATGTAGAGACAACAGTAGAGAGTAGTATGTAGAGAGACAACAGTAGAGAGTAGTATGTAGAGACAACAGTAGAGAGTAGTATGTAGAGACAACAGTAGAGAGTAGTATGTAGAGACAAACAGTAGAGAGTAGTATGTAGAGAGTAGTATGTAGAGAGACAACAGTAGAGAGTAGTATGTAGAGACAACAGTAGAGAGTAGTATGTAGAGACAACAGTAGAGAGTAGTATGTAGAGACAACAGTAGAGAGTAGTATGTAGAGGGACAACAGTAGAGAGTAGTATGTAGAGAGACAACAGTAGAGAGTAGTATGTAGAGACAACAGTAGAAAGTAGTATGTAGAGAGACAACAGTAGAAAGTAGTATGTAGAGAGACAACAGTAGAGTAGTATGTAGAGAGACAACAGTAGAGTAGTATGTAGAGAGACAACAGTAGAGAGTAGTATGTAGAGAGACAACAGTAGAGAGTAGTATGTAGAGAACAGACAACAGTAGAGAGTATGTATGTAGAGACAACAGTAGAGAGTAGTATGTAGAGAGACAACAGTAGAGTAGTAGTATGTAGAGACAACAGTAGAGAGTAGTATGTAGAGGACAACAGTAGAGAGAGTAGTATGTAGAGACAACAGTAGAGTAGTATGTAGAGACAACAGTAGAGTAGTATGTAGAGAGACAACAGTAGAGAGAGTAGTATGTAGAGACAGCAGTAGAGAGTAGTATGTAGAGAGAGACAACAGTAGAGTAGTATGTAGAGACAACAGTAGAGAGTAGTATGTAGAGAGACAACAGTAGAGAGTAGTATGTAGAGACAACAGTAGAGAGTAGTATGTAGAGAGACAACAGTAGAGAAGTAGTATGTAGAGACAACAGTAGAGAGTAGTATGAGAGACAACAGTAGAGAAGTAGTATGTAGAGAGACAACAGTAGTAGTATGTAGAGACAGCAGTGACAAGTATGTAGAGACAACAGTAGAGAGTAGTATGTAGAGACAACAAATGTAGAGTATGTAGAAAGACAACAGTAGAAAAGTATGTACAAAGACAACAGTGAGAGTAGTATGTAGAGACAACAGAGTAGTATGTAGAGACAACAGTAGACAAAGTATGTAGAGACAACAGCGAGACAAGTAGTAGAGTAGTAGTATGTAAGAGAGACAACAGTAGAGAGTAGTATGTAGAGACAACAGTAGAGAGTAGTATGTAGAGAGACAACAGTAGAGAGTAGTATGTAGAGAGACAACAGTAGAGAGTAGTATGTAGAGACAACAGTAGTATGTAGAGAGACAACAGTAGAAGTAGTATGTAGAGAGACAACAGTAGAGAGTAGTATGTAGAGACAACAGTAGAGAGTAGTATGTAGAGACAACAGTAGAGAGTAGTATGTAGAGACAACAGTAGAAAGTAGTATGTAGAGACAACAGTAGAGAGTAGTATGTAGAGACAACAGTAGAGAGTAGTATGTAGAGACAACAGTAGAGAGTAGTATGTAGAGACAACAGTAGAGAGTAGTATGTAGAGAGACAACAGTAGAGAGTAGTATGTATGTAGAGACAACAGTAGAGAGTAGTATGTAGAGACAACAGTAGAGAGTAGTATGTAGAGACAACACTAGAGAGTAGTATGTAGAGAGACAACAGTAGAGAGTAGTATGTAGAGAGAGACAACAGTAGAGAGTAGTATGTAGAGACAACAGTAGAGAGTAGTATGTAGAGAGACAACAGTAGAGAGTAGTATGTAGAGAGACAACAGTAGAGAGTAGTATGTAGAGAGACAACAGTAGAGACTAGTATGTAGAGACAACAGTAGAGTAGTATGTAGAGACAACAGTAGAGAGTAGTATGTAGAGACAACAGTAGAGAGTAGTATGTAGAGACAGCAGTAGAGAGTAGTATGTAGAGAGACAACAGTAGAGAGTAGTATGTAGAGACAACAGTAGAGAGTAGTATGTAGAGAGACAACAGTAGAGAGTAGTATGTAGAGACAACAGTAGAGAGTAGTATGTAGAGACAACAGTGAGAGTAGTATGTAGAGACAACAGTAGAGTAGTATGTAGAGAGACAACAACAGTAGAGTAGTATGTAGAGAGACAACAGTAGAGAGTAGTATGTAGAGAGACAACAGTAGAGAGTAGTATGTAGAGACAACAGTAGAAAGTAGTATGTAGAGACAACAGTAGAGAGTATGTGGAGAATGTACAAAAAGACAACAGTAGAAGTAGTATGTAGAGAGACAGCAGTAGAGAGTAGTATGTAGAGACAACAGTAAGAGAGTAGTATGTAGAGACAACAGTAAAGAGTAGTATGTAGAAAGACAACAGTAGAAGTAGTATGTAGAGAGACAACAGTAGAGAGTAGTATGT
>CM049374.1:34727362-34737362 GCA_026937815.1 Etheostoma perlongum | reverse complement strand
ACACACACAGCGTCTCCATGGCTTGCCCTCTCAGCTAATCTTCTCTGCTCCAGGACGCGTGAGGTCATCAAATCTGATTGGCTCCCACTCCTCCACTGAGAGCCAATAATTCCCAACTCTGCTCTTCCTGTCCGGCGTTCCTTTTCCCGTTAATTGAGATTCACGCACGCACACACAAGTACACATATACACACACACACACACAGTTATAAGTGAGGTCGACCTGATGCGGCACACTGGCTAGGTGCTGTCATCATCAGAGAAATGTAAATGGCGAGTGGGGATGAGACGCTGGGGTAGAATTTCAATAATGGAGGAGACGGGTGACAACCTCGGGGACACCCGGACAAACAGACACCTGGACAAACATGGACACCTGGACAAACAGGGACACCCGGACAAACAGACACCTGGACAAACAGGGACACCCGGACAAACAGACACCTGGACAAACAGACACTGGACAAACAGGGACACCCGGACAAACAGACACCTGGACAAACAGACACCTGGACAAACAGGGACACCGGACAAACAGACACCTGGACAAACATGGACACCTGGACAAACAGACACCTGGACAAACAGACACCTGGACAAACAGGGACACCCGGACAAACAGACACCTGGACAAACAGACACCTGGACAAACAGGGACACCCGGACAAACAGACACCTGGACAAACATGGACACCTGGACAAACAGACACCTGGACAAACAGACACCTGGACAAACAGACACCTGGACAAACAGACACCTGGACAAACATGGACACCCATCTCCTTTCTTGTCGTCTCGTCTCCATCCTTCTCGCCCCGTCTCATTACTTGTCTCTTTCGGTCCCTCTGTCTGTCTGTCTTGCTCTCTGTGTCTCTTTCCCTTTCTCCTTCTGTTTGTTTGGGTATGTGTCTTTCTCTCTCTCTCTCTCTCTCTCTCTCCCTTTCTATGTCCCCCTCAGAGGGACAGTCAGAGGTGGGTAGAGTAGCCAAAAATTGTACTCAAGTAAAAGTACTGTTACTTCAGAATAATATGACTCAAGTAAAAGTAAAAGTAGTCATCCAAATAATTACTTGAGTAAGAGTAAAAAAATTACTGAAGAAAAAACTACTCGAGTAGTGAGTAACTGTTGAGTAACGTCTGATTTATTTCTTAACACAAGCATCAACCAGACCGACAAAGATACAAAATAATCATCTTTAGGCAAATTATAGTTCATCCAATCAATAAGATATCCTCCTGGTCTGCGTTGCCTTGGCGATGGTTGATTCTGACATCTTTGTTTTGCTACGACTATAAAGCTAACCTGTCCCGCCGCTGAGATCGGTTAGACCCTCTCACACAGTGGGACATGACCTCCCCCCTTACTGCTGTCACACACACACTGCTGTCACACACACACACACACTGCTGTCACACACACTGCTGTCACACACACACACACACACACACACACACACACACACACTGCTGTCACACTCACACTGCTGTGGCCTTCAGAACAGAAAGAACACCCGCTGCAGTAGAAGTACACCCACTGCAGTCAAGTACACCCGCTGCAGTAGAAGTACACCCGCTGCAGTAGAAGTACACCCTCTGCAGTAAAAGTATACCCGCTGCAGTGGAAGTACATATGCTGCAGTAGAAGTACACCCGCTGCAGTAGAAGTACATACGCTGCATTAGAAGTACACCCGCTGCAGTAGAAGTACACCCTCTGCAGTAGAAGTATACCCGCTGCAGTGGAAGTACATATGCTGCAGTAGAAGTACACCCGCTGCAGTGGAAGTATACCCGCTGCAGTAGAAGTATACCCGCTGCAGTGGAAGTTGAGAGGGGTTAAACACACAAGCTACTTAAGTGCTGTCAAGGCACAAAATTGGACGGAGCACCAGGCTGAATAATTACACAATAACAAGCTAACGGGGGTCTTTGTTTGGCCAGGGAGAAAAATAACTGATTAATCCCTGGGAGGGGCGGCAAAATATATATATATATATATATATATATATATATATATATATATATATATATATATATATATATATATATATATACAGTACAGGCCAAAAGTTTGGACACACCTTCTCATTCAATGCGTCTTCATGACTGTTTCCATTGTAGATGATCACTGAAGGCATCAGAACTATGAATGAACACATGTGGAGTTATGGACTTAACATAAAAGTGTGAAAAAGCATGTCTTTTATTCTAGTTTATACATATATATATATATATATATATATATATATATATATATATATATATATATGCACCAGAGGACATGCAAGGTCTCCCGCAGTGGCACTTGGCGTCCGGGGGAACTTCCAACCCACTAGAACGGAGAGCAGGGGGAGCTTGAAAAGATGTAATTAATTGGATCAGATTAAAATTAATGAAGTAATTAAGGAGCTGCCTGGCCTAGTTCTCCCGGTCTGGAGCTGTGGACCGTACCACCGGCAGCCGGAGAGGAGGCGGCGAGGGAGGGCAGCGACGTGCTGGAAGAAGAGTGCAGGCGACGGTGATAAGAAGAGCGAGAAACATGGAAATAAACAGCCCTAGGAAATGGTAACCGTGGGATACGGCTTCGCAATTTACTTTGAACATTGTTGGTGGTGCGTGCTCATTATTGAGGTGTTTTACACTGTAACTAAGGGCATTTATTCCAGTACTGCAAAAGTTAAGGGTACTTGTACTTTAAGGGGTTTAAGTCTAAAAATCCTTTATTTAATTATTTGGCTTAATCATGAAAGCGTCCATATAATATTCTGCTCATCTTCAGGTTCTTAATTATATTTTGATGTTGGACCAGAATAGGTTTCCATGGTTACATTTTCTAAAAACACCATATTTTTGTTGTACTGCACATTGCTGCAGATCCTGTTTCCACCCTGTGTGTTTAGGTAGTTTTATCTCCAGAGTGAGACATCTCACTAGTTTTATCTCCAGAGTGAGACATCTCTAGTTTTATCTCCAGAGTGAGACATCTCACTAGTTTTATCTCCAGAGTGAGACATCTCTCTAGTTTTATCTCCAGAGTGAGACATCTCTCTAGTTTTATCTCCAGAGTGAGACATCTCTCTAGTTTTATCTCCAGAGTGAGACATCTCTCTAGTTTTATCTCCAGAGTGAGACATCTCACTAGTTTTATCTCCAGAGTGAGACCTCTCACTAGTTTTATCTCCAGAGTGAGACATCTCTCTAGTTTTATCTCCAGAGTGAGACATCTCACTAGTTTTATCTCCAGAGTGAGACATCTCTCTAGTTTTATCTCCAGAGTGAGACCTCTCACTAGTTTTATCTCCAGAGTGAGACATCTCTCTAGTTTTATCTCCAGAGTGAGACCTCTCACTAGTTTTATCTCCAGAGTGAGACATCTCTCTAGTTTTATCTCCAGAGTGAGACCTCTCACTAGTTTTATCTCCAGAGTGAGACATCTCTCTAGTTTTATCTCCAGAGTGAGACATCTCCCTAGTTTTATCTCCAGAGTGAGACATCTCACTAGTTTTATCTCCAGAGTGAGACATCTCTCTAGTTTTATCTCCAGAGTGAGACATCTCTCTAGTTTTATCTCCAGAGTGAGACATCTCTCTAGTTTTATCTCCAGAGTGAGACATCTCACTAGTTTTATCTCCAGAGTGAAACATCTCACTAGTGTTATCTCCAGAGTGAGACATCTCTCTAGTTTTATCTCCAGAGTGAGACATCTCCCTAGTTTTATCTCCAGAGTTAGACATCTCTCTAGTTTTATCTCCAGAGTGAGACATCTCACTAGTTCTATCTCCAGAGTGAGACATCTCACTAGTTCTATCTCCAGAGTGAGACATCTCACTAGTTTTATCTCCAGAGTGAGACCTCTCACTAGTTTTATCTCCAGAGTGAGACCTCTCACTAGTTTTATCTCCAGAGTGAGACATCTCACTAGTTTTATCTCCAGAGTGAGACATCTCACTAGTTTTATCTCCAGAGTTAGACATCTCACTAGTTTTATCTCCAGAGTGAGACATCTCACTAGTTTTATCTCCAGAGTGAGACATCTCTCTAGTTTTATCTCCAGAGTGAGACCTCTCACTAGTTTTATCTCCAGAGTGAGACATCTCACTAGTTTTATCTCCAGAGTGAGACATCTCACTAGTTCTATCTCCAGAGTGAGACATCTCTCTAGTTTTATCTCCAGAGTGAGACATCTCTCTAGTTTTATCTCCAGAGTGAGACATCTCACTAGTTTTATCTCCAGAGTGAGACATCTCACTAGTTCTATCTCCAGAGTGAGACATCTCACTAGTTTTATCTCCAGAGTGAGACATCTCACTAGTTTTATCTCCAGAGTGAGACATCTCACTAGTTTCTATATTCAAATATATATTCTTGTATTTATCTTAGCATTAGTTCATGTATGTTGTATCCTAGTATTTGATTTATATTTATAATCTGTGCTGTAACACTATAATTTCTCATTGTATTGGGATCAATATCTCTCTCTCTCTCTCTCTCTCTCTCTATCTCTATGGCCTAAAAACAGATGAAATGAGGCAAATACATATTAATCCATCTGTCCGCCTGAGGAACATCCAAAAGGTATCAGTCGACGTGAAGGCCCGTCTGCATAAGAACCCTTTAATGATCTCAGGTGCTCAGGATGAATTAGCTCCATCAGGTCTTTACTCCGCCACGTCCGTTTTATGAAGTGAGTACACTCCTCCTTAAATAACAGAGCACTCCTCCTTAAATAACAGAGCACTCCTCCTTAAATAGCAGAGCACTCCTCCTTAAATAACAGTACACTCCTCCTTAAATAACAGAGCACTCCTCCTTAAATAACAGAGCACTCCTCCTTAAATAACAGAGCACTCCTCCTTAAATAACAGAGCACTCCTTAAATAACAGTACACTCCTCCTTAAATAACAGAGCACTCCTCCTTAAATAACAGAGCACTCCTTAAATAACAGTACACTCCTCCTTAAATAACAGTACACTCCTCCTTAAATAACAGAGCACTCCTCCTTAAATAACAGAGCACTCCTCCTTAAATAACAGTACACTCCTCCTTAAATAACAGAGCACTCCTCCTTAAATAACAGAGCACTCCTCCTTAAATAACAGAGCACTCCTCCTTAAATAACAGAGCACTCCTTAAATAACAGTACACTCCTCCTTAAATAACAGTACACTCCTCCTTAAATAACAGTACACTCCTCCTTAAATAACAGTACACTCCTCCTTAAATAACAGAGCACTCCTCAAATAACAGTCCTTTAAATAACAGAGCACTCCTTAAATAACAGTACACTCCTCCTTAAATAACAGTACTCCTCCTTAAATAACAGAGCACTCCTCCTTAAATAACAGTTTTATCTCCTTAAATAACAGAGCACTCCTCCTAAATAACAGAGCACTCCTCCCAAATAACAGAACACTCCTTAAATAACAGTACACAGTTCCTCCCAAATAACAGTACACCCCTCCTTAAATAACAGTACACTCCTCCTTAAATAACAGAGCACTCCTCCTTAAATAACAGTACACTCCTCCTTTAAATCTCCTTAAATGAGTACATCCTCCTAAATTTTACTCCTCCTTAAATAACAGACACTCCTCCTTAAATAACAGTACACTCCTCCTTAAATTTTACACTCCTCCAAATAACAGAGCACTCCTCCTTAAATAACAGAGCACTCCTTAAATAACAGTACACTCCTCCTTAAATAACAGTACACTCCTCCTTAAATAACAGAGCACTCTCCTTAAATTTAAATCCTTAAATAACAGACACTCCTCCTTAAATAACAGTACACTCCTCCTTAAATTTACCTCTCCTCCTTAAATAACAGAGCACTCCTCCTTAAATAACAGACACTCCTTAAATAACAGTACACTCCTCCTTAAATAACAGTCTCCTTAAATAACAGAGCACTCCTCCTTAAATAACAGTACACTTAAGTACACTCCTCCTTAAATAACAGTACACTCCTCCTAAATAACAGTAGCACTCCTCCTTAAGAGCACTCCTCCTTAAATAACAGAGCACTCCTCCTTAAATAACAGAGCACTCATCTAACTAACAGTACACTCCTCCTTAAATAACAGTACACTCCTCCTCCTCCTTAAATAACAGAGCACTCCTCCTTAAATAACAGTACACTCCTCCTTAAATAACAGTACACTCCTCCTTAAATAACAGTACACTCCTCCTTAAATAACAGACACTCCTCCTTAAATAACAGAGCACTCCTCCTTAAATAACAGTACACTCCTCCCTCCTCCTTAAATAACAGAGCACTCCTAAATAAATAACAGAGCACTCCTCCTTAAATAACAGTACACTCCTCCTTAAATAACAGAGTACACTCCTTAAATAACAGAGCACTCCTCCTTAAATAACAGTACACTCCTCCTTAAATAACAGAGCACTCCTCCTTAAATAAATAACTCCTCCTTAAATAACAGAGCACTCCTCCTTAAATAACAGAGCACTCCTCCTTAAATAACAGTACACTCCTTAAATAACAGAGCACTCCTCCTTAAATAACAGAACACTCCTTAAATAACAGTACACTCCTCCTTAAATAACAGTACACTCCTCCTTAAATAACAGAGCACTCCTCCTTAAATAACAGTACACTCCTCCTTAAATAACAGAGCACTCCTCCTTAAATAACAGTACACTCCTCCTTAAATAACAGAGCACTCCTTAAATAACAGTACACTCCTCCTTAAATAACAGAGCACTCCTTAAATAACAGTACACTCCTCCTTAAATAACAGTACACTCCTCCTTAAATAACAGAGCACTCCTCCTTAAATAACAGTACACTCCTCCTTAAATAACATACACTCCTCCTTAAATAACAGTACACTCCTCCTTAAATAACAGAGCACTCCTCCTTAAATAACAGAGCACTCCTTAAATAACAGTACACTCCTCCTTAAATAACAGTACACTCCTCCTTAAATAACAGAGCACTCCTCCTTAAATAACAGTACACTCCTCCTTAAATAACAGTACACTCCTCCTTAAATAACAGAGCACCCTCCTTAAATAACAGAGCACTCCTTAAATAACTTAAATAACAGTACACTCCTCCTTAAATAACAGTACACTCCTCCTTAAATAACAGCACTCCTCCTTAAATAACACTCCTCCTTAAATAACAGAGCACTCCTCCTTAAATAACAGAGCACTCCTTAAATAACACTCCTCCTTAAATTAAATAACAGTACACTCCTCCTTAAATAACAGAGCACTCCTCCTTAAATAACAGAGCACTCCCAGTCCTTAAATAACAGTACACTCCTCCTTAAATAACAGTACACTCCTCCTTAAATAACAGTACACTCCTCCTTAAATAACCTTAAATAACAGAGCACTCCTCCTAAATAACAGTAGCACTCCTCCTTAAATAACAGAGCACTCCTCCTTAAATCCTCCTTAAATAACAGAGCACTCCTCCTTAAATAACAGTTCACTCCTCCTTAAATAACAGTACACTCCTCCTTAAATAACAGAGCACTCCTCCTTAAATAACAGAGCACTCCTCCTTAAATAACAGTACACTCCTCCTTAAATAACAGTACACTCCTCCTTAAATAACAGAGCACTCCTCCTTAAATAACAGTACACTCCTCCTTAAATAACAGAGCACTCCTCCTTAAATAACAGTACACTCCTCCTTAAATAACACTCCTCCTTAAATAACAGAGCACTCCTCCTTAAATAACAGAGCACTCCTTAAATAACAGTACACTCCTCCTTAAATAACAGTACTCCTCAGTACACTCCTCCTTAAATAACAGTACACTCCCTTAAATAACAGTACACTCCTCCTTAAATAACAGTACACTCCTCCTTAAATAACAGAGCACTCCTCCTTAAATAACAGTACACTCCTCCTTAAATAACAGAGCACTCCTCCTTAAATAACAGAGCACTCCTTAAATAACAGTACACTCCTCCTTAAATAACAGTACACTCCTCCTTAAATAACAGTACACTCCTCCTTAAATAACAGAGCACTCCTCCTTAAATAACAGAGCACTCCTTAAATAACAGTACACTCCTCCTTAAATAACAGTACACTCCTCCTTAAATAACAGAGCACTCCTTAAATAACAGTACACTCCTCCTTAAATAACAGTACACTCCTCCTTAAATAACAGTACACTCCTCCTTAAATAACAGTACACTCCTCCTTAAATAACAGTACACTCCTCCTTAAATAACAGAGCACTCCTCCTTAAATAACAGAGCACTCCTTAAATAACAGAGCACTCCTCCTTAAATAACAGTACACTCCTCCTTAAATAACAGTACACTCCTCCTTAAATAACAGTACACTCCTCCTTAAATAACAGAGCACTCCTCCTTAAATAACAGAGCACTCCTTAAATAACAGTACACTCCTCCTTAAATAACAGTACACTCCTCCTTAAATAACAGTACACTCCTCCTTAAATAACAGAGCACTCCTCCTTAAATAACAGAGCACTCCTCCTTAAATAACAGTACACTCCTCCTTAAATAACAGTACACTCCTCCTTAAATAACAGTACACTCCTCCTTAAATAACAGTACACTCCTCCTTAAATAACAGAGCACTCCTCCTTAAATAACAGTACACTCCTTAAATAACAGTACACTCCTCCTTAAATAACAGTACACTCCTCCTTAAATAACAGTACACTCCTCCTTAAATAACTTGCTCTATAAAAGACCTAGCAGCAAACGAGTTGGTGAGAGAGGGAAGAGGAAGGGATACAGTAGGATGTATGTTGAGTGAGGAAGAAGGGTGTAAGAAGGGAGGAGAGTGAGGAAAGGGAGGAATGTTGCCCTCATGTTGTACTTATACATAATTACAGTAAATTACAGTATACTACATTACAGTAAACTGCAGTAATGTATAGTTACAGTAACCCACAATAACAGTAAACTATTTATCTTGTATATGTACTGTATGTGCTGTGTTGTATATGTATTTATTGTGTTGTATATGTACTGTGTTGTATATGTATATGTATGTGTTGTGTTGTATATGTGCTGTGTTGTATATGTACTGTGTTGTATATGTATATGTATGTGTTGTGTTGTGTTGTGTTGTATATGTATATGTATGTGTTGTGTTGTATATGTGCTGTGTTGTATATGTATATGTATATGTATGTGTTGTATTCTATATGTACTGTGTTGTATATGTATATGTATGAGTTGTGTTGTATATGTACTGTGTTGTATATGTATATGTATGTGTTGTGTTGTGTTGTGCTGTATACAGTATGTATGTGCTGTGTTGTGCTGTGTTGTGTTGTGCTGTGTTGTGTTGTGCTGTGTTGTGTTGTGCAGTGTTGTGTTGTGCTGTATTGTGTTGTGCTGTATACAGTATGTATGTGTTGTGTTGTGTTGCGTTGTGTTGTGTTGTGCTGTATACAGTATGTATGTGTTGTGTTGTGCTGTATACAGTATGTATGTGTTGTGTTGTGTTGTGCTGTATACAGTATATATGTGTTGTGTTGTGTTGTGCTGTATACAGTATGTATGTGTTGTGCTGTGTTGTGTGTTGTGCTGTATACAGTATGTATGTGGTGTGTTGTGTTGTGCTGTATACAGTATGTATGTGTTGTGCTGTGTTGTGTTGTGCTGTGTTGTGTATGTGTTGTGTTGTGTTGTGCTGTATACAGTATGTATGTGTTGTGCTGTGTTGTGTTGTGCTGTATACAGTATGTATGTGTTGTGTTGTGTTGTGTTGTGCTGTATACAGTATGTATGTGTTGTGTTGTTGTGTTGTGCTGTATACAGTATGTATGTGTTGTGTTGTGTTGTGTATACAGTATGTATGTGTTGTGTTGTGCTGTGTTGTGCTGTGTTGTGCTGTATACAGTATGTGTTGTGCTGTGTTGTGTTGTGTTGTGCTGTGTTGTGCTGTATACAGTATGTATGTGTTGTGTGCTGTGTTGTGTTGTGTTGTGCTGTATATGTGTATGTGTTGTGCTGTGTTGTGCTGTATACAG
>CM049374.1:34722362-34724862 GCA_026937815.1 Etheostoma perlongum | reverse complement strand
ACACCTTGAGGAGGAAAGTGATTGCTTCTGTTCATGTGGGTAATATTTCCATGTCGGGGACATGATTATAACAAAATATCTTCTTCCACCCCCGATTGCTTCCTCCACGTGCATGTTCACAGGGCTGCAGGACTCGAGTCCGGTCTCGGACTCTAGTCTGTTTTTCTATGGTCTCGGACTTGTCTCGGACTCGCTATTTGGACTTGGACTTGGCTCGGTCTCGGCCACTGGTCTTGCCCAATATGGCTTCTGGTCTGGACCGAGTCCAGGTGTCTTTATTATGTTGATAATAATATTGGAGGGAAAGGGAAACCCTAAATGATTGTCTTGGTACTGTCATGCATAAGACCTTTATCCTGTCCTGGACTCGGTCTGGTCTTGGACTCAAACCTTTTTGCACTCGATCTTGTCTTGGACTCGAACCTTTTTGGACTCTGTCTTGTCTTGGACTCAAACTTCTTTGGACTCGATCTTGTCTTTGACTGGACTAGTCTTGGTCTTGGACTCTAACCTTTTTGGACTCGGTCTTGACTTGGACTCAAACTTCTTTGAACTCGATCTTGTCTTGGACTGGACTAGTCTTGGTCGTGGACTCGAACCTTTTTGGACTCGGTCTTGTCTTGGACTCGAACCTCTTTGGACTCGATCTTGTCTTTGACTGGACTAGTCTTGGTCTTGGACTCTAACCTTTTTGGACTCGGTCTTGACTTGGACTCAAACTTCTTTGGACTCGATCTTGTCTTGGACTGGACTAGTCTTGGTCGTGGACTCGAACCTTTTGGACTCGGTCTTGTCTTGGACTCGAACCTCTTTGGACTCGATCTTGTCTTTGACTGGACTAGTCTTGGTCTTGGACTCTAACCTTTTTGGACTCGGTCTTGACTTGGACTCAAACTTCTTTGGACTCGATCTTGTCTTGGACTGGACTAATCTCGGTCGTGGACTCGAACCTTTTTGGACTCGGTCTTGTCTTGGACTCGAACCTCTTTGGACTCGATCTTGTCTTTGACTGGACTAGTCTTGGTCTTGGACTCTAACCTTTTTGGACTCGGTCTTGACTTGGACTCAAACTTCTTTGGACTCGATCTTGTCTTGGACTGGACTAATCTCGGTCGTGGACTCGAACCTTTTGGACTCGGTCTTGTCTTGGACTCGAACCTCTTTGGACTCGATCTTGTCTTTGACTGGACTAGTCTTGGTCTTGGACTCTAACCTTTTTGGACTCGGTCTTGACTTGGACTCAAACTTCTTTGGACTCGATCTTGTCTTGGACTGGACTAGTCTTGGTCGTGGACTCGAACCTTTTTGGACTCGGTCTTGTCTTGGACTCGAACCTCTTTGGACTCGATCTTGTCTTTGACTGGACTAGTCTTGGTCTTGGACTCGACTAAGGTGGTCTTGACTACAGCCCTGCACGTTCCTGACGGAGAGAAAGAGATGAAAGATGGAGAGATAGAAGCTGATTAGATCGTTAGATCATTTAGTTGCGTGGCTTTGCCAAAAATGAAAAGCAGACCGGTCCGTGTAGGATCTCGCAGTTCGAGATCATGCTTTTTGGGTTTTTGGTTGTGGTTTGGACTTTTACTTGTCTTGGGTAACCCAGGAAGTACTGCAACACATTTACACCTGTGCTAAAAGAATATTTTAAGTGTAACCATGAAGGACAGTTATTTACAGGAACATGAATGTCAGAAATAAACCAAGTAATTACAGCAGGAATGGAAATGCCAATAAGGGTTTCCAAGGCCAAAATAATAACAAAATGTTAGGAAAATGATGAGTTGCATTGTCATTGTCTTCGTTAATGTTAAAACTGTTTGCATGAATCATATTATAATGGTTGCTTCCCACAGGATGACCATGGAGCCATCGTGTGTCCTTGTGAAAGGACGTCTCTGGGGCTGAGGACACTCCCAGACGGAAGATAAACTGGCGACACCAAATCTCTCTTATGATTAACACTGACGACATCATCTTTATATTATGATAATATTTCACTCATAAATATGCCGATGTGGAGGGTTTCAAGTCCTGTACTTTAACTGAGAGTACTCTAAGCTGACTCTGTTTGCAAGTTAAACAAAACTTTATTATAACTTCAGTGGTTTCTGTCCAATCTTGATAATTAAATTATTCTAACAAAAAAAAAAAAAAAAACCCCCACTTACTAGAAAATGAAAGTGGATGTCGGACCAGAGGGACGAATCCACTGAGAGCTTTATAGACAAAAACTAAAGTCTAATGAACTCTAAACCTATCAGGAGCTGGTGGAAGGGAGGCGTGTTCGAGGGAAAGATGGAGTATGTTGAATATTGAACGCATGTATCGCTGAACGACATGTTTCTGTGAAATGGATTTGAGCTTTGGAGTTTCTTTCTGGTTTCGTGGCTGCATGTAAACTCGGATTTAAAAAAAAAGTTCTCACTCCGAAGTCGTAAAATACGGATAGTTACCAAGCAAAAGCAGACCTTTAGCATGAAGAGGACGTAGTGTTAGGAGA
>CM049374.1:34709862-34717362 GCA_026937815.1 Etheostoma perlongum | reverse complement strand
AAAGGGGCCCTGCTGGAGAGAACCAGCGTGATCACTGCTACCCTGTTACCACTTAGGGCCAAGTTACGCTTCACCTGACACACAGAGGAGAGAGAAAGACAAGAAAGGGGGGGAGGAAGAAATGGAGATGAAAAACGAAAGGCACAGGGAGAGGGAGTGACTTTAACAACAGCAAAGGGATATCATCCACCTGCTGCCTGGCTCATGTGTTCCTGTGTTCCCGCTTCGTTTTTCATCATCATTCATCCCCATCTCCCCCGGCAACAGCGCCATAATCACTGCATCTCTGTTTTCTTTTGTGGCTCTTCAGGATTGGACAAGCTTCATTACCCCCTCTTTGATGTATTTCGTTATTTTTTTTCCCATTTCCTCCCCTCCCTTCTCCACCCGCCCCTTTCATAGGTCCATGGCTCTAGAAACTCTATCTATTTGTGAGAGTTGTGTTGCTTTTGTTGTTGTTTTTGTTAAATCTCATTTGTTGCATTGTGATTTATATTTCTTAGCTAATGGCATGCCATCATTTCTGTTCATTATCATCATGTCCCAACCCTTTTGTCAGGGAATGGACCCTAAAAACGGCAGAAAGTCCTGAACTGGCAAATAAAACTGGCAAAAGAAACAAAAAACCCAAAACACTCACAAACCAGAGATGTTCAGAAGTCATTTTTGAAGTCCAACTCCAAGCTTGAGCACCAAGACTTGAGACTCGACTTGGACTCGAGCACCAAGACTTGAGACTCGAGCACCAAGACTTGAGACTCAACTTGGACTCGAGCACCAAGACTTGAGACTCGACTTGGACTCGAGCACCAAGACTTGAGACTCGAGCACCAAGACTTGAGACTCGACTTGGACTTGAGCACCAAGACTTGAGACTCCCAAGACTTGGACTCGAGCACCAAGACTTGAGACTCGACTTGGACTCGAGCACCACCAAGACCAAGACTTGAGACTCAACTTGGACTGAGCACCAAGACTTGAGACTTGACTTGGACTCGAGCACCAAGACTTGAGACTCGAGCACAAGACTTGAGACTCGACACACCAAGACTTGAGACTCGAAGCGAGCACCAAGACTTGAGACTCGACTTGGACTCGAGCACCAAGACTTGAGACTTCGACTTGGACCAAGACTTGAGACTCGACTTGGACTCGAGCACCAAGACTTGAGACTCGAGCACCAAGACTTGAGACTGACTTGGACTCGAGCACCAAGACTTTGGACTCAAGACTTGAGCAAGCACCAAGACTTGAGACTCAAGCACCAAGACTTGAGACTCAACTTGGACTCGAGCACCAAGACTTGAGACTCGACTTGGACTCGAGCACCAAGACTTGAGACTCGAGCACCAAGACTTGAGACTCGACTTGGACTCGAGCACCAAGACTTGAGACTCGACTTGGACTCGAGCACCAAGACTTGAGACTCGAGCACCAAGACTTCGACTTGGACTCGAGCACCAAGACTTGAGACTCGACTTGGACTCGAGCACCAAGACTTGAGACTCGACTTGGACTCGAGCACCAAGACTTGAGACTCGAGCACCAAGACTTGAGACTCGACTTGGACTCGAGCACCAAGACTTGAGACTCGACTTGGACTCGAGCACCAAGACTTGAGACTCGACTTGGACTCGAGCACCAAGACTTGAGACTCGACTTGGACTCGAGCACCAAGACTTGAGACTCGACTTGGACTCGAGCACCAAGACTTGAGACTCCAGCACCAAGACTTGAGACTCGACTTGGACTCGAGCATGAAGACTTTAGACTCGACTTGGACTCGAGCATCAAGACTTTAGACTTGACTTGGACTCGAGCATCAAGACTTCGCACCATGTAGGCTGAGTCCTGCAGCGGCCCGGGTAGGAATCCGACCTGCGGCCCTTTGCTGCGTGTCACCCCCCATATCTCTCCCCATTTCATGTCTATCCACTGTCACTAAAAAAGGGAAAAACCCCAAAATATAAACTTTAAAATCAATAACCCCACTCTCACGATCGACGGCACCACCATCTCCGCGTAACCTTTCAGTGTCTTGCCCATGGACACTTCAACATGGGACTGGAGGGCCAGGGATTGAACCACCAACCTTCTGATTGTACCACTGACCCACAGCCACCGCATACTCACTTCTCAGTGAGGTCTGTGCAACATCCTCTCAGCTAGCGATCTTAATTTATTCCTAAAGCCCATTGTTGTCTTGTTCTATATTGTTATGTACTTACGGCCTGTTGATATCTAATAAAGGTGTTTGTATGCAGCTCCTCGCCCCAAACTAATTTCCTATGGGACTATACAGATTATCTTATCTTATCTCATGGAGCATTACAGCTTTACAGCAAAGTAGTTTGTAAAAGGGTTTGATTCTCAAGGCTTCATGTGCTCACAATACAACCTGTTGTACATATTTTAGATGATCTCTAATACACAGGGTGAGAAGCTCAGTCCTCCAAGAGGACCTCGGAGTAGAGCCGCTGCTCCTTCACGTTGAAAGGAGCCAGTTGAGGTGGTTTGGGCATCTGGTAAGGATGCCTCCTGGGGGTTAGGGAGGTGTTTTGGGCATCTGGGAGGAGGCCTCCTGGGGAAGTCCCAGGGAGGTGTTGGAGGGACATCCAGCTGGGAGGAGGTCTCGGGGAAGACCCAGGACTAGGTGGAAGGACGTCCAGCTGGGAGGAGGCCTCGGGGAAGACCCAGGACTAGGTGGAGGGACATCCAGCTGGGAGGAGGCCTCTGGGAAGACCCAGGACTAGGTGGAGGTACGTCCAGCTGGGTGAGGCCTCGGGGAAGACCCAGGACTAGGTGGAGGGCCGTCCAGCTGGAAGGAGGCCTCGGGGAAGACCCAGGACTAGGTGGAGGGCCGTCCAGCTGGAAGGAGGCCTCGGGGAAGACCCAGGACTAGGTGGAGGGCCGTCCAGCTGGGAGGAGGCCTCAGGGGAGGAGGCCCAGGACCCAGGACGTGGAGGGACATCCAGCTGGGATGAGGCCTCGGGGAAGACCCAGGACTAGGTGGAGGGACGTCCAGCTGGGATGAGGCCTCGGGGAAGACCCAGGACTAGGTGGAGGTACGTCCAGCTGGAAGGAGGCCTCGGGGAAGACCCAGGACTAGGTGGAGGGCCGTCCAGCTGGAAGGAGGCCTCGGGGAAGACCCAGGACTAGGTGGAGGGCCGTCCAGCTGGGAGGAGGCGCCGGGGAAGACCCAGGACTAGGTGGAGGGACGTCCAGCTGGGAGGAGGCCTCGGGGAAGACCCAGGACTAGGTGGAGGGACGTCCAGCTGGGAGGAGGCCTCGGGGAAGACCCAGTACTAGGTGGAGAGATTATATCTCCAACCTGGCCTGGGAACGCCTCGGGACCCCCCAGTCGGAGCTGGTTGATGTGGCTCGGGAAAGTGAAGTTTGGGGTCCCCTGCTGGAGCTGCTGCCCCCGAGACCCGATACCGGATAAGCGGATGAAGATGGATGGATGGATGTAATACACAGGATCCGATATCAATATAGTGTCTCTTCTGATGGTTTTACCATAATTAAAGGTGCTGTAGGTAGGATTGAGAAGATCCAGGATCCATGCTGCATTCAGGACACAGTTTTTAACCCGTAAGTTACGACTTCAAGTCACGACTTGTTGCGTCCCATGTGTGCAGTTCCTCTCTGCCTAACCACAACAATGTGGTGTCTCATTTCCCCGTTGGTGCGTCCCCCAGAGACCGCGGATCATGTCCCTGTGCCTGGGATCGCGTCCCGTGTGTGGCGTCTCATTGCCTTGTTGTTGCGTCCCCCAGGCCGCCCAGCGTCATGGCGGTTTGTGAATGAAATGGTCACGTACTTGTGATCCCCCCTCACCCTTGATATTTCCGTTGTTTTCCACTCTGTCCACATGATGATGTGAACCAGGCATTGAGAGTAGTTCAGATAAGAGGAGGATGAGGTCCAGGGGGGGTTTCCCTGTGCAATACTAATCCATGCTGCAGTCATTGGTATTCATGCCGGTGCAAGCTAATCAACATGTTGTCCCTCTTTATCCTCTGCTTTTCTCTTCCCTAATTTGTTTTCTCCCCCTCCTTGCAGGGCAGCAGCCTCTCTCTCTCTCTCTCTCTCTCTCTCTCTCTCTCTCTTTCTTGTTTTCTTCTTCCTCCATTTTCATCTCTATCTCTCTGAATGTTGTTCAGCTGAAACAACACCTGGTCTTTCCTTGAGTGAAAATAGATCAATTAGATGAACTGTGTGTGTGTTGGGGGGCGGGCGGGGCTGTGGTGGTCTAGCCCCTGTACTTCACATTTGTCCAAGTTTAAGGTGTGTTATCTTTGACGTGATTTGCTCCTCTTTCCTTTCCCCTTACAATTCAGCAACAAGCCCCCGCCCCCCATGCACCCCCACTCTTCTCCCCAGACCCAGTTCCCATACATTCCTACCAGCCTCAGAAACCCAATCTGCCCCTTTCTGGTGTGTCCACAGATCCTCGGCGTGGCCTTTGCGCCGTGCCAGCTGCTTTCCTCTCCTCCAGCCAAGTGGAATGTTAAGCCCCACTTGTGGCCGGCTTTGTCCCCTGTCATGAAAGGCAAACAAAAGGCAAAGTGGCTTTTCATTGTATTAGGTACTCCAATACCCCCCAAATCCTCTTCTTCTTCCTCTGCTCCCACAAAGAAATGTGCGTAGCAGCAAAGTGTGTGAGCCCTAGGAGCCAGGAGGGTTTGCACACTGCACATAGACATGCATGGGCCTGCATGAATGTGGGCCAGCAGGTGTTTGCATGCATAAAGGAGTAGGTATTTGGGCTTTTTCTGCACGCACACACACACACACACACACACACACACACACACACACACACACACAAAGGCATTAACATGCTCAAACTCATACCTGATGTGAGCCTTTACCTGGAAGATGAAACCGTGTGGACTCTCCAGTCAGCCGCTCCCTTCTGTTTGATCCGTCATGCTGTGGAATAGTTGGCAGCATATCAATCATATCAATGTCAATGCTTCCCAGAGCAAAGGTGTGAGAATCAAACCTCTTCATCATGCCCTGACTGAAAGGAAAAACACATTATAATGGCTACATTAGAACATTAGAATATTATAATATTATAATGCATATGAGAAATTGTTCTCAATCCACTTACCTGGATAATAAAGGTCAATAGGTTGTTCTAAAGCCTGTGTGTACCTTTCAGCATTACTGGTGTCTTCTGATGGTGTGGGGTTGGGTGGGTTACGGTGCAGTGGATATGTTACATACCTTTGGTGTGGGAGACCTGGGTTCGATTCCCACTGCCATACATCAACCAATGAGTCCCTGAGCAAGGCACTTAACCCCTAGCTGCTGCAGAGGCGTGGGACCTCTGACATAGAGCAGATTGAAGTTGCAAACAGGTCGTACAGGATAACGACACAAGAGTCTCCAACACCAACAACCCAGCATGAGCCGTAGAGACCTGAACCACCCCGGTCCCCACCCGGCCGAAGATTAACAAACAAAAACAACATAATGTCAAATAAAAATACATAACTACATTACAAGTAAAAACGCCAGCAGAGAGGAACAATGAAATAGTGACAGTCAACATACTGCACCGGGAGGATTGAGAAGAAGGGAAGAGAGGAGCTGGATATTCAAAGTGACAGTGAGTTAACAGAATATATATATATATATATATATATATATATATATATATATATATTCATTAGTACAATGCACATTAGGTTAGCTTACTCTGTGGTTGACACATTTCTCTCAGGACCACTATGTCAAAAATAGATTAATTTATCTGCAGTTTGTATTTGGCAGTGTGTGTGTGTGTCTGTGTGTGTGTGTGTGTGTGTGTGTGTGTGTCTGTGTGAGTGTGTGTGTGTGTGTGTGTGTGTGTGTGTCTGTGTCTGTGTGTCTGTGTGTGTGTGTGTGTGTGTGTGTCTGTGTCTGTGTGTGTGTGTGTGTGTGTGTGTGTGTGTGTGTCTGTGTGTGTGTGTGTGTGTGTCTGTGTCTGTGTGTGTGTGTGTGTGTGTGTGTGTGTCTGTGTGCAGATGTGTGTGTGTGTGTGTGTCTGTGTGTGGCCCACACACACACACATGTCTGTGTGTCTGTGTGTGTGTGTGTCACACACATTCACACACACACATTCACACAAACATCTAAAACACACACACATTTACACACACACACATTCACACAAACACTCACACACACACACACACATTCACACACATTCACACACATTCACACACACACACACACACACACACACACACACACATTCACACACATTCACACAAACACATTCACACACACACACCCACACTGAGCCACACACACGACAGGGAAGGGAGATAGCATAAGAAATGGAAGAGAGCAGGCTGTTCTCATAGACATTCATACAAATTTGCTGAAAAAGTCATGAAAAACACAGGCAAGAAGTTAAGGAGAAAACACAAGACTTTCACCAGGAAACAGGTGTTCATGTCAAGAGGAGAAGTTAAAGGAGAAAACAACAAGACTTTCACCAGGAAACAGGTGTTCATGTCCTGAGGAAGGTTAAGGAGAAAACACAGAGACTTTCAACAGGACAACACACAGGTCACATGACACAACGCTCACACACACACACACACACATGGGGGTCACCTTTTCGTCGCATTTTTATGCCCCCTGTATTTTAACATAGGAGGGTGTACTTATGCCCCCCTGTATTTTAACATAGGGTGTATACTTGGAGTTTTATGCCCCCTGTATTTTAACATAGGGGGTGTATACTTATGCCCCTGTATTTTAACATAGGGGGGTGTATACTTATGCCCCTGTAGGTTTTTAACATGAAAGAGAGAGGAGAAAAGAGGGGGGTATACATTAATCCCTATACCCCTGTATTTTTAACATAGGATATCTTTCTAAACCCCTAATAATATGTCACACTTGTATCCAACAACTAAAGACAGAAGGAGATATGGAAGAGAGCCCCTGTATTTTAACATAAAACACAGGCAAGAAGGGGTGTATACAGGTGTTATGTCCTGAGAAGTTAAGGAGAAAACCCCCAGGTGTTCATGTTTTAAGGAGAAAAAACATACCAGGAAACACACACACACAGACGCCACACACACACACACACACACATGGGGGGTGTCTACTTATGCCCCTGTATTTTTTACTTAACATAGGGGGTGTATACTTATGCCCCTGTATTTTTAACATCAGGGGGGTGTATTTTAAACTTATACCCCTGTATTTTAACATAGGGGGTGTATACTTATGCCCCCTGTATTTTAACAACATAGGGGGGTGTATACTTATGCCCCCTGTATTTTAACATAGGGGGTGTATACTTATGCCCCCTGTATTTTAACATAGGGGGTGTATACTTATGCCCCTGTATTTTAACATAGGGGTGTATACTTATGTAACATAGGTGTATACCCCCTGTATTTTAACATAGGGGTGTATACTTATGCCCCTGTATTTTAACATAGGGGGTGTATACTTATGCCCCTGTATTTTAACATAGGGGGG
>CM049374.1:34694792-34704792 GCA_026937815.1 Etheostoma perlongum | reverse complement strand
CTCACAGTCAGACTCTACAGGCCTGTCCCTCACAGTCAGACACTACAGAGACACTACAGGCCTGTCCCTCACAGTGAGACACTACAGGCCTGTCCCTCACAGTCAGACACTACAGGCCTGTCCCTCACAGTGAGACACTACAGGCCTGTCCCTCACAGTCAGACACTACAGGCCTGTCCCTCACAGTCAGACACTACAGGCCTGTCCCTCACAGTCAGACACTACAGGCCTGTCCCTCAAAGTGAGACACTACAGGCCTGTCCCTCACAGTGAGACACTACAGGCCTGTCCCTCACAGTGAGACACTACAGAGACACTACAGGCCTGTCCCTCACAGTGAGACACTACAGGCCTGTCCCTCACAGTCAAACACTACAGGTCTGTCCCTCACAGTCAGACACTACAGGCCTGTCCCTCACAGTCAGACTCTACAGGCCTGTCCCTCACAGTCAGACTCTACAGGCCTGTCCCTCACAGTCAGACACTACAGGTCTGTCCCTCACAGTCAAACACTACAGGCCTGTCCCTCACAGTCAGACACTACAGGCCTGTCCCTCACAGTGAGACACTACAGGCCTGTCCCTCACAGTCAGACTCTACAGGCCTGTCCCTCACAGTCAGACACTACAGGCCTGTCCCTCAAAGTGAGACACTACAGGCCTGTCCCTCACAGTGAGACACTACAGGCCTGTCCCTCACAGTCAGACACTACAGGCCTGTCCCTCACAGTCAGACACTACAGGCCTGTCCCTCACAGTCAGACACTACAGGCCTGTCCCTCACAGTGAGACACTACAGGCCTGTCCCTCACAGTCAGACACTACAGGCCTGTCCCTCACAGTCAGACACTACAGGCCTGTCCCTCACAGTCAGACTCTACAGGCCTGTCCCTCACAGTCAGACACTACAGGCCTGTCCCTCACAGTCAGACACTACAGGCCTGTCCCTCAGGCCTGTCCCTCACAGTCAGACTCTACAGGCCTGTCCCTCACAGTCAGACACTACAGGCCTGTCCCTCACAGTCAGACTCTACAGGCCTGTCCCTCACAGTCAAACTCTACAGGCCTGTCCCTCACAGTGAGACACTACAGGCCTGTCCCTCACAGTCCCTCACAGTCAGACTCTACAGGCCTGTCCCTCACAGTCAGACACTACAGGCCTGTCCCTCACAGTCAGACACTACAGGCCTGTCCCTCACAGTCAGACACTACAGGCCTGTCCCTCACAGTCAGACTCTACAGGCCTGTCCCTCAGACTCTACAGGCCTGTCCCTCACAGTCAGACACTACAGGCCTGTCCCTCACAGTCAGACTCTACAGGCCTCCCTCACAGTCAGACACTACAGGCCTGTCCCTCCTCACAGTCAGACACTACAGGCCTGTCCCTCACAGTCAGACACTACAGGCCTGTCCCTCAGACTCTACAGGCCTGTCCCTCACAGTCAGACACTACAGGCCTGTCCCTCACAGTCAGACTCTACAGGCCCGTCCCTCACAGTGAGACACTACAGACCTGTCCCTCACAGTCAGACTCTACAGGCCCAGCTCTTTTCAGGTCATGGACCAGCTCCTCCCGTGTAGTTCTGGGCTGATTTCTCACCTTTCTTAGGATCATTGAGACCCCACGAGGTGAGATCTTGCATGGAGCCCCAGTCCGAGGGAGATTGACAGTCATGTTTAGCTTCTTCCATTTTCTAATGATTGCTCCAACAGTGGACCTTTTTTCACCAAGCTGCTTGGACATGTCCCCGTAGCCTTTTCCAGCCTTGTGGAGGTGGACAATTTAGTCTCTAGTGTCTTTGGACAGCTCTTTGGTCTTGGCCATGTTAGTAGTTGGATTCTTACTGATTGTATGGGGTGGACAGGTGTCTTTATGCAGCTAACGACCTCAAACAGGTGCATCTAATTTAGGATAATAAATGGAGTGGAGGTGGACATTTTGAAGACAGACTAACAGGTCTTTGAGGGTCAGAATTCTAGCTGATAGACAGGTGTTCAAATACTTATTTGCAGCTGTATCATACAAATAAATAGTGAAAAAATCATACATTGTGATTTCTGGATTATTTTTTTTAGATTATGTCTCTCACAGTGGACATGCACCTACGAGGACAATTTCAGACCCCTCCATGATTTCTAAGTGGGAGAACTTGCAAAATAGCAGCGTGTTCAAATACTTATTTTCCTCACTGTATGTGTATATATATATATATATATGTGTACATTTTTAAATGCTCTGAAGTGTCTGTGTATGTGTGTGTAGGTGAGTGTGTGTGTGTGAGTGATAGAGCGATGGAGAAGTGAGAAAGTGACAGCTATTATTATAACTTCGGAAAAACAGGAAAAGAGAGGATGACGGTTGCCATGGTGACCGGACTGATAACATTTCACTGGAACTCAATCTATCTCAATCTACGCGTGCTATCGAGCTAACGTTAGCCACACACACACACACACACACACACACACACACACACACACACACACACACACACACACACACACACACACACACAGAGAGCTGATGCTGCAAAGTTTCTCTGATGATGAGATAAAGAAGTCGGAAAAAGTGACAGAGGTGTCAGTGGGGGGGTAGAGTGTATATGAGCTGCGTGACTGACAGCGGTGTCAGTGGTTGTGGACCTCGGAGCAGAATGGCTGCAGTCTCAGAGCTCTCCTTCCTGCTGGTCGCTCTCATCAGCAGCATCCATGCAGGAGAACACCTCTTCATCATCAAAGGAAGGAGACGACTACACACCTTCACCCCCCGAGACACCACCTGCCTGATCTCCAGGTCTGTTGGTGGGGAGAACCTGGTCCTGTGGAACACCTCTGACCTCTGGTCCAACCAGTCCTCAGTACCTGGACCCCTGAAACAGCGACTGGTCAGCGATGTGAAGACTTCTTCTTACAGGATCCTCAACCTGACCCAGTCCGACTCCGGCCCGTACCGAGAGGAGTGCTGGACCGGGGACACCGTAACCCACGGCAACAACATCACCATCACGGTTTGTTCTTCAATAGATGAGAGAGAATTTATCAGAGCGAGACTCGGAGACACAGTGGACCTGCCATGTGAGGGACCAGCTGGTCATCTGGACGTCCTGTGGTTCAAACTGGACTCTGGATATAAGACATGGAGCAGAGTTTTTGGGGACAAGACGACATCAGAGATGGACGATGTTAGAGGAAGATACCAAGTGGTGACTAACTCATCAGATCTTCGTGTTTCCAACGTCACGGCAACAGACTTTAGACGGTTCAGATGTCTGCTGATGGACCAGCACCGGTGTGTCAGGGGTCGGGATGTATGGTTGTACCCATCGTCTGAGGTGATCTACGGCTCAGTGGGGGAGACCGCCGTGTTGCCGTGCACCATCACTGACTCCACCGATGAACAGCCCCCCCGCTGGTCTACTGGGATCTCCTCTGACCCAGGACTACTGAACCAGACTGATCCTTCAGTAGACCAGAACTACTCGCTGGTGTTTTCATCTCTAATGTTAAATCACTCAGGTCTGTACTACTGTAAAGTCTCTATGAGAGTGCAACTGTATCAGCTGGTGGTGTGTCCCACATCTGGCCCCCCCGCTGTAGAGCTCTTCTCAGAGGGAGATGATGTCACCCTCAGGTGTCCAGGTAGGGGGGGGGGTAGGGGGCATGGTTGGTTCATCAAGTCAGACCGAACAGAGGGACGAGTCTTTAGTGTAAGGTATGATCAGAGCATGAGCAGAGTGAGCAGGGACAGTGTTAAAGGGACCCTGGTAATCTCTAATGTCTCCGTGGGGGACGCGGGGGGGTACTGGTGTGCAGTTTATGATTATTATAATTACCAGTGCATGTCCACAGAGAGGACGGTGCTGGTCTACATGGAGCCCTTTGGGATCTACTCCACCTTCTTCAAAGTGAGATGCTCAGTGCTCAGCGTCCTGCTGCTGATGCTCTGTGCTGCTGTAGTCGCTGTGAGGAGATACACACACACACACACACACACACACACACACACACACACACAAGCACACACACACACACACACACACACACACACACACACACACACACACACACACACTTAATATGATCACACACACAACACACACACACACACACACACACACACACACACACACACACACACACTTAATATGATCACACACACAAACACACACACACACACACAATATGATCACACACACACACACACACACACACACACACTAATATGATCACACACACACACACACACACACACACACACACACACACACACACACACACACACACACACTTAATATGATCACACACACAAACACACACACACACACTTAATATGATCACACACACACACACACACACACACACACACACACACACACACACACTTAATATGATAACACACACACACACACACACACACACTAAATATGATCACACACACACACACACACACACACTTAATATGATCACACACACACACACACACACACTTAATATGATCACACACACAAACACACACACACACACACTCAATATGATCACACACACACACACACACACACACTTAATATGATAACACACACACACACACACACTAAATATGATCACACACACAAACACACACACACACACACACACACTCAATATGATCACACACACACACACACACACACACAAACACACACACTTAATATGATCACACACACAAACACACACACACACACACACACACTCAATATGATCACACACACACACACACACACACACACACACACACACACAGAGACACACACACTTAATATGATCACACACACACACACACACACACACACACACACACACTTAATATGATCACACACACACACTTAATATGATCACACACACACACTTAATATGCACATGATCACACTCACACACACACTTAATATGATCACACACACACTTAATATGATCACACACACACTTAATATGATCACACACACACTTAATATGATCACACACACACTTATATTAGGGACTGCAGATAAATAAGACATAAATATAATAATTATATAATAATTATAAAAAAAGTTGTGAATGGTAGAAGGTAACCTTATAATGATTATTATTATTATTATTATTATTATTATTATTATTATTATTATTATATTATAAATAATATAAAATATGTTGTAATGATGTTAGAAGGTAACCTTATAATGATTATTATTATTATTATTATTATCATTATTATATTATAATAATATAAAATATGTTGTAATGATGTTAGAAGGTAACCTTCTCCTCTGGATTATTATGTTGTGTGGATGTGTTGATGATATTATATTGTATATATATTGAGTTAGTCTTGATGTTGTTGTGGATGTGTGTGATTATAGTGGGGGGGGCTCTGTTAGGGGACATTGGGTTAATAGTTTAACATGTTGGGAATTCACTTTTTAATATTACTGTCACCTTACACATTATTATTTTACCTTCATGAGTGTGTGTGTGTGTGTGTGTGTGTGTGTGTGTGTGTGTCTGTGTGTCTGTGTGTGTGTGTGTGTTCCAGATGTATTTTTAATGTTATTTTATGGGATGTTGTATATTATCTATGAAGGAATATGAATTGTCTTTAATGCATTCATTATAGTTGTATCTTGCAGCGTTGTCAGTGTTATTAACGTGTTATTAACGTGTTATTAACATGTTATTATATCTTGCTCTATATCTTTAATCTATCGTCTGGATAGTAAAGATCATTAATAAACAATAAAACTTGTTTTGATTTTAGAATAAAAAGCCTTTGTTGTCATTATACACCTGTGCAGTACCTGTGCAACGAGACTGAAGCAACACCTGTACAGCGTCAACATGAAATATAAACATATAAAATATAAGAATATTAAATATAAAAATATATAATATAAGAATATTAAATATTAAAATATAAAATATAAGAATATAAGAATATAAAATATAAAATATAAGAATATAAGAATATTAAAATATTAAATATAAGAATATTAAAATATAAGAATAGTAAATATTAAAATATAAAATATAAAATTTAAGAATATTAAATATTAAAATATAAAATATAAGAATATAAAAATATTAAATATAAGAATATAAAAATATAAAAATATAAAATATAATATTATTAAATATTAAAATATTAAATAAAATAATATTAAATATTAAAATATAAAATATAAGAATATAAAATATGAAGTGTAGGGAGGTAGTGCAGAGAGTAGAGAGTGGAGTCCTGAGAGCAACTATATAAAAAACTTTGTGTAATTTCTGATTATTCAGAATAAACCTCAAGCAATTATTCCTAAAATAACCAGAAACAGACCATAATAAGTTTATTGTCATGTGCATTTAAAAGTACAAAGTATAGAAAGAATGTAATGAAATGTGCTTCACCCTGGTCCCCTCTTCTCATAATCACTATCACTATAATCTGAATAAAATATAATAAAAGGTAAGCAGTGAAGGATAATATATTCTGCTGTTGATATTGTACTGTATGCAGCTGCAGCATGTTGATTGACATGTTTTAGTCACAGTACCTTTATTAGTCTCCCTAAGGACAAAGTAGTTTTGGACATTGAGTAACTTACTTTGCTGCAAGAGTTCCAGACGCAACGACAAGCACGGGGTTAAAAACAACTAGAAAATCCAGCAGACATTTTAACAGTGGGCCTACTACTTGGTGCACATCCTAATAACAATAAAACCAAAACAGATGTTACGTTAACCCTTCAGAGAGAGACCTTCTTCAAATCTCAAATCAGCCAATTCAGCCCAAAGTCTTGTCTTGGGTTTAACCCTTTAATCATGTTTCTGTGTTAAAGTAAAGAGTAAAGAGGGGGCGTTTGGAGCCATGCTGGCCCACTTCCCCAACATTTACCATTCAAATCTACCAGACATTTTTACCAGTTTTTTTTGCCAATTTCCTGAAAACCATGCAGCACATTTAGTTGTATACATATATATATGTGTATATATATGTGTGTATGTATATATATACATATATATATGTATATATATATATATATATATATATATATATATATATATATATATTTGAAATTGCTCAAGCAGAATGAGCCAGAGTATATGAATTTCCACTGTTTTGGGAAGACTACGTTTATTTTTTGTTTGTTTTTTATTTGTTTTTTATTTCCAGTCAAGTGCCACACGTTTCACTAGCAAAACATATGATATGAGATGGAAAGATTTGGGGAGAAGTGGCACTCAAAGTTCAAAGAGCAGATGATTAAGGGCCAGTTGATGACCCGGGGCTGGCATACAGCCCTCCAGTGAAACGTACAGATATCAACAGGGTGGGAGGTGCTGACCACACCCAACCTACGCAAAACTGACCAATGGTTTACATCCATATGTCTGAATGAGAGTGATGTGATGTGTGCAGCGCATACTAAGCTTGAAGATCCAGTCGGTTTAGGTCATGCAAAAGCAGATGAGGAAGCTAAGAGAGCGGTTGTGAGATCAGAGCTCTTAGCGGTTCGAGTGGAACCACAGAATCCGATCCCCACAGTAGTACCCTGAAAATCATGCAAGACGCCTCCCCAAAACCGAGAAAGATGTATGGCTGGCAGACGGTGCCCCTTGTGTTGATGGCCTGTATCAGGTGCCCTGCTTGCCCAACAATTAGTTTCATCTGTGGTGTTAGGTGGGCCATGGCTGGAGCCATGTCCCAACAGCGGGAAGAGTACAGAAGGTGTTCCACGCCTTCAAGGGATTAAATTCTTACTTAAAAACTTTTTGTTTGTGGAGGGTGCAAATAGAGGGGCGTTTTGTGCCCACAAGGGTCACATCCGTTCATAATGGCCCACATTTTGTAAATGAGACAGTATCATTGCTAGGACAACACCTAGGCATAGAACTGAAGAGACACTGTTCCTACCACCCCCAAAGTGGCGGATTGGTCGAGAGGACTAACGCACAGTAAAAAATAGGCTAAAGAAAACTATGGATCAGACAGGAAAGCCATGGCCAGAGTGTCTTCCCTAGTAGAGTCGTACATGAGAATTACACCAAAATACGACAGGACTGACCCCTTTTGAAGTGGTTCATGGCAGGCCGTTTATTTTACCTTTGTGGGAAGGGGTCCCCTGGGCAGAGAAAAGTGATGATCCAGGAGCCCTCTTAGCAGAGTGGATGTGGCAAAGTGTTTAGAGATAGGACTGTTCAAAGTGCATGTAATCTGCCTATCTCTCCTCTCTGTCTCCCCAGGTGCAGAGAGACTCCAGCCAGGTGACCAAGTGCTGATAAAAGTGATAAAGAGGAAGTGCTGGTCATCACCAAAGTGGGAGGGGCGTACACCAGTGCTCATCACCACGCCCACAGCTGTAAAGATCGCTGAACGATCCACGGGGTTCACCAAAGTCACTGTAAAAAGATCATTCCATTCCCACACCCCGAATAGGCTGGAGGGCGGGCGGTATCAAAACCTTTGCCTGCTGAAGAAAGAAGAAACCAACTGAGACTCTATACTCCAGCTATGGGTGAACTAAAGGGATGGGTTTGTTCTGTCCTACTGGTCCTCTGCGTGTCGCTGACAGCGACTAAGGGACCACAACAACAGGTTTCACATGGAAACCGTATGCTCATCGACGAAGCCCTGAAAAGACTATGACGTGGTCTACAATTCGTCCTATGATTTGAACCTTTGGTATCGCTATGCTTAATTTAATTTAATTTTATTTAATTTTATTTATAGTATCAATTCATAACAAGCATTATCTCGAGACACTTTACAGATAGAGCAGGTCTAGACCACACTCTAGAATTTACAAGGACCCAACAGTTCTAGTATTTTCCTACAGAGCAAGCAACAGTGCGACAGTGGCGAGGAAAAACTTCCTTTTGTCTCAGAAACCTCGGTCAGACCCAGACCCAGACCCAGACCCAGACCCAGACCCAGGCTCTTGGTAGGCGGTGTCTGACGACCGGTTGGGGTTACAATGAAGAGTGGCAATAACAGTCACAAAAATTTTTAGTTTGTAGTAGTTCTTTGTAGTAGTTCATGGCATAGCAGGGCACTGTGCGGCGTTACAAGGCACAGCAGGACGTTAGGGCATTGCAGGACGTAGCAGGACGTAGCAGGACATAGCAGGACATAGCAGGACGTAGCAGGACATAGCAGGACATAGCAGGACGTAGCAGGACATAGCAGGACATAGCAGGACATAGCAGGACATAGCAGGGCACAGCAGGGCACAGCAGGACATAGCAGGACATAGCAGGACGTATATGCGGGACCATGGCAACAGCTGCAACCATGATTTTGGGGCCTCCCTGATCCAAGGAAACACGCTGGGGGAAAAAGAACATAAGGACTCCGGGGAATGACTCCCCAGAGCTAGGTTAGTAACCAGGTTAGTAACTAGGTTAGTAACTAGCATTTCTGGGACATGGATGCACATAAATGGAAAGATAGAAAGATAGAGGAGAGAAGAACTTCGGTGTGTCAAAGTAAGTCCCTCAGCAGTCTAAAACTATAGCAGCATAACTAAGAGAGACAGGTTAAAGAGAGGAGCCTATCAGGCCAAAACTCTCCCCAACCAGATCCCATCCCTCTGTCTAGAGGAGATGGGAAGGGAGAGGAGAGAGAGAGAGAGAGAGAGAGAGAGAGAGAGAGAGAGACATCATCCCCCGGTCTACATCCATCCCCCTGTCCAGAGGAGGTGGAGTGAGAGAGAGAGAGACAACAGTTATCTCTTTGCCTATAGCAGGGAAACTAACTATAAGCTTTGTCAAAGAGGAAAGTCTTAAGTCTACTCTTAAATGTGGACACGGTGTCTGCCTCCCGAACCCAGACTGGAACCTGGTTCCACAGGAGAGAAGCCTGATAGCTGAACGCCCTGGCTCCTATTCTACTTTTTAGAGACTCTAGGAACCTCAAGTAATCCTGCATTCTGGGAGCGTAGTGCTCTTGTAGGGTTGTAAGGTACTATGAGCTCTTTAAGATAAGATGGTGCCTGACCATG
>CM049374.1:34684792-34687292 GCA_026937815.1 Etheostoma perlongum | reverse complement strand
AGACACTACAGGCCTGTCCCTCACAGTCAGACACTACAGGCCTGTCCCTCACAGTGAGACACTACAGGCCTGTCCCTCACAGTCAGACACTACAGGCCTGTCCCTCACAGTCAGACACTACAGGCCTGTCCCTCACAGTGAGACACTACAGGCCTGTCCCTCACAGTGTCACAGTGAGACACTACAGGCCTGTCCCTCACAGTCAGACACTACAGGCCTGTCCCTCACAGTCAGACACTACAGGCCTGTCCCTCACAGTCAGACACTACAGGCCTGTCCCTCACAGTCAGACACTACAGGCCTGTCCCTCACAGTCAGACTCTACAGGCCTGTCCCTCACAGTCAGACTCTACAGGCCTGTCCCTCACAGTCAGACACTACAGGCCTGTCCCTCAAAATCAGACTCTACAGGCCTGTCCCTCACAGTGAGACACTACAGGCCTGTCCCTCACAGTCAGACACTACAGGCCTGTCCCTCACAGTCAGACACTACAGGCCTGTCCCTCACAGTCAGACACTACAGGCCTGTCCCTCACAGTGAGACACTACAGGCCTGTCCCTCACAGTCAGACACTACAGGCCTGTCCCTCACAGTCAGACACTACAGGCCTGTCCCTCACAGTCAGACACTACAGGCCTGTCCCTCACAGTCAGACTCTACAGGCCTGTCCCTCACAGTCAGACACTACAGGCCTGTCCCTCACAGTCAGACACTACAGGCCTGTCCCTCACAGTCAGACACTACAGGCCTGTCCCTCACAGTCAGACACTACAGGCCTGTCCCTCACAGTCCTGTCCCTCAGACACTACAGGCCTGTCCCTCACAGTGAGACACTACAGGCCTGTCCCTCACAGTCAGACACTACAGGCCCTGTCCCCTCACAGTCAGACACTACAGGCCTGTCCCTCACAGTCAGACACTACAGGCCTGTCCCTCACAGTGAGACACTACAGGCCTGTCCCTCACAGTCAGACACTACAGGCCTGTCCCTCACAGTCAGACACTACAGGCCTGTCCCTCACAGTCAGACACTACAGGCCTGTCCCTCACAGTCAGACACTACAGGCCTGTCCCTCACAGTCAAACACTACAGGCCTGTCCCTCACAGTCAGACTCTACAGGCCTGTCCCTCACAGTCAGACACTACAGGCCTGTCCCTCACAGTCAGACACTACAGGCCTGTCCCTCACAGTCAGACACTACAGGCCTGTCCTCACAGGTCCCTCACAGTCAGACACTACAGGCCTGTCCCTCACAGTCAGACACTACAGGCCTGTCCCTCACAGTCAGACACTACAGGCCTGTCCCTCACAGTCAGACACTACAGGCCTGTCCCTCACAGTCAGACACTACAGGCCTGTCCCTCACAGTCAGACACTACAGGCCTGTCCCTCACAGTCAGACTCTACAGGCCTGTCCCTCACAGTGAGACACTACAGGCCTGTCCCTCACAGTCAGACACTACAGGCCTGTCCCTCACAGTCAGACACTAAAGGCCTGTCCCTCACAGTCAGACACTACAGGCCTGTCCCTCACAGTCAGACTCTACAGGCCTGTCCCTCACAGTGAGACACTACAGGCCTGTCCCTCACAGTCAGACACTACAGGCCTGTCCCTCACAGTCAGACACTACAGGCCTGTCCCTCACAGTCAGACACTACAGGCCTGTCCTCCTCACAGTCAGACTCTACAGGCCTGTCCCTCACAGTGTCCCTCACAGTCAGACACTACAGGCCTGTCCCTCACACTCAGACTCTACAGGCCTGTCCCTCACTGTCCCTCACAGTCAGACACTACAGGCCTGTCCCTCACAGTCAGACTCTAGAGGCCTGTCCCTCACTGTCCCTCACAGTCAGACACTACAGGCCCAGCTCTTTTTCAGGTCATGGACCAGGCCTCCCGTAGTTCTGGGCCTGATTTCCACAGTTTCTTAGGATGTCATTGAGACCCCACGAGGTGAGATCTTGCATGGAGCCCCAGTCCCAGGGAGATGGACAGTCATGTTTAGCTTCTTCCATTTTCTAATGATTGCTCCAACAGTGGACCTTTTTCACCAAGGCTGCTTGGACATGTCCCTACAGTGCCTTTCCAGCCTTGTGGAGGTGGACAGTTTTGTCTCTAGTGTCTTTGGACAGCTCTTTGGTCTTGGCCATGTTAGTAGTTGGAGGCTTACTGATTGTATGGGTGGACAGGTGTCTTTATGCAGCTAACTACCTCAAACAGGTGCATCTAATTTAGGATAATAAATGGAGGGAGGTGTTTTGAAGACAGACTAACAGGTCTTTGAGGGTCAGAATTCTAGCTGATAGACAGGTGTTCAAATACTTATTTACAGCTGTATCATACTAATAAATAGTTAAAAAAATCATACATTGTGTTTCTGGATTATTTTTTTTTAGATTATGTCTCTCACAGTGGACATGCACCTACGAGGACAATTTCAGACCCCTCCATGATTTCTAAGTGGGAGAACTTGCAAAATAGCAGCGTGTTCAAATA
>CM049374.1:34672292-34679792 GCA_026937815.1 Etheostoma perlongum | reverse complement strand
TCATATCTTGCTTGACGTATATTCATACATGCTTTTATATTTTATAATCTTATATGCACATTTAACCAACTATGTTTTCCTTAAAGCTGTTAGCACCGCCATAAAGTCTACTCTGTTGTAAATCCTTTAGATAGTCTTAGTTTCGAGGTCAGGCAGAGGGTCAGGTTGCCCCGGCGACCTGCACTCTGCCCTCCTTTCTCTGTGTAGGCATAAACCAAACACCAGATGCCTTAGACTCAACAACTGTAAATCTTTGTGTGTGTGTGTTTCAATAAAGAGACTTTGCTTTTAGTTTTCTAGCTGTAGTTCCCTGGAGCAACGCTGGCAGGAAGGTTGCTCTTGCGGAACTCACCCTTTTGCAAAAGTCTTTAAACTGCACATGTTGCCGTCTGCGTCTCGTTTCTTTGCTTGACCATGGTTATTTAGTAAGATAAAGTGTCCTGAACCTGACATTTTCTGGTGCCGAAACCCGGGAGTCAACAGCTGAGGAGTCCAGGACCGCGCCCGATCAAGGCCAGATGATCTGTTAACAGCCGTCCACCTCTTCGTGGGACGGGGCCATAGGTTGGTCCGGTGCTGCCCTGCACCCTCGGTGACGACTCCCCATGGTCGAGCAGCGGACAGACACGGGTGAGTGTGGCAGTTCTGAGTTTCTCATGTAAAAAAGAGGTGCACAGAGTTTTTGCTAGCTAGGGTTTGTACTGTGGATGTGACAAATCTGAAAGTAATGATTATGATAGCCCCCGCTGTCTGGGACTATATTGAGTCTGTTATTCTGTTTACCTGTGTGTACATACGAAAGCTTGATGTAACGGCTATGTGTCTTACGGTCTGGGACTTTATTGAGTGATTTGTTGTCGATGCTAGGAGCAGGTATAAGGCTCGAAGCCGGGTTGTTGTGATTAATGCTTTCCGTCTGGGACATAGCTAGCTTAAACGGGGAGCTATCAGTTGGTTCTGACAAGTTCCGGGACGTCCGAGCGACACGTTTCCCTGTGCGGGGAGACCGGGTGTCTAGAATGCCATTCCGATTGGTTTCGGGAGTTCGGCAGGGGTGATCACCGGCTTTTTGTTCCCGACACGCCGTGTGTGTGTCTTTTCACAGCGGGTCAGTGTTTGTTTGTGTATTGTTGCAGTGCACTGTTTTGTGTGTTGTGTTTTACTGTTACGCTATGTGTGCTGACTCATAGTGGGTTGCGGATTAGTGTTTGTTTCCTGACGCTCCGTGTGTGTTTGCACAGCGGTTGATTGTCAGAAGCGCTGTGTGTCTTTTCGCAAGCGGGTTAGTGTATTGTTTGTAACAATTTGTTTGTTGTTTGTGAGACAATAAGAGTGTTGCTGCACACCGGTTTATTGTGATAACTTGTGGTTCTTTGTGGGATTTTGCTTAGGACAAAGCGACAGGTTGGTGCAGCGCAGCGTGTTATTGTGATGTGTGATTTGAGAAACAGAGCAGGACAGATGGGTAAAAAAGCAAAGTACCGCTGTACCTAGCTAAAGATGTAAAATTCATGGAGAAAACCTTCCCAGGAAGTGTGGAATTTGTGAAAGATTGGACAAAGAAATACGGCTTTGATTGTAAATTTAGAATGACGTCTGTTACTAGTTTATTACAGCGATTACAGGTGGAGGAGAGAGTTGCTCTTTAGGAGAAAAAGAGACGGAGGATACAGGAGAGCTGTGTGCTGCAGGAATGTGGAGAGAGCAGGCAGGCAAGAGAGAGACAGAGACAGATAAGGGAAACTACAGAGACAATGTTTCCCTTGTTCTCTGTTTGCGCCTTTTTATTTGGAATATAACGAAAACCAAGCATAAATCACATCTGAAAATGGGGGATTCGCTCAAAAATGAACATTGGATTGGATTGATTGAAAAATTGGATGGGAACAGTCAGAACTGGAAACAACGGAGCCTGGGGCCCCTAAATAAAGGTGAGCAGAACCTGTTGGGAATCGAATCTGCACATTGGTGACATCTAAATTAAGGCAATGATGTTTCCATGGTCTGACTGATAAAAATTGGAGTGATCCAGTGGGGTTATTAATGCTACGTGTTGTTGAAGAGTAAAGAGTAGCCAAACAGCAGGTTTGGTGAGAAGTAGTGTGTATTTTGTCTGAGAGACACACATGGAAGAGGCAATGTGTTAAAATTTCTGAACGCAGAACCTCTTAAAACATGAGTAATGCTAAAATTTCTTAGCAAAGTCTATGAGGAGTAATGCATGTATACATGTTTACAATCACAATTATATGAGGGTGTCTGGCGAAGCACATACATTGATTACTGAGTTGGGACCAGATCCCTATAGATTACAGATGGACTTATTGGTAAAAGAAAAGAAAAAAAACAATGAGTCAGAGAGCTAGTGAAAGAAATTAGGAAAAGTAATGGAAGAATATAAAACAGTTGGTTGATACCAATTCCAAAATTGTTAGATTTAAGGAAAATAAGTAAAAAGGGTACGGGTACGTGTGCATGTGTATATATATATATATATATATATATATATATGTGTGTATGTATATATATACATATATATATATATATATATATATATATGTGTGTATGTATATATATACATATATATATATATATATATATATATATATATATATATATATATATATATATATTTGAAATTGCTCAAGCAGAATGAGCCAGAGTATATGAATTTCCACTGTTTTGGGAAGACTACGTTTATTTTTTTTGTTTTTTATTTGTTTTTTATTTCCAGTCAAGTGCCACACGTTTCACTAGCAAAAACATATGATATGAGATGGAAAGATTTGGGAGAAGTGGCACTCAAAGTTCAAAGAGCAGATGATTAAGGGCCAGTTGATGACCCGGGGCTGGCATACAGCCCCTCCAGTGAAACGTACAGATATCAACAGGGGTGGGAGGTGCTGACCACACCCAACCTACGCAAAACTGACCAATGGTTTACATCCATATGTCTGAATGAGAGTGATGTGATGTGTGCAGCGCATACTAAGCAACAAGATCCAGTCGGTTTAGGTCATGCAAAAGCAGATGAGGAAGCTAAGAGAGCGGTTGTGAGATCAGAGCTCTTAGCGGTTCGAGTGGAACCACAGAATCCGATCCCCACAGTAGTACTGAAAATCATGCAAGACGTCTCCCCCAAAACCGAGAAAGATGTATGGCTGGCAGACGGTGCCCCTTGTGTTGATGGCCTGTATCAGGTGCCCTGCTTGCCTAACAATTAGTTTCATCTGGTAGCTAGGTGGGCCATGGCGAAGAGCCATGTCCCAACAGCGGGGAAGAGTACAGAAGGTGTTCCACGCCTTCAAGGGATTAAATTCTTACTTAAAAACTTTTTGTTTGTGGAGGGTGCAAATAGAGGGAAATGCCCACAAGGGTCACATCCGTTCATAATGGCCCACATTTTGTAAATGAGACAGTATCATTGCTAGGACAACACCTAGGCATAGAACTGAAGAGACACTGTTCCTACCACCCCCAAAGTGCCGGATTGGTCGAGAGGACTAACGGCACAGTAAAAAATAGGCTAAAGAAAACCAGACTCCATGTAAATAATCTCTACTTTTAGCGTGTATAGAGCAGCATATCTCCACCAGACTCCATGTAAATAATCACTACTTTTAGCGTGTATAGAGCAGCATATCTCCACCAGACTCCATGTAAATAATCACTACTTTTAGCGTGTATAGAGCAGCATATCTCCACCAGACTCCATGTAAATAATCACTACTTTTAGTGTGTATAGAGCAGCATATCTCCACCAGACTCCATGTAAATAATCACTACTTTTAGCGTGTAAAGAGCAGCATATCTCCACCAGGCTCCATGTAAATAATCTCTACTTTTAGTGTGTATAGAGCAGCATATCTCCACCAGACTCCATGTAAATAATCACTACTTTTAGCGTATATAGAGCAGCATATCTCCACCAGACTCCATGTTAATAATCACTACTTTTAGCGTGTATAGAGCAGCATATCTCCACCAGACGCCATGTAAATAATCACTACTTTTAGCTTGTATAGAGCAGCATATCTCCACCAGACTCCATATTAATAATCACTACTTTTAGCGTGTATAGAGCAGCATATCTCCACCAGACTCCATGTAAATAATCACTACTTTTAGCATGTATAGAGCAGCATATCTCCACCAGACTCCATGTAAATAATCACTACTTTTAGCGTGTATAGAGCAGCGTATCTCCACCAGACTCCATGTAAATAATCACTACTTTTAGCGTGTATAGAGCAGTATATCTCCAGACTCCATGTAAATAATCACTACTTTTAGCGTGTATAGAGCAGTATATCTCCAGACTCCATGTAAATAATCACTACTTTTAGCGTTTATATAGCCTTTTACATATTCTCATATGTAAAACCGTAATTTGTGTGTATTTCAACCAAACCTAGATTTGTGATGTTTGGAAAAGTGGAAAGACGAACGAAAACGGCTTTTCATATTTTAATTTTGTTTCTCTCTATTTTGAATGAGGTGCATTTTATGCTTAAATCACTGATTATTTACATGGAGTCTGGTGAGATTAGCAAACGCGATTTCACGGATGTTTTTATGTTGAAAAAAGGATCTTACTCTTCAACAGAAAGGTCGATCTCCTTAGAAATCCTTTCCATAACGTTGTCAGACACTTAGAATATTAATCTGAGTCTCTCAGCGGCAAAAACAGCACTTTTATGAACGTAAAAAAAAGCTGCTATTGTCTATTAACTTACATTTTAGCACGTTTCTCCGCTGCCGACTGCAGCGATCTCGCTTAATATTGGACCGACGTCACAGATTGTTGTTGCCTTCAGTCACTTACACACAAAACACAGGAAAATAGAGTTGAAAAAAAGGGTAATTACCCTTTAATACAACACTCACATGGGAAAATAGTTGAAAAAAAGGGGAATTACCCTTTCATACAACACTCACATGGGAAAATAGAGTTGAAAAAAGGGTAATTACTCTTTAATACAACGCTCACATGGGAAAATAGTTGAAAAAAAGGGGAATTACCCTTTCATACAACACTCACATGTACATGGAAACTGTTTTTGGTTGACAGAGCAGGGGAAATGAGAGGGGGAAACAACAGAGCAGGGGGAATGAGAGGGGAAACAACAGAGCAGGGGAATGAGAGGGGAAACAACAGAGCAGGGGGAATGAGAGGGGAAAACAACAGAGCAGGGGGAATGAGACCCAACAGAGCAGGGGAATGAGAGGGGGAGAAAACAACAGAGCAGGGGGAATGAGAGGGGAGAAACAACAGAGCAGGGGGAATGAGAGGGGGGAAAACAACAGAGCAGGGGGAAATTTCAGGGGAATGAGGGGAAATCAACATCATTATTATTATTTTATTATATTATTATTATTATTATTATTATACTAGAAAATGCAGGGGCAGAAAATCAGAGGGGGAAACAACCTGGTTTACCAAATCAGGGGGAATGAGAGGGGTGAATATATTACGAGCTAAATGTAGCACCATAAAGGAGAGGACTTCTCCTTTCGGCACTCTAATATTCATACTTCATCATTATTATTATTTTTATTATATTATTATTATTATTATTATTATTAGAGTCTAGTGGAAGAAACCAAAAACAGTGAGAATAATAAAAAAACATTACTTTTCAAACTAGGGGTTAAAACACATCGTTGAGTTTCTGCTGTGGGAATCGAACAATGCACCACCAGCAAAGGACATATCAATGTAGAGACAGAGATGGAGACAGACAGACATACAGAGTATTGCACTGTCTGGGAAGAGGTTGCCATGGCTACATATAATCAGTGGCCATGTTTGTAAGCACAGCTCTGTGATGTCATCTCTTTGATCTGTAATCAGTTAACGACTGGAGCACCTGCTGTAGCTCGGCAGCTCTCAGGCACTGAAACCAGCTCCCGAACAAACGGTCAGACGGGCAAAATGAAAATTTATTTCAGGCAAATAACCTCATCATGAGCACCAGAAGGCCTTTGTGAACGTATTGATATAAAATTTATGTGGATAAACTTTAAAATGTGGGCGTATCAGCGATTTAAAAATGTGCTTCGCTCTGTGTTCTGCTCAGAAATGTGGACGATGTTTAACATGGCAGTGAATGGAGAAAGATTTGAAACTCTTGTCATTTGAAAGCTCACTGAGCGAAAAGTATAATTCATGTTGCATAAACGAGCACATTGACAGAAACTAGACAAGAATACCTACGTTGTGATGTATAAATTGTCCATGACAACTTAGAATTGTTGGCCAGGGAGCAAGATATAGAGAACGGAGTAAGGTCATTTTTTTGAAGCGCTTCACTCTAGTGACATCACTACACACTCTAGAAAAATCATAAAATTTACACTTTGCTTAAACTGCTTTTTCACAAAAACTGTTAAATGTATAAATCTGAAAAGATAAAGCCGGATAGCTGAATAGTTTGTGAATGTTTTAAAGTTTGAACCACATCTGTAGGTGAAAGTATGAAGGCGCTGAAAATTTTGGGAGCAGAAGAAGATTTGAAGGATTTGATGCTTGCTCTCATTGACTTTAATGTTAAAAAAATGGTTTAAAATCTTAATATTTCAAAAAGTATAAATAGTAGAAAAATAGTAGAAGAAGTCCCATCATCTGCTGAAAGAGCTGAAGATTGTAAAAGTTGAACGGTATAAATAGCATAAAGTATGCAAAAGTTAGAGAGAGACACAAACATACGGAATAATAATAAGAAAGAAGCAGAATAATAAAGAACCGAATAACAATAGTTGGAATGCTGTGGAACACATATATACAGACACACTCTCACTCATATACACACACATACACACACACAGTATACACACACAGACACACACAGACACACAGACACACACACAGAGACACACACAGACACACACAGCTCAAATGGTTGAACTAGTGGTGGCACAGTGGTTATGTGACATGCCCTTCATGCCAGAGGCCTTGGTTCAAATCCCACAATGTTATCTCATCAAAGGCTTTTAACCCTGTAATGATTATTTATTATTCTGTACGTTTTTTGGTTGTCTGTATCTTCTGCAGCCTTTCAGTTATTAAAACCATTCAACTTTTAAAATCTAGCTCTAGCTCTTCATGGTGTAGTGGTGTTATTCAACTTCATGAAAACCATTCCTACTTTTTCAACTATTTTTACAACTTAAGCTTCTTCTTACTGATTTAAGCTATTTATCCAGTTTAGCTTTAGCATTTCCTTTTGTTTTTTAAATTTTTCCACCTTTTTTTACATGAGTGGTGTTATTATACTTAATTGAAGCCATTCCTACTTTTTCAACTATTTGTTACTACTCAAGCTTCTTCTTACTGATTTATGCTCAACCAGGTTAGCTTTAGCAATTCAGCTATTCAGCATTTTTAACTATTCTTACTACTTCAACTTCTTCTTACTGATTTAAGCTATTTCTCCAGTTTAGCTTTAGCATTTTATCATTTTTCCACATCTTTCCACTTCTACCTTTTCAAATATTCTT